>KQ987269.1:847314-1173706 GCA_001598015.1 Dorcoceras hygrometricum
AGCATAACAGAGCATAGCCTGACAGATAGCACTGATGATTACTTCGTGACTATGGTTTACTGATCAGTCCCTAAGTTTTACTCCTCTAAGGGGTCGAGGCCATTAGTTACACCAAGTAACCCAGAAATTTGAAATATTCCATAAACCCATATAACGACAGAATCGTGTCTATGGTTTACTGATCAGTCCCTAAGTTTTGCTCCTCTAAGGGGTCGAGGCCATTAGTTACACACAGTAACCCAGAAATCTGAAATATTTCGTAAACCCATATAACGACAGCAAAGATCAGTGCGAACGGAGTTTGACACGAAACAGAGGTCTGAACAGAAGGGTGCTCGAACAGTAGACGAAAAACTGAACTTTTGAAAAGAATATATATAATATTACCAACGAAAATACATATTAGCAAAAGCCCACTTACCCTTTAACTTCTTCGGCCAAAAATCTAGTAGCACGAAATCTGGAAAACGACCTCTGCTGATTTCGCACAATTGCTCGCAGGATTTCAACGAGAAATCTGATAGCAAAAGCTTCTGGACACGTCGCAATTTACGTTGGATTTTGACTAAGGGATTTGGCGAAACTGCTGCAGAACTTTGGCGTGAGAGTTTATTGCTGTGAATTTTGAGGCGGTGTGGGGAATTCTGTGATTACCATCGGTATTTATAGGTGGCGAGGCGGGAGAGTCGAGCGTCCGTCATTAAAGGCTCTTAATTTCCTATCATTACGTCGACTGTTACGCGCGCATGATTTACGGGTTTTAATTGTCCATAACTTCCCTTAATTCTACGGTTACTGCGTGAAATCTGCCTTGTACAAGTGAGAGATCACTTCGACTTTTCACGATGAAGCTTTCTGTACAACAATCCTGCTGCGCGTCGAGGAATTCTAACTTTTCGTGGATAAGATGAAGTCTGCGTCGCCAGCTGCTGAAGTTGCGTTGCTGCTGAATTTCGCGAGCTAAAATCTGAATTTTCGTTGGTCAAAGCTGGGTTGACCATCCAACAGCTGGTTTTTCCTGCGTCTGGTTACACTGTAGCTTGCGACTGGATTCTTTGTCGACTGGTTGCAACTCTCTGTAGCCTGCGACTGGATCCACTGTAGCTCGCGACTGGTACATCATCTTGCGACTGGATGCATATCAACAGCTGGTTTACTGTAGTTCACGTCTGGATGTACTGTTGCTTGCGCCTGGATGTACGGTTGCTACATGCTGGTTCTCCAGTCGCAACGCATTACTCAGAAATTCCTGCAGCTTGTTATTCTTGCGTCTGGTTCTCCAGTCGCAACGCATTACTCAGAAATTCCTGCAGCTGGTTCTAAAACGCAGCGTCTCAACTTAACGAAACGACGTCGCTTTACTTCTTCGACTGTTTTCCCAAACCAGCAGCTGGTCACTCTAAACGACGGCGTTTCACTCTCGTGCCATCAACTGCTCGCGCATCTGCTGATCCACGAAACGACGGTGTTTCACTCTCGCGCCATCAACTGCTGAATTTCGACCACCTGTTGATTTTCGACCAGCAGGAATTTTTTTTTTTTTGTAGTTGGATTTGTTTTTTCGGGTTTTCACAGCAGGCATCCTGAGGAACCACCTTCCTGAGCTCCAGATCTCCAGATCTCTCGACCTCCCGACCTTACATCCCGAGGCATCCTGAGGAACTACCTTCCTAAAACATACTAAACCTCTAAATTTTTTTTTAAAAGTCGACGTGGAATAACATTTAATGAAAGCGATAAATAAAACCATAACTTAAGCATTAAAAATAAAATCTCAACATGCGATAAAACGACTGCAAAAATCCTTAATCCACGTCTCAAAAGCTAATCATAAAAATCAGAGTACTCAAAAACTGTTTGCGGAAAAACTAAACATGTTTAAAAGTAGGTAACATGAAATAACTAAGAGGCCACGGGTAACAGCCGCAGCGGAGCATCAGACGTCCTCACCGTCGGTCGGAGTAATATCATCAACATTATCATGCTCACCTGCACCATATAAACCTAGTGAGCCTAAAGGCCCATCATGCTATATCCGCTAATAACAAGGTACATATAGTAAAACCACATACAAGCACATAAGTGTATAAACATATCATGACATGTGTGCATTAAAATGCCTTAAAACGTTAAATCATGTTGTAGTCGTACATAAATCATCATAACATATATGTTAAGGCATAGCATAATACATAACATAACTTAAAAGAACATGCGAGTCGTATCCATGAAGTGAGAGCCATTAATTCGATTGATCAATCTATAAACCAACGTACATGGCTGTGTGGTTCATCCGACCTTATCTCGGGATCCCTATATGTCACACCTCTATGCTTGCCACTTCACCATGTCGTGATCACATGAATCCATAGGCTCATAATCGTTATACATTAACAGGGGATCCCCGGGCCCGGCTATCCGGCTAAATCCCATCGTTACTTTGCCCCACCACACTTCAATTTCTCAAAAATATTTTCATACATGCCTTAACATAATTTAAACTTTCATGATGCATGCGTTTCATAAAAATCATGCAACTTTAAAACATTGGCCCATCAATATATTCTAATTTTCTTAAAACATTACATACTTAAAATACATAACGTGATACATATAATATTAAAAGTATATTCATGGGCCTATGCATTATTTTTCTTCGGCCCGTCAAGGACTGGCTCAAGCGACTGACCCACTAATTCTAAGTCCCAAAGCATCAACCCAAACTTAGAACAAATCCTAAGCCCAACTCATCTTGGCCCAACGACTGAGAACAACCCTTTTAAATTCATTTGAAGGACTCGGTCCAATATCGTTAAAAAGACTTAAAACTCATTAAAATAAATATCGGCCCAAAATCCACTAATTTGGCTAAAAATCCATTTTAATTAAAAAATCCAGAAACTTAAAATAGATTTTGACTTAAAATCGTTGACTCAAAAAAAATTTTAACTTTAAAAATTGACTTGACCCGGTAAAAACGACCCGGACTAAAAAATAAAATTACCCGGCCCAAAAATAAAATAACTCGGACCGAACTTCAAATATTGACTCGACACTTACACCACTCGATCCGACCCGATTGAACCGACCCATCGGCCCGAACGAACCGACCCAAACCAAACACTCAACCCTAAACCTAAAATACACTCTCCTGCACAAGCTGCCTCCGCGACCAGTCTCCAATTTTTACGTTCGTTCTCCCTGCTCCGGCCACCACTGCCGAAGCCCTTCCAGATGGACCACCCCCAGGTCCAGGCGATTCTAACGTGACCGACCTTGCCTCAAACCGTGACCTAACCAGGGAGAAATGGTCGCTGCAAGTAGACGCACCAGCCATACTGTGCGTAGTGCGACCACCTGCTGGTATTCTCGTTCGTTCTCCTTGCTCCGGCCACCACTGCCGGAGCCCTTCTGGCTGGACCACATGCAGGTCCAGGCGGTTCTAACAAGACCAACCTTGGACCAAACCGTGGCCGCAACTGGACGCACGAAGGTTGTGAACCAGACGCACGCGACACATAGTAAACACACACTGCACGGTGTAAAACTTCAAGCCACCGGTTAGACCCTTAAACCTCCACTTCGAACCACGAAAATCCACTCCTAGGACCATCATGAACCTCTTAACAATGAGCCCAGACCCCTAAAGCAGACCATGAACCGAAGCCATGCAAAAGAATTCAAAACCGTGAGGTGCACATGAAGAGAGACATATGATCATGGACATGTACATTGAGATCTGAAACATTCACATAAAGTTCATGCATAATATTTGTAAAAACAGTATATTATGATCTATATGGTGAGAAAAGAAAAAATATAACATGCCTTGATTGATAGAGAAGCGAAAATACGTGATACCGGAGCGGAGGACAATGGAGGAGACCACACCTTAGAGTTCCAATCCAAACTTGCAAGAATTCGGTCAATTTGGGGAGGATGGAGGCTGAAGTTGGCTGATGAGAGGAGAGGCTAGGGTAATTTTCGAAATTAGGGTGAAGGGTGCATGAAAAGTGTAATAAAAAGCCCTTCTACCTTGTTTTATTAAGGAATTAAAAAGCCCATCAATATACTAGCCCATCCTCTAATTAAAAGGCTTAAAAATACTTAAAATTCAGACTTCAAGCCTTTAATTTTCGTAATATTGGGCCTCTCAAATTTAAAAATGTAGTAAAAGTCATAAAAATGGCCCGTATAGGCGAAAAACGGGTCCCCCTCGGTAACTGTGCATAAAATCTCCTTTTCTTGGAAATTGTGCATAAAATAAAAATATTTTGCTTTAAAATATGTCAAAGGGCTAAAACATTTAAATATTTTCGATTTGGTCGTCTCCGGACTCGTCCCCGCCTACCGGTCTCAAACCGTACCGTAAAGTGACATGCACACGTAAAGCATAAAATCATCATACAATCACATACATGACATGTAAATCATACTAACGTAAAGTTTTCCCCTAGTCATGCACTCATTTCTACGTAATCCGAATTTCGGGATGTTACACTTCCAGAGCTCCAGATCTCCAGACCTTTCAGAACTCCAGAGCTCCAGACCTCCAGAGCTCCAGACCTTACATCCCGAGGTGGTATCAGCTCTTCGGCTGGACAAAATTCGGTTATATCAATTGCGCCGTCTGTGGGAAACGACAATAGAAGAAACGAGATAGACCATCCATAATAAGGACCAGATATCGGGACGCAGGAGAACCTGAGCACCCGAGCAGAAGGGCCTCACAGCAGCATGAACTACTCAACTGATAGAACATTTTCTAGATCGACAACAAGCGGTCAATCATCTTTATCTACACGAATACTTTTCGAAAATACTGATGAGACAGGAAGAGACTAATGACAATGGAACATCAATCAACCACAGAAAAATCTAAACTTAAGTCAGTTCTCATTTTGTTCTGCAATTACTCTACTTAATCAAAGACTACCTTTTGGCAATAAGTCGATCCGATCAAAACATGCTTTTTCTACGTTCACTCTCATTGGTTTGTGTCCTTAACTGAGCATTATTAGTACAAACTTATAAGCTTGATCAGCTTATCACTACAAATTCCAACGTCCGTTGGCACCAACTTTGATATGCTCGGGAATATCTCATGTTGCTATGCTCGGGAGTATGTTATCTGTCCTGCTGAGGAATCTGTTCCGCTTTGTTCGGGAGTCTATTATATTGCCCTCCTCGGGAATCTCTTATCTGTTCTGCTCGGGAGTCTATTGGCCCTGCTCGGGATCTCTTATCTGCTCTGCTCGGGAGTCTATTGGCCCTGCTCGGGATCTCTTATCTGCTCTGCTCGGGAGTCTATTGGCCCTGCTCGGGATCTCTTATCTGCTCTGCTCGGGAGTCTATTGGCCCTGCTCGGGATCTCTTATCTGCTCTGCTCGGGAGTCTATTGGCCCTGCTCGGGATCTCCTATCTACTCCGCTCGGGAGTCTATTGGCCCTGCTCGGAATCTCTTATCTGCTCTGCTCTGGAATATATACTCTGCTATGTTCGAGAGTCTCTTATCTTGCCCTGCTCTGGAATATATTATCTGCTCTGCTCGAAATCTGTCATCTTGATCTGCTCGGGAATTTGTTATCTCAACCAGCTTGGCAATTTCTAAGCCCGACCAGTTCGGTACCAAAGCTCAGTTCCGCACTGACACCTCCTCGCATAGCTCTTCTACGTGAGTGCATAAGCCCGACCAGCTCGACACCAAAGCCCAGATTCGCACTGGCACCTCCTCGGGTGGCAACCCCACCTGAGCACAAAAGCTCGATCAGCTCGGCACCAAAGCCCAGTTCCGTACTGGCACCTCATCGCGTAGCTCTTCTACGTGAGTGCATAAGCCCGACCAGCTCGACACCAAAGCCCAGATTCGCACTGGCACCTCCTCGGGTGGCAACCCCACCTGAGCACAAAAGCCCGACCAGCTCGGCACCAAAGCCTAGTTCCGCACTGGCACCTCCTCGCGTTGCTCTTCTACGTGAGTGCATAAGCCCGACCAGCTCGACACCAAAGCCCAGATTCGCACTGGCACCTCCTCGGGTGGCAACCCCACCTGAGCACAAAAGTTCGACCAGCTCGACACCAAAGCCTAGTTCCGCACTAGCACCTCCTCGCGTAGATCTTCTACGTGAGTGCATAAACCCGACCAGCTCGACACCAAAGCCCAGTTCCGCACTGGCACCTCCTCGATGGCAACCCCACCTGAGCACAAAAGCCCGACCAGCTCGGCACCAAAGCCTAGTTCCGCACTGGCACCTCCTCGCGTTGCTCTTCTACGTGAGTGCATAAGCCCGAGAAGCTCGGCACCAAAGCCCAGTTCCGCACTGACACCTCCTCGGGTGGCAACCCCACCTGAGCACAAAAGTTCGACCAGCTCGACACCAAAGCCTAGTTCCGCACTAGCACCTCCTCGCGTAGATCTTCTACGTGAGTGCATAAACCCGACCAGCTCGACACCAAAGCCCAGTTCCGCACTGGCACCTCCTCGATGGCAACCCCACCTGAGCACAAAAGCCCGACCAGCTCGGCACCAAAGCCTAGTTCCGCACTGGCACCTCCTCGCGTTGCTCTTCTACGTGAGTGCATAAGCCCGAGAAGCTCGGCACCAAAGCCCAGTTCCGCACTGACACCTCCTCGGGTGGCAACCCCACCTGAGCACAAAAGTTCGACCAGCTCGACACCAAAGCCTAGTTCCGCACTAGCACCTCCTCGCGTAGATCTTCTACGTGAGTGCATAAACCCGACCAGCTCGACACCAAAGCCCAGTTCCGCACTGGCACCTCCTCGATGGCAACCCCACCTGAGCACAAAAGCCCGACCAGCTCGGCACCAAAGCCTAGTTCCGCACTGGCACCTCCTCGCGTTGCTCTTCTACGTGAGTGCATAAGCCCGAGAAGCTCGGCACCAAAGCCCAGTTCCGCACTGACACCTCCTCGGGTGGCAACCCCACCTGAGCACAAAAGTTCGACCAGCTCGACACCAAAGCCTAGTTCCGCACTAGCACCTCCTCGCGTAGATCTTCTACGTGAGTGCATAAACCCGACCAGCTCGACACCAAAGCCCAGTTCCGCACTGGCACCTCCTCGATGGCAACCCCACCTGAGCACAAAAGCCCGACCAGCTCGGCACCAAAGCCTAGTTCCGCACTGGCACCTCCTCGCGTTGCTCTTCTACGTGAGTGCATAAGCCCGAGAAGCTCGGCACCAAAGCCCAGTTCCGCACTGACACCTCCTCGGGTGGCAACCCCACCTGAGCACAAAAGTTCGACCAGCTCGACACCAAAGCCTAGTTCCGCACTAGCACCTCCTCGCGTAGATCTTCTACGTGAGTGCATAAACCCGACCAGCTCGACACCAAAGCCCAGTTCCGCACTGGCACCTCCTCGATGGCAACCCCACCTGAGCACAAAAGCCCGACCAGCTCGGCACCAAAGCCTAGTTCCGCACTGGCACCTCCTCGCGTTGCTCTTCTACGTGAGTGCATAAGCCCGAGAAGCTCGGCACCAAAGCCCAGTTCCGCACTGACACCTCCTCGGGTGGCAACCCCACCTGAGCACAAAAGTTCGACCAGCTCGACACCAAAGCCTAGTTCCGCACTAGCACCTCCTCGCGTAGATCTTCTACGTGAGTGCATAAACCCGACCAGCTCGACACCAAAGCCCAGTTCCGCACTGGCACCTCCTCGATGGCAACCCCACCTGAGCACAAAAGCCCGACCAGCTCGGCACCAAAGCCTAGTTCCGCACTGGCACCTCCTCGCGTTGCTCTTCTACGTGAGTGCATAAGCCCGAGAAGCTCGGCACCAAAGCCCAGTTCCGCACTGACACCTCCTCGGGTGGCAACCCCACCTGAGCACAAAAGTTCGACCAGCTCGACACCAAAGCCTAGTTCCGCACTAGCACCTCCTCGCGTAGATCTTCTACGTGAGTGCATAAACCCGACCAGCTCGACACCAAAGCCCAGTTCCGCACTGGCACCTCCTCGATGGCAACCCCACCTGAGCACAAAAGCCCGACCAGCTCGGCACCAAAGCCTAGTTCCGCACTGGCACCTCCTCGCGTTGCTCTTCTACGTGAGTGCATAAGCCCGAGAAGCTCGGCACCAAAGCCCAGTTCCGCACTGACACCTCCTCGGGTGGCAACCCCACCTGAGCACAAAAGTTCGACCAGCTCGACACCAAAGCCTAGTTCCGCACTAGCACCTCCTCGCGTAGATCTTCTACGTGAGTGCATAAACCCGACCAGCTCGACACCAAAGCCCAGTTCCGCACTGGCACCTCCTCGATGGCAACCCCACCTGAGCACAAAAGCCCGACCAGCTCGGCACCAAAGCCTAGTTCCGCACTGGCACCTCCTCGCGTTGCTCTTCTACGTGAGTGCATAAGCCCGAGAAGCTCGGCACCAAAGCCCAGTTCCGCACTGACACCTCCTCGGGTGGCAACCCCACCTGAGCACAAAAGTTCGACCAGCTCGACACCAAAGCCTAGTTCCGCACTAGCACCTCCTCGCGTAGATCTTCTACGTGAGTGCATAAACCCGACCAGCTCGACACCAAAGCCCAGTTCCGCACTGGCACCTCCTCGATGGCAACCCCACCTGAGCACAAAAGCCCGACCAGCTCGGCACCAAAGCCTAGTTCCGCACTGGCACCTCCTCGCGTTGCTCTTCTACGTGAGTGCATAAGCCCGAGAAGCTCGGCACCAAAGCCCAGTTCCGCACTGACACCTCCTCGGGTGGCAACCCCACCTGAGCACAAAAGTTCGACCAGCTCGACACCAAAGCCTAGTTCCGCACTAGCACCTCCTCGCGTAGATCTTCTACGTGAGTGCATAAACCCGACCAGCTCGACACCAAAGCCCAGTTCCGCACTGGCACCTCCTCGATGGCAACCCCACCTGAGCACAAAAGCCCGACCAGCTCGACACCAAAGCCTAGTTCCGCACTGGCACCTCCTCGCGTAGCTCTTCTACGTGAGTGCATAAGCCCGACCAGCTCGGCACCAAAGCCCAGTTCCGCACTGGCACCTCCTCGTGGCAACCCCACCTGAGCACAAAAGCCCGACCAGCTCGACACCAAAGCCTAGTTCCGCACTGGCACCTCCTCGCGTAGCTCTTCTACGTGAGTGCGTAAGCCCGACCAGCTCGACACCTAAGCCCAGTTCCGCACTGGCAAAACTCCTCGCGTAGCTCTTATACGTGAGTACATAAGCTCGATCAGCTCGGCATCATAAGAACAAGTTTGCACCTCGGGTCCCGATCACTACTCCAAGTCCTACACTTCACTTCTTCGTCTAGGACTCGTTGTGGGGTTACTATTGATACCACTATTATTTTCCACCTCGGGACCCGAGGAAAAAACTCCTCTTAAAAACAAAAACACCACTAGGTGATCTTCCATCTTGGACCTCAGCTCTTCTAGGAAGACATCGGGCAGGAAGACCTCTGGCAGGAAGACCTCAACTCTTCCAAGAAGACCTCTGGCAGGAAGACCTCAGCTCTTCCAGGAAGACCTCTGGCAGGTAGACCTCAGCTCTTCCAGGAAGACCTCTGACAAGTAGACCTCACCTCTTGCAGGAAGACCTCTTCACCCGAGGTGACATCAACTCTTGCAGGAATACCTCTTGACCCGAGATGACCATGCCGCTAAGCTCGAGGAGTCATCCGAGGACTTGTGCTCAGATCGGGAGTGTCTCCCGAGGACAGTGTCATATCAACCAAACTCCAACCCGGATACATCTTTCCTTATTTAAAGAATTCACGGATGATACGTCTTCCCTTATTTGGACGACAAGATCACCGAGGATCACGGAAGATCTTACCGAGGATCGCGGAGAATATCTCGTCCGAGATACCCGCTGTAGGCGAATATTCGCAGGATATGCTCCTCTCAACCGCCTAGCCCCTCTATAAATACCAGGTATGCTCCCTCATTCTGAACGGAAATTTTTTCTCTGGCATTCACTCGCCCCCAGCACATATTCGCTTTTGCTCTCGCATCCTGCCTGACTTAAGCATCGGAGGGGTTTCGTCGGACACACTTCCGGTGCCCTCTGACTTGTGATTTGTGGCTGCAGGCATCATGAGGAACTACCTTCCTGAGCTCCAGACCTCCAGATCTCCCGATCTCTCGACCTTACATTCCGAGGCATCCTGAGGAACTACCTTCCAAAGCTCCAGACCTTCAGACCTTCCAGAACTCCAGAGCTCCAGACCTCCAGAGCTCCAGAGCTCCAGATCTCCAGATCTCCCGACCTCCAGACCTTACATCCCGAGGTGGTATCAGCTCTTCGACTGGACAAAATTCGGTTACATCAATATTGATATTAATATAATGGAGAAAATATAGATTCGATATACCATTACAATGCTTTTAAAACATTATTCTTTCTTTTTCTGTTATGACAAGATATAAGAAAATTTAACGGAAGCCTTACTCCGAATTGTGCAAATCATGAGTAAGACGAGATTGTTGTATTCCGTTGAGTATTTGGCATTGATGTTGTTGCATCAAGTAATTTTCTTCGGGGAGACGAAAATATTCTTTAATTCAGGTCTTTAGATGCATCAACATGAACCAACTCATTTTTGGGTGAAGCTCTATGTTTCTTCTTCCATTATATACACATACACACACACACACACACACATATATATATATATATATATATATATATATATATATATATATATATGGTAACACGATGTATAGAGTTTGACATTGTCCACCGTCGGAAGGTTGGAAGGAGACGTGTTACGGTGTTAGTTGCTTGGACAAAAACCACGGTAAACGGATGCGGTGACTTAACATACATATATGCACGATATTTTAGTATGTAAATTCTTGTAAAACTTTATGAGAACTTTATCTCAAATTAAGCCCGAAACCAGGGCCCTAACTTTCAAAAACTATTTTAGATTTAAAGTGAATCCGGTTATGTTTGTTTCGTGATTCTAAAATCTTGAGTTACTAGCAATTATTAAAAGAAATGACATGGACTTGAAATTGAAGTTAACCTAAAATATGTCCAAATACTGAAGATATCGATTCAATTTATACTCAACTCGAAATCCATTGTTAATTGTTGGAAAAAATTGGAAATGGTTTCAAGAAAGAATGAGACAGAAAAAAATTAAAAGAACACACCATTATGTAAAATCAGGAATCTTTTCAACTCTCGTGTTTCATAAATAACTCACGAGAAAGGAAATATAAAAATGGGCTATTCGTATTTTTATAATTTATTACAACACTGAATTATAAAGAAAAATCATTTTTATAGAAACACTCGGGCTCCATTTGAACATATTTTTCAACAACGTTTCTAGTATTTTAAAACTAAAAAAATTTAAAATATATGTTTGGATAAGTTTTTTATAACAATGAACTTTGTAAAATCTAGCGCGGGACGACCCGAAGAGGCACAATATGTCGACGATAAGATAACAGCTAAGCCTCCGATCTGGAAAGGCAGATTTTGTGGATTGTGATATACTGCTCCTGAGAAGCCTCGATAAAGCTGTTTTAACAAAATAATTGAACAGACGCGGGGTAAATCCAAATCTGGTGAAAGAAAGCCAGTCTAGGTTTCTTTACCTTCTACAAAGGAAAGGCAGTACAGGTCTAAATATCGTGAGCCTAGATCACAAGGCCAACATACTGCATATCAAACTCCAACCAGAGCAAAGAACGCACACAGATCACACAAGTGCTTTGATGCACACAATGGTAAATGGGTTAAGATTATCCAAGTATGGGTCCAGAAATGTCTAATCAAACCTGGACCCAAATAGACCAAAGAATACCAAATTTTGCATTGTATGTGATTGCAGGAACAACAGATTTCCAATTGGAGCAATCAACATTGTATTTGGACAGTGGATGTGCGAGACAAATGACTGGAGATGCCAAGCTGCCTACGGACATCAAGCACTGCAACAGACCCAAGATCACCTTCGGTGACAACTCAAACGGTAACACTGTGGATAAGGATAAGCTTACCCATGGTAATTTTACTGTCAACAATGTTCTCCTTGTTGAGAACTTGTGCTACAACTAGATAAGTATCAGTCAGTTGTGCGACAACAATTATTCTATTAAATTTCAAAAGCACACGTGCACCGTTCTAAATCCGGAAGGTCTGATTGTGCTGGTAGATTATCGATCTAGAAATACCTACAAAGTTAATTGGACAGATCAACAGCATACAGAACAAACTTGTAACGACCGGACTTTTCTCAAAGAAAATTTAGAAATTTGGGGTTCGAATTGAAAGACCCAAAAATTTCAATCTAAATAAACCTAAAAGTCGTTACTAAATTCTGGACTAAATTGCGAATAAACACAATTCGTTGCTGCTGAAATGCGGAATAATTGAAACGATGAAGTGAGCGGAAGTAAAATAAGCTGATAAACACTTTTCATAGCAAACAGAAGAAATCAGCAGGAAGGTATATAAAACATGGAACTAAATCCTCTGCTGATCTTAAAACGCACGCAGAACTGAAACACCAGGTGATAAAATACGAAGGACTAGCATATCTCTTGACACCACAAGTTTGTACAGATTTCTACAAAATAAGAAACTAGAAATCTGCTAACATACATAACTATAACTAAAGTTCTATACATCAAAACAAAAGCTGAAAAGAACAATGGAAGACGTCCACGATAAACACATCCTCCCTTTCTGATCATCTCCCTCCAGCTCCTACTGCTGATTACCTGCACTCAATGAAAACTAGTGAGCCAAAGGCTCAGCAGGTAAATCTGGAATAGCAAAAATCATGCAATAGAACTGAAACTTGAATCTGAAATCTGAAAGCTGAATACATAATCTGAAAAATCTGCGTACGCTTTGAAATGAACAAGCGCACTAACATATATCTATATCTGAGAATTCTGAAAGAAACTGAAAGCATAAAACATAATCAAATTCTGAAAACATTTTCTTTAAACATATTCTGGAGCTGTGACTAAAATCACATGTGCGCTCTTCTGAAATTATGACAACACTTTAAACATTTTGGTCCAAATTCGCTTGATCAAACTCCTGATATCAGTTTCTAGCACTATGGCTCATGGTGAAGGGATATATAGATCCGTCGACCTATACACCTCTGCTGAATATGCATCTGCTGAATTTAAGAAAGCAAAGCATCTGCTGAATATGCATCTGCTGAATTTAAGAAAGCAAAGCATCTGCTGAATATGCATCTGCTGAATTTAAGAAAGCAAAGCATCTGCTGAATATGCATCTGCTGAATTTAAGAAAGCAAAGCATCTGCTGAATATGCATCTGCTGAATTTAAGAAAGCAAAGCATCTGCTGAATATGCATCTGCTGAATTTTACGAAAGCAAAGCATCTGCTGAATTTTACGAAAGCAAAGCATCTGCTGAATTTTACGAAAGCAAATTACCAGCTGCTGAACAAATTACCAGCTGAGGAATAAACTACCAGCTGATGAATGAACTACCAGCTGAACATGAAATAGTGCGACTACTGATCGCAACTGCTGAACTCAAACAATACAATAGCTGAAATTTATACTTAGAATATTTTCGACAAAGCAAAATCAGCAGTGGTATAAGAACCAGCTCTTCTACTTAACATGTAGATAACCATGAAATACGAAGGTTACCTTTGTCTGAAGAATTCAAAATATCTGAAGAAATTTCTAGAAACGATCGAATAAGCTACTTGTAAGCTACTTCGATGAAATTTCTGAAGAAAACTTAAGAAATACTGAAAGAACATCATCAAACTATTTTCTGTAAACTTTCTGGATTAAAATCACAGTAAAACGCAACCTTTATAAAAACAGAGCATAAACTTTTCTGGTTTTGAAGAACAGCCGAAGCCATCTTCCTTTCTTTAAAATCTCATAAAATCATACAAACAGAATTGAATATATGATTTCACTGAGTGAGCAAGAAACAGAGTTTACTTGCCTGAATTCTTGAACACAAATCACGGTAGAAATCCAGCAACTCCTAACGCACCGCCTGTTTCCTTTAAAACTCTTTGAAAGTATTTGGTTCGGCTTCTTGAGAGAGAGCACCGTTTTATATGTTTTGATTTTGGAAATAATGATGCATGAAGCAACTTAAGATCCTATTTATATGATTTGTAAATGCCTAAGGAAGAAACGCATTCAATTCAATATGCCAAATTCTGAAAGAAGCGTGCTCTGTTTTAGACCAAATAATGCATATGAAAACCGAACAATTTTAGTTAAAACAAAGGATTCGATTGGCTTGTAGGAATTGTTTAGACATCTACTGTAATTGCATTCCTGCTATCTGGAAATTTAGCTCTTAAATGATAAAAAGCTAAACAAATACATAAATGAAATCTGAAACTCGATTACTCAAGAGTTGAATATAATAGCATTGTAATCCCTCAATCTCATATCTTTCTAGTTTGTGGCTTCTAAAAGATCTGGTCGCTACAATTTACCCTCCTTAAAAGAATTTCGTCCCCGAAATTCACTTTCTTAAAGAAATCTGGGTAGCTTTTCTACAAGTCATAATCGTCTTCCCACATAATTTCTCTTTCAGTGTAATTTACCCACTGCATCTTAATCCAGGGATAGTTCTATTCTTTAATTTACGGTTTTCTCTTAAAAGAATCTTTACTAAAACTTCTTCATAATCTAAATCTAACGTTACTTAAACAGGTTCTTATCTGAGCATCAAATTCTACTATAAGAGACGCATCGATGAAATGAAATCAGATGCAACAAATTGGAACAGTATTTGGAAACGAAACAAATTTCTACTGTTCATGAGTATTGCTGAAAGAAACCAGCTGGAATAAATAGGAACCAGCTGCAAGGTCTTTTACTAACAAAAAACGTACTAATTGAAACGACGCCGTCATGAAACAGCATGAATACAACTGCTGGATTCAGCGATATAATGCAACTGCTGGAAATGGACTGTGCAGCTGCTGGTTATAACAATGAAATGCAAGTGCTAAAAAAACGAACTTTGGTGCTGCAACATCAAACGACAGCTACACTATCAGCTGTTGTTTATCAAACCAGACACTGATTCAAATAACAACTACCGATTACATAGCGTCAAGTTCCGATGTTACCATTCACCGGAAGATGAACAATTCTAAACATACGGGAACTAAATTCGAATTCAAAAGGATCTAAACACAGTACTCTACTTCTTTTTCTTTTAAGTTAGCTATCAATTTCTTAACAAACCTATCTGATACAAAATACAAATTGACCAGAATCTAACAATACTAAGGTAAACATATTGGCAACAAAGTCTTACCCGTCGCCGCTGAGGTATCTGCTGGAGTTTCTGTAGCTGTCATTATGTAAGCTCTACCGGTGATGAGTGGTCGCTTCTGGGAACACTCCCTAGACATATGGCCTGGCTTACCACAAGTATAACACACTCTCTGGCCAAAAAGACACTGGCCTGAATGGTTTTTCTTACAGGTTGGACATGGAGGCCTAGTTCCTGAATTAGGAACAGCAGAGATAGGCTGAACAACTAAGGGTTCTTTTTCTTGAGATTCCTGCTGGTTATTATTTGGTTTCTTATTTTGCCTACGGTCCTTCTGCTGAAAAGCTTGTCTTTTTAATTGTCTCTCTTCTTCTATTATTTTCCAGTCTTGTTCTGCCCGTAGGGCTTTATTCACGGCTGATCTATAATCTACGGGTTCTGCTAATCTAACATCATGCCTAATCATCGGTTTTAACCCATCAACAAAATGTTCTAGCTTCATATCTGCATTTGTCCCAATTAAAGGAACAAAATAACAACCTCTCTCAAACTTACGGATATAATCCCGCATAGACATATCTCCCTGCTTAAGAGTTAAAAACTCACTACGCAACTGCTGTCTTACATCTGCTGTAAAGTATTGTTCATAAAATACTCTCTTAAACTCTCCCTAAGTAAGAATTTCCAAGTCTACTGTTAACTTGGCTCCTTCCCACCATATCATGGCATCTCCTCTCAGCATGTAAATCGCACACCGAGGTCTTTCTTGTTCAGTCAGTTGCAAATAATCAAAAATCACCTCTATGGATTTAATCCAACTCTCTGCTATAAGGGGATCAGTTGTACCAGAAAATTCGTGAGGTCTCTGTCTTCTAAACCTCTCCTGTGGGTCTTCACGACTAACTATTCTTCCTGAGGTTTGACCATTCTCATTATTGTTTTGGTTAACTAAGCGCCCTAACAGCTGCGCCATGGTATTGAGGATGGGGTTCGCTCCATCAGACTCACTATCTGCCTCTGTAAAACTTCCTCTTCCTCTACCTCTTCTTGACATATCTGTAAGGGTAACCCAAATCCACCACAATTCTATATGAGAGATTACTCTATGCTAAAACATGAATTAAAACTCACAAATTTTAGAAGCGGCTGGAGAGATCTGCTCAGACTGGAAGTGTGTTTATCTCAAGGACCATGCTCTGATACCAACTGTAACGACCGGACTTTTCTCAAAGAAAATTTAGAAATTTGGGGTTCGAATTGAAAAACCCAAAAATTTCAATCTAAATAAACCTAAAAGTCGTTACTAAATTCTGGACTAAATTGCGAATAAACACAATTCGTTGCTGCTGAAATGCGGAACAATTGAAACGATGAAGTGAGCGGAAGTAAAATAAGCTGATAAACACTTTTCATAGCAAACGGAAGAAATCAGCAGGAAGGTATATAAAACATGGAACTAAATCCTCTGCTGATCTTAAAACGCACGCAGAACTGAAACACCAGCTGATAAAATACGAAGGACTAGTCCATCTCTTGACACCACAAGTTTGTACAGATTTCTACAAAATAAGAAACTGGAAATCTGCTAACATACATAACTATAACTAAAGTTCTGTACATCAAAACAAAAGCTGAAAAGACAATGGAAGATATCCACGATAAACACATCCTCCCATTCCTGATCATCTCCCTCCAGCTCCTAATGCTGATTACCTGCACTCAATTAAAACTAGTGAGCCAAAGGCTCAGCAGGTAACTCTGGAATAGCAAAATCATGCAATAAAACTGATACTGAAACTGGAACTGAAAGCTGAATACATATTCTGAAAATCTGCGTACGCTTTGAAATGAACAAGCGCACTAACATATATCTATATCTGAGAATTCTGAAAGAAACTGAAAGCATAAAACATAATCAAATTCTGAAAACATTTTCTTTAAACATATTCTGGAGCTGTGACTAAAATCACATGTGCGCTCTTCTGAAATTATGACAACACTTTAAACATTTTGGTCCAAATTCGCTTGATCAAACTCCTGATATCAGTTTCTAGCACTATGGCTCATGGTGAAGGGATATATAGATCCGTCGACCAATACTACAAAATAAGAGACTGGAAATCTGCTAACATACATAACTATAACTAAAGTTCTGTACATCAAAACAAAAGCTGAAAAGAACAATGGAAGATATCCACGATAAACACATCCTCCCATTTCTGATCATCTCCCTCCAGCTCCTACTGCTGATTACCTGCACTCAATGAAAACTAGTGAGCCAAAGGCTCAGCAGGTAACTCTGGAATAGCGAAATCATGCAATAGAACTGATACTGAAAGCTGAATACATAATCTGAAAATCTGCGTACGCTTTGAAATGAACAAGCGCACTAACATATATCTATGTTTGAGAATGCTGAAAGAAACTGAAAGCATAAAACATAATCAAATTCTGAAAACATTTTCTTTAAACATATTCTGGAGCTGTGACTAAAATCACATTTGCGCTCTTCTGAAATTATGACAACACTTTAAACATTTTGGTCCAATTCGCTTGATCAAACTCCCGATATCAGTTTCTAGCACTATGGCTCATGGTGAAGGGATATATAGATCCGTCAGTAACCAGCTGAACAGTACTTAGAAACAAGTAAAGCAACTGCTGAAATATGCATCTGCTGAATTTTACGAAAGCAAAGCAAAGCATCATATGCATCTGCTGAATTTAAGAAAGCAAAGCATCTGCTGAATATGCATCTGCTGAATTTAAGAAAGCAAAGCATCTGCTGAATATGCATCTGCTGAATTTAAGAAAGCAAAGCATCTGCTGAATATGCATCTGCTGAATTTAAGAAAGCAAAGCATCTGCTGAATATGCATCTGCTGAATTTAAGAAAGCAAAGCATCTGCTGAATATGCATCTGCTGAATTTAAGAAAGCAAAGCATCTGCTGAATATGCATCTGCTGAATTTAAGAAAGCAAAGCATCTGCTGAATATGCATCTGCTGAATTTAAGAAAGCAAAGCATCTGCTGAATATGCATCTGCTGAATTTAAGAAAGCAAAGCATCTGCTGAATATGCATCTGCTGAATTTAAGAAAGCAAAGCATCTGCTGAATATGCATCTGCTGAATTTAAGAAAGCAAAGCATCTGCTGAATATGCATCTGCTGAATTTAAGAAAGCAAAGCATCTGCTGAATATGCATCTGCTGAATTTAAGAAAGCAAAGCATCTGCTGAATATGCATCTGCTGAATTTAAGAAAGCAAAGCATCTGCTGAATATGCATCTGCTGAATTTAAGAAAGCAAAGCATCTGCTGAATATGCATCTGCTGAATTTAAGAAAGCAAAGCATCTGCTGAATATGCATCTGCTGAATTTAAGAAAGCAAAGCATCTGCTGAATATGCATCTGCTGAATTTAAGAAAGCAAAGCATCTGCTGAATATGCATCTGCTGAATTTAAGAAAGCAAAGCATCTGCTGAATATGCATCTGCTGAATTTAAGAAAGCAAAGCATCTGCTGAATATGCATCTGCTGAATTTAAGAAAGCAAAGCATCTGCTGAATATGCATCTGCTGAATTTAAGAAAGCAAAGCATCTGCTGAATATGCATCTGCTGAATTTAAGAAAGCAAAGCATCTGCTGAATATGCATCTGCTGAATTTAAGAAAGCAAAGCATCTGCTGAATATGCATCTGCTGAATTTAAGAAAGCAAAGCATCTGCTGAATATGCATCTGCTGAATTTAAGAAAGCAAAGCATCTGCTGAATATGCATCTGCTGAATTTAAGAAAGCAAAGCATCTGCTGAATATGCATCTGCTGAATTTAAGAAAGCAAAGCATCTGCTGAATATGCATCTGCTGAATTTAAGAAAGCAAAGCATCTGCTGAATATGCATCTGCTGAATTTAAGAAAGCAAAGCATCTGCTGAATATGCATCTGCTGAATTTAAGAAAGCAAAGCATCTGCTGAATATGCATCTGCTGAATTTAAGAAAGCAAAGCATCTGCTGAATATGCATCTGCTGAATTTAAGAAAGCAAAGCATCTGCTGAATATGCATCTGCTGAATTTAAGAAAGCAAAGCATCTGCTGAATATGCATCTGCTGAATTTAAGAAAGCAAAGCATCTGCTGAATATGCATCTGCTGAATTTAAGAAAGCAAAGCATCTGCTGAATATGCATCTGCTGAATTTAAGAAAGCAAAGCATCTGCTGAATATGCATCTGCTGAATTTAAGAAAGCAAAGCATCTGCTGAATATGCATCTGCTGAATTTAAGAAAGCAAAGCATCTGCTGAATATGCATCTGCTGAATTTAAGAAAGCAAAGCATCTGCTGAATATGCATCTGCTGAATTTAAGAAAGCAAAGCATCTGCTGAATATGCATCTGCTGAATTTAAGAAAGCAAAGCATCTGCTGAATATGCATCTGCTGAATTTAAGAAAGCAAAGCATCTGCTGAATATGCATCTGCTGAATTTAAGAAAGCAAAGCATCTGCTGAATATGCATCTGCTGAATTTAAGAAAGCAAAGCATCTGCTGAATATGCATCTGCTGAATTTAAGAAAGCAAAGCATCTGCTGAATATGCATCTGCTGAATTTAAGAAAGCAAAGCATCTGCTGAATATGCATCTGCTGAATTTAAGAAAGCAAAGCATCTGCTGAATATGCATCTGCTGAATTTAAGAAAGCAAAGCATCTGCTGAATATGCATCTGCTGAATTTAAGAAAGCAAAGCATCTGCTGAATATGCATCTGCTGAATTTAAGAAAGCAAAGCATCTGCTGAATATGCATCTGCTGAATTTAAGAAAGCAAAGCATCTGCTGAATATGCATCTGCTGAATTTAAGAAAGCAAAGCATCTGCTGAATATGCATCTGCTGAATTTAAGAAAGCAAAGCATCTGCTGAATATGCATCTGCTGAATTTAAGAAAGCAAAGCATCTGCTGAATATGCATCTGCTGAATTTAAGAAAGCAAAGCATCTGCTGAATATGCATCTGCTGAATTTAAGAAAGCAAAGCATCTGCTGAATATGCATCTGCTGAATTTAAGAAAGCAAAGCATCTGCTGAATATGCATCTGCTGAATTTAAGAAAGCAAAGCATCTGCTGAATATGCATCTGCTGAATTTAAGAAAGCAAAGCATCTGCTGAATATGCATCTGCTGAATTTAAGAAAGCAAAGCATCTGCTGAATATGCATCTGCTGAATTTAAGAAAGCAAAGCATCTGCTGAATATGCATCTGCTGAATTTAAGAAAGCAAAGCATCTGCTGAATATGCATCTGCTGAATTTAAGAAAGCAAAGCATCTGCTGAATATGCATCTGCTGAATTTAAGAAAGCAAAGCATCTGCTGAATATGCATCTGCTGAATTTAAGAAAGCAAAGCATCTGCTGAATATGCATCTGCTGAATTTAAGAAAGCAAAGCATCTGCTGAATATGCATCTGCTGAATTTAAGAAAGCAAAGCATCTGCTGAATATGCATCTGCTGAATTTAAGAAAGCAAAGCATCTGCTGAATATGCATCTGCTGAATTTAAGAAAGCAAAGCATCTGCTGAATATGCATCTGCTGAATTTAAGAAAGCAAAGCATCTGCTGAATATGCATCTGCTGAATTTAAGAAAGCAAAGCATCTGCTGAATATGCATCTGCTGAATTTAAGAAAGCAAAGCATCTGCTGAATATGCATCTGCTGAATTTAAGAAAGCAAAGCATCTGCTGAATATGCATCTGCTGAATTTAAGAAAGCAAAGCATCTGCTGAATATGCATCTGCTGAATTTAAGAAAGCAAAGCATCTGCTGAATATGCATCTGCTGAATTTAAGAAAGCAAAGCATCTGCTGAATATGCATCTGCTGAATTTAAGAAAGCAAAGCATCTGCTGAATATGCATCTGCTGAATTTAAGAAAGCAAAGCATCTGCTGAATATGCATCTGCTGAATTTAAGAAAGCAAAGCATCTGCTGAATATGCATCTGCTGAATTTAAGAAAGCAAAGCATCTGCTGAATATGCATCTGCTGAATTTAAGAAAGCAAAGCATCTGCTGAATATGCATCTGCTGAATTTAAGAAAGCAAAGCATCTGCTGAATATGCATCTGCTGAATTTAAGAAAGCAAAGCATCTGCTGAATATGCATCTGCTGAATTTAAGAAAGCAAAGCATCTGCTGAATATGCATCTGCTGAATTTAAGAAAGCAAAGCATCTGCTGAATATGCATCTGCTGAATTTAAGAAAGCAAAGCATCTGCTGAATATGCATCTGCTGAATTTAAGAAAGCAAAGCATCTGCTGAATATGCATCTGCTGAATTTAAGAAAGCAAAGCATCTGCTGAATATGCATCTGCTGAATTTAAGAAAGCAAAGCATCTGCTGAATATGCATCTGCTGAATTTAAGAAAGCAAAGCATCTGCTGAATATGCATCTGCTGAATTTAAGAAAGCAAAGCATCTGCTGAATATGCATCTGCTGAATTTAAGAAAGCAAAGCATCTGCTGAATATGCATCTGCTGAATTTAAGAAAGCAAAGCATCTGCTGAATATGCATCTGCTGAATTTAAGAAAGCAAAGCATCTGCTGAATATGCATCTGCTGAATTTAAGAAAGCAAAGCATCTGCTGAATATGCATCTGCTGAATTTAAGAAAGCAAAGCATCTGCTGAATATGCATCTGCTGAATTTAAGAAAGCAAAGCATCTGCTGAATATGCATCTGCTGAATTTAAGAAAGCAAAGCATCTGCTGAATATGCATCTGCTGAATTTAAGAAAGCAAAGCATCTGCTGAATATGCATCTGCTGAATTTAAGAAAGCAAAGCATCTGCTGAATATGCATCTGCTGAATTTAAGAAAGCAAAGCATCTGCTGAATATGCATCTGCTGAATTTAAGAAAGCAAAGCATCTGCTGAATATGCATCTGCTGAATTTAAGAAAGCAAAGCATCTGCTGAATATGCATCTGCTGAATTTAAGAAAGCAAAGCATCTGCTGAATATGCATCTGCTGAATTTAAGAAAGCAAAGCATCTGCTGAATATGCATCTGCTGAATTTAAGAAAGCAAAGCATCTGCTGAATATGCATCTGCTGAATTTAAGAAAGCAAAGCATCTGCTGAATATGCATCTGCTGAATTTAAGAAAGCAAAGCATCTGCTGAATATGCATCTGCTGAATTTAAGAAAGCAAAGCATCTGCTGAATATGCATCTGCTGAATTTAAGAAAGCAAAGCATCTGCTGAATATGCATCTGCTGAATTTAAGAAAGCAAAGCATCTGCTGAATATGCATCTGCTGAATTTAAGAAAGCAAAGCATCTGCTGAATATGCATCTGCTGAATTTAAGAAAGCAAAGCATCTGCTGAATATGCATCTGCTGAATTTAAGAAAGCAAAGCATCTGCTGAATATGCATCTGCTGAATTTAAGAAAGCAAAGCATCTGCTGAATATGCATCTGCTGAATTTAAGAAAGCAAAGCATCTGCTGAATATGCATCTGCTGAATTTAAGAAAGCAAAGCATCTGCTGAATATGCATCTGCTGAATTTAAGAAAGCAAAGCATCTGCTGAATATGCATCTGCTGAATTTAAGAAAGCAAAGCATCTGCTGAATATGCATCTGCTGAATTTAAGAAAGCAAAGCATCTGCTGAATATGCATCTGCTGAATTTAAGAAAGCAAAGCATCTGCTGAATATGCATCTGCTGAATTTAAGAAAGCAAAGCATCTGCTGAATATGCATCTGCTGAATTTAAGAAAGCAAAGCATCTGCTGAATATGCATCTGCTGAATTTAAGAAAGCAAAGCATCTGCTGAATATGCATCTGCTGAATTTAAGAAAGCAAAGCATCTGCTGAATATGCATCTGCTGAATTTAAGAAAGCAAAGCATCTGCTGAATATGCATCTGCTGAATTTAAGAAAGCAAAGCATCTGCTGAATATGCATCTGCTGAATTTAAGAAAGCAAAGCATCTGCTGAATATGCATCTGCTGAATTTAAGAAAGCAAAGCATCTGCTGAATATGCATCTGCTGAATTTAAGAAAGCAAAGCATCTGCTGAATATGCATCTGCTGAATTTAAGAAAGCAAAGCATCTGCTGAATATGCATCTGCTGAATTTAAGAAAGCAAAGCATCTGCTGAATATGCATCTGCTGAATTTAAGAAAGCAAAGCATCTGCTGAATATGCATCTGCTGAATTTAAGAAAGCAAAGCATCTGCTGAATATGCATCTGCTGAATTTAAGAAAGCAAAGCATCTGCTGAATATGCATCTGCTGAATTTAAGAAAGCAAAGCATCTGCTGAATATGCATCTGCTGAATTTAAGAAAGCAAAGCATCTGCTGAATATGCATCTGCTGAATTTAAGAAAGCAAAGCATCTGCTGAATATGCATCTGCTGAATTTAAGAAAGCAAAGCATCTGCTGAATATGCATCTGCTGAATTTAAGAAAGCAAAGCATCTGCTGAATATGCATCTGCTGAATTTAAGAAAGCAAAGCATCTGCTGAATATGCATCTGCTGAATTTAAGAAAGCAAAGCATCTGCTGAATATGCATCTGCTGAATTTAAGAAAGCAAAGCATCTGCTGAATATGCATCTGCTGAATTTAAGAAAGCAAAGCATCTGCTGAATATGCATCTGCTGAATTTAAGAAAGCAAAGCATCTGCTGAATATGCATCTGCTGAATTTAAGAAAGCAAAGCATCTGCTGAATATGCATCTGCTGAATTTAAGAAAGCAAAGCATCTGCTGAATATGCATCTGCTGAATTTAAGAAAGCAAAGCATCTGCTGAATATGCATCTGCTGAATTTAAGAAAGCAAAGCATCTGCTGAATATGCATCTGCTGAATTTAAGAAAGCAAAGCATCTGCTGAATATGCATCTGCTGAATTTAAGAAAGCAAAGCATCTGCTGAATATGCATCTGCTGAATTTAAGAAAGCAAAGCATCTGCTGAATATGCATCTGCTGAATTTAAGAAAGCAAAGCATCTGCTGAATATGCATCTGCTGAATTTAAGAAAGCAAAGCATCTGCTGAATATGCATCTGCTGAATTTAAGAAAGCAAAGCATCTGCTGAATATGCATCTGCTGAATTTAAGAAAGCAAAGCATCTGCTGAATATGCATCTGCTGAATTTAAGAAAGCAAAGCATCTGCTGAATATGCATCTGCTGAATTTAAGAAAGCAAAGCATCTGCTGAATATGCATCTGCTGAATTTAAGAAAGCAAAGCATCTGCTGAATATGCATCTGCTGAATTTAAGAAAGCAAAGCATCTGCTGAATATGCATCTGCTGAATTTAAGAAAGCAAAGCATCTGCTGAATATGCATCTGCTGAATTTAAGAAAGCAAAGCATCTGCTGAATATGCATCTGCTGAATTTAAGAAAGCAAAGCATCTGCTGAATATGCATCTGCTGAATTTAAGAAAGCAAAGCATCTGCTGAATATGCATCTGCTGAATTTAAGAAAGCAAAGCATCTGCTGAATATGCATCTGCTGAATTTAAGAAAGCAAAGCATCTGCTGAATATGCATCTGCTGAATTTAAGAAAGCAAAGCATCTGCTGAATATGCATCTGCTGAATTTAAGAAAGCAAAGCATCTGCTGAATATGCATCTGCTGAATTTAAGAAAGCAAAGCATCTGCTGAATATGCATCTGCTGAATTTAAGAAAGCAAAGCATCTGCTGAATATGCATCTGCTGAATTTAAGAAAGCAAAGCATCTGCTGAATATGCATCTGCTGAATTTAAGAAAGCAAAGCATCTGCTGAATATGCATCTGCTGAATTTAAGAAAGCAAAGCATCTGCTGAATATGCATCTGCTGAATTTAAGAAAGCAAAGCATCTGCTGAATATGCATCTGCTGAATTTAAGAAAGCAAAGCATCTGCTGAATATGCATCTGCTGAATTTAAGAAAGCAAAGCATCTGCTGAATATGCATCTGCTGAATTTAAGAAAGCAAAGCATCTGCTGAATATGCATCTGCTGAATTTAAGAAAGCAAAGCATCTGCTGAATATGCATCTGCTGAATTTAAGAAAGCAAAGCATCTGCTGAATATGCATCTGCTGAATTTAAGAAAGCAAAGCATCTGCTGAATATGCATCTGCTGAATTTAAGAAAGCAAAGCATCTGCTGAATATGCATCTGCTGAATTTAAGAAAGCAAAGCATCTGCTGAATATGCATCTGCTGAATTTAAGAAAGCAAAGCATCTGCTGAATATGCATCTGCTGAATTTAAGAAAGCAAAGCATCTGCTGAATATGCATCTGCTGAATTTAAGAAAGCAAAGAATACGAAGGTTACCTTTGTCTGAAGAATTCAAAATATCTGAAGAAATTTCTGGAAACGATCGAATAAGCTACTTGTAAGCTACTTCGATGAAATTTCTGAAGAAAACTTAAGAAATACTGAAAGAACATCATCAAACTATTTTCTGTAAACTTTCTGGATTAAAATCACAGTAAAATGTAACCTTTATAAAAACAGAGCATAAACTTTTCTGGTTTTCCTGAAGAACAGCCGAAGCCATCTTCCTTTCTTTAAAATCTCATAAAATCATGCAAACAGAATTGAATATATGCTTTCACTGAGTGAGCAAGAAACAGAGTTTACTTGCCTGAATTCTTGAACACAACTGCAGTAGAAGTCCAGCAAATCACCAACACTCTGATCGCCTCCTTTAAAAAGCTTTAAAAATTTTGCTCGGTTTCTTATAGAGAGAGCACCGCTTTGAACTAATTTGTTTTCAAGATAATGATGCATGAAGCAGCTAACATCCTATATATATATGATTTAAAATGCCTAAGGAAAGAACCACGTTTTAATTAAGATGCTCAAATCTCCTAAAAGCGTACTCTGTTTTTAAAATAAAATGATGCACATTAAAACCGAACAAATTTTAGTTAAAACAAAGGATCCGATTGGCTTGTAGGAATTGTTTAGACATCTACTGTAATTGTATTCCTGCTATCTGGAAATTTAGCTCTTAAATGATAAAAAGCTAAACAAAAACATAAATGAAATCTGAAACTCGATTACTCAAGAGTTGAATATAATAGCATTGTAATCCCTCAA
Organism: Dorcoceras hygrometricum; assembly: GCA_001598015.1. NCBI lineage: Eukaryota > Viridiplantae > Streptophyta > Magnoliopsida > Lamiales > Gesneriaceae > Dorcoceras > Dorcoceras hygrometricum. The sequence continues at coordinate 873,665 of KQ987269.1, forward strand.
TCTCATATCTTTCTAGTTTGTGTCTTCTAAAAGATCTGGTCGCTACAAAACTTGTCTAGTAGCTAACTTTTCGAAGAGCTAGCTTTGGCATCAACGGATGAATCATCTGAATTTCAAGACAATTGCCAAGTAAGCGTGAGTTAGTTGATGGTTTGTTCAAAATAAAATTTTCAAAAGACAAGATTTGCTCTGCATGTCAGTTGGGTAAACATTTGAAATCAACTTTCAAAACAAGAGGCTGTGATAAAACCTCACGTAAGCTGGATCTTTTACACATGGATCTTTTTGGTCCAATACCCGTAACCAGTTTAAGGGGAATGAAGTACACCCTTGTTGTAGTCGATGATTTTCAAAATTTACTGGGTTTTATTTTTAAAATCGAAGGATCAAACTGTCGACCAGCTGATCAAACTCTTAAAAACGTTTACAAAATGAGCAATCTTGTAATGTCAATCGGATTAGGAGTGACAGAGGAATATAATTTTTGAATTTTAAAATCTCCTCGTATCTGGACGATATTGGAATCAAACATGAGTTGAGTGCAGCTAGAATACCTCAGCAAAGCGGATTAGCTGAGCGTCGAAATTGAACTTTAAAAGAAGCTGCTACAATTATGATTGCTGATTCCGTTCTCTCAAACAAATTTTGGGCCGAAGAAATCAATACAGCGTGCTATATTCAGAGTGGATCGATAATAAATAAGCGACATGGAGTTACTTCTTATGAGATCTGAAATGGCAGAAACCTGATATATCTTATTTCAAACAGAGCATTAGTCATGCTTTTAATTTTTATTTTTCATTTTTCGCATGCATAACAAACCTATCGAAGGGGCAAAATTTATACTTCTCCTCTTATAATATAAATATAATATTCATATTTTAATTTTTTTTGAGAAAGTCTTGATTCTTTATCTTATTATTACAAAACGCCATTGAAACCCCACCGATGCTTTGGAAACCACCACCTCAACTCTCACGCATTCACTTTTGTCTGTATCAACAACATACAAGAGCCCTACTGAGCTTTCATTCCCCTTCGCCCGTCGTCTAGGCCACATCAATAGAATGTTGAAAGGATAATATATCCGGAGGGATCAATATTTTTTCTCATTATAAATGTACGTGTGTAGGGATGCGTTTCATCTAAATCCAGACCGACCCATTTTATGCCCTTCGTTTGTTTTTCTGGGGATGGTTGGGATGATTGATTCACGCCCATTTCTTGATTTCTGAATGGTCTGCTCTCTGGAAACTCTGGAGTTTTTTTGTTGTCGCTTCGTCTTGGCCCTTTTCGTGGTGAACCTTGAGAGATTTGAGCATTCTGGGAAGGGCTTAGGAAGAGTTTTCTATCACAGGTATTATATTAATCTACATTAAGAGAATGTGTTTCACTTTCGTTTGGATATGATTATTGTGGTTTGTTTTAAGGATCTGTTAATGTTGGAGTCTCGTATAGAAAATCAATATAGAAAATTAATAGAATATCAGAATAACATGACTAACAAATTGACAACAATATTTATAGCGATTCACCCCAATGCCGTGACAAGTCCACTCAAAACAATGAATAAGAGTTTTACTAATAACAAAGGAAACTGAGAACTATCTGTTGCTAATCTTATTTTTTCCAAGTAAACACTCTTTAAGTAATTTATCCTGTAAATCACTTCTATAATTTTATATTTACAGAGGAGATAATTTATTTTTTTTAGTAGATTTTGGAACGAAGAATGAATGGTTATTTATCCATAATGTTTAGGGTAAAAAATAAAAATTAATTAAATCATTCCTTACATAATCAAACCCATAATTTTTAACTAATCTCCACGTATTTTTCAAAGTTTGTTTTAATTCATATACGATGACTTGAATGATTTAGCAGTTTCTTGCTCTTAGTTTGGTTGTGTAATTGTTGCTTTGTTAGTTTTACATCGTATCATTGTTGGTTATTCGATGTTACATTGATGGTGCTGGTTGGTTCATGTATATATTTTGTTTTCATTTTTCACCAAACATTGCTTGATGTTTTACCCTCTCCATAAAAATAATTGTAGGTTTGGTGTCCAGAATACTGAAAGTGGTTGCTCTTTCTTGAAAGTGTATTAGTTGACATGATAATAAATACAGAGGGTTGTTGCATTCAAGATTTATCTCACCCTTCCATTGGTGTGTGTGCATGGTGACTTTTATGGTTCCTTTTGGGGTGATCAATCTCTAGACTTTTCAACCCTTTGTGAAAAGAAACTCTATTTACTAGACTAGATAAACTGTGATATTTACTTACAGGCAAACTTTTAAACTCACCACATGACATTGTTTATTTATGTTGTAATTTACTGATATAAATGACATTCTATCTCTTTTTCTCAAAGAATTAGGATACAGAGTTGTGGAGTGCCCAACGCTTCATGCGGTTTTTCTGCTTCTTCGTTGCACCTTTGAATAGTATATTTTTGTGATTGATTTTAAATGGAGGATGAATCTTCTCTTAGATGTTGTGGAGGATCTTAGGTTTCTCTCTTTTTAGGATGTTTTGTTGATCACTGTTCTTCCTTTATGTTTTATTAATGTAAAAAATGTACCCTGGCTTATTCATCTACAGAATAAATTTAACTTTATATCGTGGATGGATGAATGTTTCTCGGTTCCCTCTGTTTTTAAAATCAATTAAAGGTAGCTAATTTTATGGGGATCTTGCTTCACCCTTGTGGAATGGCCGGAATGTGTAACGGAGGAATGGCAGCAGCCGTGACAAAGTTCCAATGTCAAACGGATGTGTGGTATAATGCGGTTAACTTTGGAATATCGGTGATTTCGCAACTGTCGTGTAATGGAACGACAATTTTGTTGTGGAATTAAATTATCACAAATTATCCAATTATTTATTTTTTTAACAATGCCCATGACAATAATTGTGACTGTCCCGTGAAATGCCAATGGAAATGGAACAGCTGGCAGCAGGCTACACAGTCGCAATGCTAAACTATCAGCATTAGTGTTTAATTTCCTTAAATTTTATATTATGTTGTTCTAGCCTCTGGATTGGTGCTTGTACATGCATATATATGTTAAATGTATATGTGAACTTATTGAAATGTGCCTTTCACCGGTCTGCATAGAAACTATAATTGATTTCTGAAACAGATTTGTTTTTTTTTTTTTGGGATTTTTGTACTAATTGAGCTTTGATTTGTTGGGTTTTTATCCAGAGTTTACAGCATTTTTTATCATGGAAGAGGAAAATTCATGGGTGAGTCATGGCATTTATAACTATAGTATCCCCTCCTTGGAGTTTGATTCATTCTCAGACCTTCATGAGCAAAACGATAAAGGTTTAGCTGCAGTGTATTTGGATTTAATTGTACCTGATGATCTGTTGGAGCGGATATTGGCCTATCTTCCTATAGCTAGCATTTTCAGGGCAGGCTCGGTGTGTAAAAGATGGCGTGACATTGTAACGTCAAAGAGGTTCATAGGGAACTATTCTCGAGCAGTGTCACCGAAACCTTGGTACTTTATGTTTACAAGCTCAGACGAACCAGTTGGTAATGCATATGATCCGGTCCTTAGAAAATGGCACAATATCGATCTCCCTTGTATAGATACATCCAACTGGTTCATTGCTTCGTCTTGTGGGTTAGTTTGCTTCATGGACAATGATAGGACGAGAGAACTGTATGTTTGTAACCCAATAACCTTTTGCTGGAGGGCAGTAGTTGAGCCTCCTGGCCCAAGATTTTCCGACTATCGTGCATTAGCCATTTCAGTCGACCGGGCATCTCATTATTACAAGATATTAATTGTTAAATCTAGGCAGGTACCTGGAGATTTATTCCAATGGAATCTCTCTATTTACATGTACCAGTCCCAAGCTATGACTTGGGGGACGATTTTGACAGAGAGCCTAACAGGGTGGCGAGCTGGCGATGAAAGCGTGATATGCGATGGGGTGTTGTACTTCTTGATTTACTCAACTGGTGGTGGCTATCCTGAGAATCGCCATGGCCTGATCACATATAATCTTGGAAGTGGACCCTCCAATGATCTACTCATGAAGAGTTTCATTGCTGCACCTTGTTCACTCACGTGTGGTCGCTTGATGAACCTGAAAGAAAAACTTGTACTAGTTGGAGGAATCGGGAAACCAGATCGTCCTGGTGTTATCAAGGGGATCGGTATCTGGGCTCTGAAGAGTAGAGAGTGGCAGGAGATAGCCCGAATGCCCAACAAGTACTTTTATGGTTTTGGCGAGTTTGATGATGTATTTGCCAGCAGCGGAGCTGATGATCTTGTGTACATCCAGAGCTATGGGGCACCCGCTCTTCTTATTTTTGACTTGAGCTTAAAGCAGTGGAAGTGGTCGCAGAAATCTCCAGTGACCAAGAAGTTTCCCCTTCAGCTCTTTACTGGTTTTTGCTTCGAAGCGAGGCTGGAAATTTCTCCTTAAACCTGTTCTTTGATTTGGTGACGCACCAGCGAAAGTTGCTGCTTATTAAATATACATATTGAGAACATCCTTAATTCTTTCCATTCAAGAAATTCATTCGAGGATAGAATATGAGAAGTTGCATCATCTTCCCGGTCTTTGGTTGCACCATTTATGAAAGTATTTTGTTCTTTCGAAACAGACAGATTTCTGCTTTATGAAATTTACTTGCTCTGCTTGAATATAGCCATGCCTGAAGATTTCGAGCTCTTTGCCATTTTGCCCATAAGATTGCTTTATTTCTATGCTTTTTTGGTCTCTCTTGATCCCCTCCCCATTGTCTCATCAAAGCAGTTTCAGAAGTTAATCTGAGTAAAAAAAATCACATGCAGTAGAATTTATGTGATTCTGTTCTCTGTGAATCGAGTATCGTGTCCAATTTTTAACGCAACATATATTTAAGTTAATTAAGTAACTTATTTTTTGAATAAATTAAATGTCCCTGTCCAGTCTATTTCCTTATTATGGAATTAGCACTAGTGATTTGTAACAAACCCGACATGAAGATGCAAATCTCGGAAACGTTATCTAATTCTAGAGTCAATTATATTTCAACGAACACTTGCCATGACTGAGAATAATGTGAACCGCCCTCTTTTGTAGGCTATTTTGAAATGTGACAATAAATTATATTTGTCTATAATTTAAAATACGGTACTAATTTCATAAACTATGACTGGAAAAAAAGTTAATATCATATGATTCATAGTATAGTAATTGAAAATTATGGTAAAAATGAAAAAATGTTTTTTTTTATTTTTATGTTTTATATAAAATTATAGTCAGGTTGGGAGGTGTAGAGAGTGATGGCGGCGGCAAGATTCAGGTACTTAGTGCAGCTACACAAGGACGTCCCAAAAGCAGCTAGATTCTATTCAGAAGGCCTCGGATTCACCATTAATGTGTGCACTCCACGTTGGGCTGAGCTCCACTCCGGCCCCCTCAAGCTCTCCCTCTTGCGTGCCCCTAGGTATTTGATTGATTGCACTTATTGCTTGGTGTGGGCAATTTTATTATCTGCTCAACTCTCAGACTTGGAATTGGGTAATATCTTAATGGGTTTTTGAATTTGATCTGGGATATTTGTTCCGAGGACATATCATTTTCTTTTGTCTGGCTTTAGGTGGAAAATACTGTCTTACTTTTTTGTATATTCATTCATTAGCTGCATTTGATTCTTATTTCTCACAGATTAAAGAATATCATTATTTTCGGAAATGGCCACTTTGTTTGTCGTGTATAGTTTTTTGTCACAAATGCTTTCTGAATATCTGTGGCTAGATTTCAATCTTGGAAAGAGAACTGAGAAAAACAATGTGCATTGGACCATTTGTCTTCCAAAACAATGAATGAAGTTGTTTAGGTGTTTAGTAATGCTGAATCCAAGTTCCAGCTTGAACCTGCTGGTTGATCCCTCAGATTGTTTTTGTCATTTCAGACTTCAGTTGGTACATATGCTAGTAATTTCCAATTTAAATAAATCATGTAAATGTTTAAACATTACAATCATGTTCATTGATTATACCAAAAGTGAAGATTGTGGGCTCATATTGCTTGGATTATTAGATCATCTGGAATTATTTGGTTCTCTAACAACTCGTGTACATCCTTCTGCCAGTGTGTAAACATTTGGTTACTTGATCTATTGCTACTGCTACTTTTGTGTGTTTCCCAACAACTCATTTTCTTTCAATCATTTTCAGTGACCATGTTGAGCAGAAGGGTTACTCATCTCTGCTATCATTTACAGTGGCTGACCTCAACAGTACAGTGTCTAAACTCATGGACTTAGGTGCGGAACTGGATGGTCCTATTAAATACGAAATCCATGGAAAGGTAACATCCAAATGCTATTCGAGAGGCAGTGTTTACATCGCCGTGTGATGAGATATTTTCTAATGGATCATCTCTCGAATTGACTTCCTTCATTTTCTCTTTGGTGTTAAATGATTCATTCGTTTATCCACAACGATTGGCATATTTGTCACTGATCAACCATCTTGCTTATTGGTAGGGAAGTTGGCTTTTCTGTGCTCCGTAAAAAACCTACTCAGCCAACTTCAGTGAATAACCATAGAATATGTGTTGATCTTATTCTCTAAAGAATCCGTGTAGTTTCTGAAGTAGAGCTGACTTGATTTATGATGATAATGTTGGCAGGTAGCAGCACTGAGGTGTATGGATGGCCATGTCTTAGGTCTTTATGAGCCATCTTAAAAGTTCACAGAGAGTTTTGTTGGATACCAATTTTGGATGAATGCATCGATTGCTGGAGGAAGATTATTTAATCTTGACTTCTCGAGAGAACATTGAAATACTAATTTGGTACTCAAGTTAGATTCTCCAATGGTTAAAGTCTTGAAGCAAAAGGGTTTCCAGGTAAATATGAAACTATCAAATTTCACAGACACAGGAGATCACAGGCTTTCAAATGAAGCAAGTGGCTTAAATACTTTGCGACCAGATTCTGATGCTAGTTTTAATCCGTAAGATGTATTCATGTATTTATCTTTCGCTGCGAAATGCCATAGGCTAATATATTCATACCTAGGGGTAAGTCTAGGTAAAGCCGCAACGAGCAAATGACCATTATTTTTCATGATATAAATGTGAAATTTCCATTGTAGCATAAGAAATTCTTGGTTGAAACTCCTGGTACTTTTCATATACGAGCTTGTTTATGCTGTCAAGGTAGAAGCTTCACCATGTAGGCGAATAGCATATACTATTGGATGTATGATTTCAACGTATATCAGGAGCCAAATTTGAATGTCCATTATGTGGATTGTATATAATATATATGGACTCCATCAGCATCATCATATGGTATCATATATATAAATATTACTCCACTATCACAATACCATCTCTTCCACTATCTTTCCCACTTGTATTATTTACCATTTTGTATATTTCCACCATATTATGATTTGAATAATCTACAAATAAAAGCAGTGTATTGTTTTTGTGATTTCTACTAGCAATGCTAAAAATTTCCAATTACTACTTTAAACTGATATAGAACTGACGAACATAATGTGTTTTTGAGCTGTCTCAAGTTCGAGAGTTTTACCCCGTCACCACTTGTAATAAAAAAATATAGAAAATAGAATGTTGAGTTGCATTTGTCAAATATTTATTTATCATGAAAAATATTAATTTTTATGTTAAAAATATTATTTGTAATCATTCTCTAAATCAATTTGACCAATCAAAAATAATATTTCTTAACTAAAGCTATGCTATATAGATTTGATCGAAATGTCTTATGGAACATACTCTTTAATTTCTCTGGAACATTATCTTTCCCCATAATGACCCCAATTTTTTTAAAAAATATTATATTTATTATTCTGTGGAGATTAATATATCTATTACAACTAGCAAGCCGACTTTGAAAATGGATCGGAATAAAAAAATTTTGGACCAGCGAGCTTCACAAGTGGCCATTTCATAGTGGCGTGACGGGAATGATATAGTGATTATTGGCCATGCATTTGCAATTGTTTAGTTTTGCATACTCAATTATTTTAATTCTTTTTTTCAGAATATTATTTAAAATTTTGAAGTATATTGGGGACCCAAGTTTTTATGTCTAATATACAATCGATATTGACTTTAAATTTTGAGGACATTCTCCGTCCACTCTCATATTTTGACCTATTTCCTAGTTTTATTCTCAATATATCAGCGTTCTGGTTTCGACCCGAACGTCTATCCATTTACTGAATTAGTCCTTCTGTTGGTTTAAACGCTAAAACCAGTGGCTAATGGTAAATATGGAAAAAGACTATGATGATGCCTAAAAATTGATGGATCGATTTGACGACTCAGCGAATAAGTTGAGATCCTGCGAGGACTCATTTGAGTGGGTTGTTACATGCGTCACAAAGCAAAGTCAGAGGCGCCGGAAAGTATCCCGACGAAGACACTCCGACGCTCAAGTCAGCGGTTGCTCGAAAGCTATAATAATTCAAAAACCAATTACTGCTTATTGAAAACATACCTTAAAATTGAGGTGGAATTATCTATTTATAAAGAGCAGTGAGTGTTTTATGAGCCTTGTCTGAGCGGACCCATTTTTTTGTAACTCCATGACAATTTGTTATCAGGTCATTGGGCCCAATTACCGATAATTATCTTGATCCTTTGTGGATTGGATCTTGATCTGGGCCTATGAGATCAGTGGCTCGGTCCATACTCATCATGCTCGATTCAGTCTCAAATATTTAGTTTATTCTCAATTTTGTCCCAAGTATTTCGATATTCCCTATTTAGTCTGAATATTTTCAAATTCGAGTGACTTGATACTTCCACCAATTTAATTAAAAATACTGGTAAACATGACATGTGACAATCACTTCACTAAAATCCAAATTGTATGCTCTAATTTCTAGTCCAATTCGAGAAGGGACAGTTTTATTTCTTTATCGTTGCTATCAAACTCCGACCAGGTAAATATTCTTTAATCCTTTTATGAAAATCACATTCTCTTCCTCTCGATTTGCCGATATTTTTGTACAACTTTATAGTTAGGGTTTGTTTGAGAAATTCCTAATCTCTAGATTTGTAGTTAATAGGTTTAATTAAGTTTTCGTACATTGATTATTTTTCTGTATGATTTGTTTTTATTTACCAACATTTGAGACTTTTTTGAACCCGGGTTTCAGATAATTTTACGATCGAATTACTAGAAAGATCGATATATTATAAATCGATCAAAATCTATAAACATTTAGAACGAAATTGGATCGAACATGGTCTTTTCTCCAATAATTTTAATCATTAAGTGGAGGGAAAGATTAAACTGTCGAAATATTTAGGACTAAACTAGGAATAGCAAAAATATTCAGGATTGTTAGAAAATGAAACATATAACTTGAACCAGAATTTTCCTCTAAAATTTGAAGTACTAAAAGTTAACCTTTTTATTATAACTCAGAGTATTATTATAGTGAGGAAACATGAAATAGTATTTATTTTCTTATTACGTAATTAATTATTATTCCTTTACATTTTGTGTCTTGTATTGTACGAGAAGCCAGTCTTGAAAGTTGAAACGCAGTCCGAGCCTGGATACGACCCCTTTCTCTGACCATATTTCGTGGATTCCATTTTTGTGCAGCCTCTCAATTGATAGCATAGGAGAGGCTTCGGTATTTTGATGATGAGTAATTTGGGTATGGATCTGTTCGATCCCAGGAGTGCTGTGATGGATTCGGACCTCATCTCGTCTCCGACCCGAGGACCTGACCCGGATTTTGGGTTCGCCTTTAACGACAGCAACTTCTCCGACCGGTTGCTCCGGATCGAGATTGTTTCGGATTCCCGAGCTGAATCCGGGTTCTGTCAGACCTTGGCCGATTGGGCGGCGACTAGGAAGAGCAAGCGCCCTCGTGGAGATATTGTCAAAAAGGACGCGGGTAAGTTATCTGCGGCTCGTTTTGCGGTCAACTTATGCTTGGTTGTATTAGTTTCAAACTCCTGTGTGTTTGTTTCATTATGCAATTTCAGATTGTTTTAACTAATTTGTTTTTGGACATGATTGTTTACGTCTTATGTGGGTTAATGAATCTAGCTTGATTTTGACGCCCGTTATGATTCAGAATTTTTGAAACCCCTCATCGATCTTTGTGTATTATGCTTGACAGAGTCAGCTTGCTTGCGCGTTCGAGTTGGGTGTCGTTGCTTAAAACTAGATTATTGTGTCACACTTTCCTGTTTAGATAGATTGGTGGTTTCACGGAGAAAATGTTTTATATCGGTGTGCGTTCCAATTTTAAAGCCTTCATTTTCATGTGACGAAATTATAGTTCTTTTTTTGTTCTAAGGATGTTACTTAACTTTAAGGGTTTTTTTCCTAGTTTTGCTGTTGGAGCATGCAAATGTTTCTTTGTTCTTGTATTGTTCATGTGGAAGGTGTGAAAAGACTGCTACCAACTTTCATTCTTTCTGATATGCTTTTGTTTACCAAATTTTGCGCAAACATCATCATCTCATTCTTATGCTGGTATGGGTTTGCTGATGTTAATCAGACATGTACCACTCGTTTGCAGCTTTGGATATCAACAATTCCCCAGAAGAGCAGATTTTAGATTGTCTGCAGCCAGATGATGAAGAAGGTGTGGGCGATGAGAATCATGACGAAGAAGAGATTCGGATGATAGAGGATCCTCATTCAGGTTCTGGAAAAAAATCAACTCTGACATCTCTTCCTTCTCCATTATTTGAATTTGCTTAGACTACCATGTTCAACTGATCTACATTCTGCCTTTAATTTTTTGGTTTGGCAAGCTGTATTACATATTATTACTGAGTTTAATGTTTCGAAAGAAGGATTTTAAGATATTGTATCCACTACTACCTGCACCATAATCTATGGTTCAGCTGCTTCAAAAGGCTGTTAGAAGTAGATCCTGATTAAATGCTTGGATGGAAAATGAAGAGAATCTTAAGATTATCTAGAGACTCCTGATAAGGTATCAAGAGCTACCAAAATGGGTTAATTCCGGTATTCTGCTCACTCTTATATATGCAAGTCCGTGGGAACCTGTTGAGAATTTAATGTTGTATGATATCTTTGTGGTTGATATCTGGGTTGCTCAACTTTTGAAGATAACCTGTTCATTGAGCTCTATTTGTCTATAGCTTGAGTTTTTTCCGTGGAGTGAAGTCCTTTGTCTGATGTCACTTCTTCAGGGGATGAAGCTGCAAATAGTGATGATTCAAATTGGTCTGATGATTGTTCTAAAGTTTTAAAGGTTGAGATGTTACATATTAGCTCTCCCATCTTAGCAGCTAAGAGTCCATTTTTTTATAAGGTATTGATATGTTTATATTGATAATTGTTAGTATGTTCCTCTGTCTAAGACCTGGCTCCTAATGTTCTGTCTCCTTATGCAGTTATTCTCAAATGGCATGATGGAATCAGAGCAGAGACACGTAACTCTGAGAATTAGTGCCTCTGGTATGTGAAGTTCGAAAAGTTATGTGAAAGATTGCTTCTACTTTGTCTTAAGATTATGTCACATTTACCTAAGAAAATCCCTCTGCAATGTTGGATATAGGTTGACTGTGTGCCTTTTATTTGACAGACATATTTTTTGCGTAACTCAGTATGACTTTATTTCATTCATAATGAAACAGAGGAAGCTGCCCTCATGGAACTTCTGAATTTCATGTATTCCAATACGTTAACCGTAACTACGGCTCCTGCTATACTGGACGTTCTTATGGCTGCTGATAAATTCGAGGTCGCTTCATGTATGAGATATTGCAGTCGATTATTAAGAAACTTGCCCATGACTCCAGAGTCTGCCTTACTGTACCTGGATCTCCCTTCCAGTGTCCTAATTGCTGATGCTGTTCAGCCATTGACTGACGCTGCAAAGCAGTTTTTAGCATCTCGTTATAGAGATATATCCAAGTAAGTTTTTCTTATAGTCCTCTTTCCTTTGTTCCTTCAAACTGGGAGAAGTTTTAGAAGGTTTGTACTGTGGTTTTTTCTATATCTATATATAGGATTTTTGGATGGATAAAGTTTCTGGAAGACAAGCCTTCCATTTTCCAACTTGCTTCTGCTAAAACAAGTGATGTTTTGTTATTCTGTTTGAAGCAGTTTCAAGTTATTAAATGTCGTTTAGGGCTTCTTCTCGTGTTTCAATAACAAAAAACTAGAAATGATATTTTCTACTACTAAAATTAAAACATAAAACTACTATTGTTATTTGAAGGAAAATAAATAATAAAATGCTAAGCTTAAAAAAAACACTCTGCATATTTGGGCAGGTATCAGGATGAGGTAATGAATTTGCCTCTTGCTGGGATTGAGGCTATCTTGTCCAGCGATGATCTTCAGGTGGCGTCAGAAGATGCAGTGTATGACTTTGTGCTGAAGTGGACTAGAACTCACTATCAAACTCAGGAAGAGCGCCGGGATATCCTATGCACACGCTTGGGTCGTTATATACGCTTTCCATACATGACTTGCCGGAAGCTGAGGAAAGTTTTAACTTGCACCGACTTTGATCATGATTTTGCCACTAAAGCTGTCCTCGATGCCCTTTTTTTCAAGGCTGAAGTCCCTCATCGTCAGCGTACACATGCCATAGAGGAGTCAACATACACAAGTCGCCGCTTCATAGAACGCTCCTACAAGTACCGGCCAGTGAAGGTGATTGAGTTTGAGGTCCCACGTCAGCAGTGTGTGGTCTACTTGGACCTTAAACGGGAGGAGTGCTCCAATTTGTTCCCATCAGGTCGTGTATACTCTCAAGCTTTCCACTTAGGTGGACAAGGATTCTTCCTTTCCGCACACTGCAACATGGATCAGCAGAGCTCGTTTCACTGCTTTGGTCTTTTCTTGGGAATGCAAGAGAAGGGTTCCATATCATTCGCTGTAGACTATGAATTTGCTGCCAGATCAAAGCCAACCGAAGAGTATATTAGCAAATATAAAGGCAACTACACGTTTACAGGTGGAAAGGCAGTCGGCTATCGCAATCTTTTTAGCATTCCTTGGACTTCTTTCATGGCTGAGGATAGTCTTTATTTCATCAATGGCGTACTCCATCTCAAAGCTGAACTTACCATCAAACGCTGATACACTTGTGTTTGAGAACCTGAAATTAATCTAACACAAAGTTCTTTCTTTCTGCTTGTGCAATGCGAAAGAAAAACGAGTTCTCAGGTGCTAGCATTCATAATTGGGGCCAAAATTCCGTTTGTGTTTTCTCCCTTGTGTGAGGAGGTGTTTGCTGTCTGTCATGTGGACATACGCTCGAGTTGTAGGCGAAAGCCATTCTATACATACAACTGATGAGAAAGCTGTAAATAGGGTCGTTGTATTTGGTTTAGGTAGTTGCTTTTTGGAAACCTCAAACATGAGATGCGCTCTGCTTTGGCAATCAAGTCCAGGAAATGTCTCGTCATTCCATGCTTCTCTCTTGTCTTGCTTATTTTTCCCTTGCTCTCTCTCTATGATAAAGAAGAGTCTCACCTAGTTTTTAACCCAAGTCGAGTGTGTTTATTTCAGTGGACAACAGTGTCGCTATTAATAAAAATTAGGTCAGTCCCACTTGCAAATATGATACCATATGATACCATTTCTCTCCTCCAAATTACATATAAAATTTAAATGTTTTTTTTTAAAAAAAATTACATATGAAATAAGTGTATACGTCGATATCTTATATTCATATAATTTTATTACAAGATTGGGTACAGATGTGCTCCCTCCGAGAACAGAGCTCGATAGAATTGAATTTTAATGGAATGCTTTCAATTTATGGTTATAATTTTTATAGTACTTTTTAGAGACGAACTGTGTACTGTATCATGTGAAGATTATTTCTTGTAACTTTTAGATATTAATTCTTTGCTGGTTATAATAGATAGTCATTTCCTTAAAACTATGATTGGCTGATAATTTTCAATGGTAGGCACTACACTACCTAAGCCAAGGTATTTCATTCTATTTCTTTAAATGCACTATAAATTAAAAATTTATTTCACTTTTAAAGCCTCTTCGATCTCGATGGTTCCGATGATTACATTGAATTGGAGCATGAAGATATTAGAATTTTGCGAGATGCTGGCGTTGGAAAGTGGGGTTCATTTGTTGCCTTCAAAATATAACCTCTTCGGTTTCCTTTATTAGATACTACAAAATCTAATGTTGTTGGACTTCAGGTCTGTGATCAACATTTCTATCTCTGTTCAAGCTACATGTTTCTTTGAATAGATTTAACAGAGACTTTATTAAACAATCGTTTTACATAACAAAAGTAGAAGACATACACAAGAGCCCTATTCGAGAAATACATGGGGTGCTCCTCCTCTACCATAGAATTCATATAAAATCGACAATGAATCTGAGACCCCACTGGTTGAATTCATTCAACTCCAGAAATCTTCTTCTTTAATGCTTCAATATCTTCCACCAGTTCTTTTCTGCTCGACTGTAAGAAATATAACATCAACTAACATAAACTACCGGCAATAGAGCTTTCAAACTACATATATCCTTGGGCTGGATATTGCATATTATTGGAGTAACTCATACCTTGTAAAGAAGGTAACGGTACACAAACCATCCAGTGTATCCAAGGCCAACCAACTCCAGGATCTTTGGAAGCTGTAATCCAGTTTTAAAAGAATTGATCATAATGCCTACTGTAGAGGAGAAGGTAGCCTAACAGACATGCTTATTTATTCCCTTGGTTTAAGGTGAAATTTCTTTGGAAAAACATACCAAAGGGACTGAATTGATAGCGCCAACAACAATGGTAGCCAACCAAAGAGCTACAATGGCACCACCTCCATAAAGAAGCACGGTGGACTTGTCTTCAACAGCATCCCACTGCAAAGCATGATAAAAGAAGACCAGTTACGCTCCTTCGGAAACAAAATCCAAAAGAGAATAAAAGAAGAACGATCACCTTTTGTTTTAGGTCTGTGACTAATTCGTTGGCATCAACCGGGGAATCGTCCGATGAAGAAGCCCTGACTCGGAATTGAGAAGACCTACTGGACCCTGTTTCCAAAGGATACAGACCAGCATATACATCATCAGGCAGTAAACAAAAGAATATGATAATTGTAAGAGAGGAACATCCAAAGGATACAGACCAGCATATACATCATCAGGCAGTAAACAAAAGAATATGATAACTGTAACAGAGGAACATGAAGCACTTGATGGAATTAAGGAGACTTGAAATGGATAACGAACTGACGAGTAAAAGGATGGGATTCTGAGATATTTCTTTTTCTTTTCAGGCCATTTCAGGATACAGATATAGAGAATTAAAGAACGAACTTCAGTATCCATTACTTTTGCACGATTTCGATGCCAAGAACTTTGAATATCGTATGAGATAATAAATTAGTTGCATTCAGCTGTCAAATATGAAGACATTGCTATTTGCCAATGGCTTGTCCCTGACACCGTCAGACAAATAAAACGAGAAAAATGCACGTGCAAGTGCACAAGACATCACATATGATGATTGATATAAACCCCTCAACGAAAAAACAAATTACCTATTAACTCCATGTTATTTACAACTCTTAGAACAAATATGCCATGTTTTCAAATTTCGAGTACTTTATACTACTGTTTTTGGGGTCGAACCGGCCGGCCGGTGGGAACCAGTCGTTGGTCCGGTCCGGACCATGTAAAACAAACGTTTGACCGGTTTGATCGGTCAAGAACCGATTGAACCCGCCAAGAAACCGGTTCTCAGTATTGTTTTTATTTTTTTGAAAAATTTATTGTCTAATTATTTTAAAATATAAACTAATATTTAATTATATATTTACATAATTATTAAGAATTTGAAAAAATAAATATATTTTTATCGATTTTTAAATTATATATATTTTTTAGATTTTTAAATATTTAAAACATATTATTCATTATATGATATTAATATTTTATTAATAAACTATATTACGATTCGATAGTACGGTTGAATCGGTTGGACCGTTTTTGATAGCTAGACCCGTTCGATTATCCGTAAAAACATTGCTTTGTATCCTATTTTGAGGGATTATATATTCAAATTTTGAAATCAGAGATAATTAATAGCTAAGAGGCTATGATGGAAACATCGGATACAGAAGCCAGATGGCAAAGGGTTTTTTCCAACTTCTTAAAAAATATAGGGGAGCCGGATGAAGAAAAGCCACACGTCCTTCCATAAGAAATACCACCAAGTCAAAAATATAATTTTTTGTGAGTTTCCTGATTGAGTTTCAGTCGAGACCACTTCTCATCTCCCAGAATAAAACTAGTTTTTTTGTTGACATTGTAGCAATAAACAAAGGGATAAATTCTGAAACAAAGGGATATTGAGCCAATGGCTACTGAATTCGTAAAACCTTTTGTATGCATTGCTTTAATTCAGTACATATTAAAGCTAAGAACTCCAATGGCTGACAAAAAGCTTTATTAAATATATTTTATTCATGTCTCAAAATAACTAAATTGGCCCAATCAAATCCCAACATTATACAGTTCACAGTATTAACTACATTCCCATAAAATACACAAACAAACCATTCCAAAGAACAGAAACCAATATTTAGTCTAATACGGAAACAAAAGGCCAACTAGGAAGAAAAGTGAGTGAATTCAATAATGCATTGCAAATCATTAAACAAGAGAAATGGAATACAAACAGAAGAAAAAAAGTACCAGAAAATTGGTTCAACTTAACGGAAGCAGGGATACGACGGAGAGGCAGGGCAGGGCCGTGAGCTGCCAGTTTGGTGGCGGGTAGGCGGTGCATGAAGACGGCAGTGGCCGCCATGGAAGTGGAAGATGCCGCTGCTGCCATTTGCTAAACAAACAAACGAAGACACTGCTCTGGAATCCTTCGCTTTCTCTTCTCCTCTTCTGTCGTGGCGATTTTCAGAAAAAAACGACAATTTGCAGAAATATATTTTGGATAAATTTTCTGTCATCCACAATATTTCTCGTTGTTCTAATTATTTGAAGTTGGTTTTTTTGTTGATGGCCGCGTGGACATGTGAACCTTTCTGATTGGTGCACTGTATTTTGTCTATCCTGAAAATCTTAAAAAGTTACTTGTCAGATTTTTTTTGGTCATTCTGAAACAAAAAGTTCGATATTTAAGGAAAATATTTTAGGGTAAACTAAGAGGTCCGGATAAATAAGAAATCTTGAATGTTCATATATTGTAACGAGATTATAATAAGATTGGATATGATACTGATTGATTATTAAAAATCTAATTGAGATATGTAATAGCATTTAATAAATTAAAAATGATTTTAATTTATTAAATTTGTAATTGAAATGACATATTTAATCTTTTAAATAAGTAATTAATATAATAATAAGAAATAAGAGATAATATTATAATTTAATTAAATGAATTAATTGATATATGATAATTCTTATTTATTTAATTGATTTGAGATAAATAATATATCTTTACGTATGAGTCATGATCAAACACGAAAATATTTTGGAAATTAAATATCCGAACAAAATAAAACTTTTGGCATTTTCGGGGATATCGAAGGATATGCTTAGACTTTCACAATTTGTTGTTGAATTCAAGGTATATTTCTCAGTGAAAATATTGTGTATTATTCATCAAATTTAAGTCAAAATATTTCTCCTCAACAACATGTAAGATTGCTAACACAACTAACAATCTTGAGAGATATTTGAATCGAAAATATTGTATATTATTCATCAAATTATTTAGATTTTAGTCCGATAACTTGCATATTTTTAACATTTTCAGTTACGTAATTTGTACATTTTTCTCCAATTTTGATCGTATAAGTTATACACGATTCGATAAAAATAGGATAAAAACGTAGAATACGTAAGAGACAAGTACTAAAATGGAAAATGTACATACCAAAAGATCAAAAATATATTTCTCCTTTTCTCAATTGTTTTCCTAAGTGCTCAGATACATATTTGAATAAATCCATAGTGGAGAACTGATTGGGCTTTGACTGAATACGTGTCAATGTCATTTCATTAAGATTCTTACGGCCCAGTTCACCTTTCCAACGGCAAGAACGTCCCTACCCATATTTACATATAAACTAACTCCACAATTCAAATTAAACCAAATTATGTGTAAATCATATTAGAATTGAGTGTATTCCAAAACTTAATACAATATTCTGAAAACCATACATACACATTCATATATTAGCAGTGGGTATAAGACAAGATTGTAACAATAAGCAGCCATGAAAAACCAAAAACCAAGTTTCAATATAAATTAAATCACCAAGTAAATCTACCCATATTTTGTATAAACAAATTAAAAATTTTGAGTATATAGTAAAGATTTAATATCTTAAGATTCTAATATTAAGTGTCAAATGATTGAAGTATTCCATTGATCCGTGAGTAAAAGACAGCATTGTAACAGCAGAAGACATGATATACTGAACAAAACCAATATCAAAGTGTAAACTATTAAACACAGAAATTTGATATCGTGGGTGATCAGTGTGGGCGTCTGTGCGGGCACCCAACTAAAACTCGACGCCGTATTTTAGTTGGATGTACCACATAACCAAAGCACGATGCCGAGTTTTAGTTGGGTGCCCACACAGACGTTCATACTGGACGCCCACGATATCATTCCTCGTTAAACACACTTGCCTTTGCCATTTGTTGAAATGCCTGAGTACACTTGCTTGGTCTTTGCCTTATACAAAAGCATGGATCCAAGCTAGGGAAGCAGTCAACTTTTATCATTCAATAGCTTTTATTTTTTAGATTAAATTCTTTTTTTTCCGGAAAAAATTAAATCTAGCTAGGTACCAAAGAACATTTAAGGCAAACAATCCCACCCTATAATGTAGAATGTATAATTGCTTTGAAAATCACTCCTCTATTCACCCGGAGAAAAAAACCCTGTATATCTTGCAAATAATCGATTGATTTATGTATCGAAATGCAATATTTTTCTAATTACATCATATTAAAAATTGGTCACACCCTTGAATATCTTGCATATGACAACCACTTGTTAAAGATGAGCGGAAGACCATTGGTGGAATGATGTAGAAATACAATATGATCTTTGGAGAAATAATTCAAATAAAAACTATATATTTTATAAAATTATATAAAATGATAATCAATTAGCTAACGCCTACGTTGGTATTACAAAACACAGTGGGGTGTTACCGATATTCCAACTAATCCAACCGATTAAACAAAGAGATCCAACACCAAAGAACAACTCTAAAGGGCTCTTCTTTTTCAAGGTGCCAGGCTAAGGTGGCGGCCATATACTACAATATACTACACACATATGCAATTCGCCCACCTCAAATTCGGTCCTCCCGTTAACCAAATATGTATAAATACAGAAGATATTGATTCCATTGTTTTTGTAGCGATAATAAATCTCTCTCTTTGGGCTCAAATCCCTCCAAATTCTTTGGCAGATGCCAAGGAGAGATTTGCCAGATCACCTCATGATGTTTCATTGATTTGTGATCCTACCTGCAATCTCCTGCACTCTTGATTCCGTTTAGTGTTGTATTGTTGACCGAAGATCTTGAAAAAAGATTGTGTTTTGTGGAGAAAATCATCCAGGCGTTGTATTGGATTTGCCGTGACGTATGATCATCAGGCCTATATATATTTTATGGTATGAACGTGAAAAGTGAAGGCATGATGAGAGAATCTTGGAAATTTTGATGGGTTCGAAACGAGGTTGGATCCTTATTTGGGTGGTTTTTTATGTGAGTTTATTGTCAGATGTTCGAGGATCGGAATTCTACAGCAAGGATGCATTGAATTCTTTCCTTCATGATTATGCAGTAAACAATGTCCGAAAGCATCATACAGGTACATTGTATAATGTCTCTTTACCTGCAAATTTTTCGGGCATGGAACTTTCCTTTGCTCGAATTCGAGCTCGGACTCTATGGGTGAATGGTGTGCATTTCAGTTTCTTCAAAATCCCACCAAGAGTATTGCCGTGGCCTTTCGTAAGGAGGGTTGATTTAGTCTTCCAAAATCTTGGAAATTGGTCGGACAGTTACTATAATGTGCCTAATCACACGTTTATTGCTCCGGTGATTGGATTTCTAGCCTATGATTCGAATGAAAGTTCAAGAAGCTATGGAGAAATTGGGCTCAACATCATGGGAGAAAATCCCTTCATTGTCCAGTTACCAAACGTCACATTTCAAGAAAACGGAAATGCGACAGCCAAATGTGTTAGAATCGACAGGAATGGGACGTTGGAATTCAGCAATGTGATCGCGAAAGATAAGTGTATTTCAAGAAGGCAGGGCCATTTTTCTATTGTCATTCCATCTCAAATAATAATAACAAAGAAGAAAAAGGATGCTGGACTAAAGTGGCGGATCATAGGATTAGCAGGTGGAATCGTGGGATTAACCTTGCTTCTTGTGCTCGGGTTTTTGGCGTACAAGTATTTTAAAAACCAGAGGATAAGAACAATGGAGAGACAATCTGAAAGAAGTGAAGTGTTGGATACAATATGGATTGGAAGAAGTAGAATGCCTTCTGCTTCAAGAATCAGAACACAACCAGTTCTTGAAAAAAGTTATATTCCATGAGTTAATATCTTATAAAGGATTTTTTAAGATTTTTTTCGTGTTTTCTCCATGTTGACACATTTGTATTTAGTTGATTTTAGATAATATCTTCTTCTCATTCATTCTTGGTCTCGGGATAATGAATTGCTGGACCGGTAAGTCGTGTGCTGTATTGCTGTACTGGTGACGAATGATTTAAAGTCGGCCAGTCGGCTATTTTGCTTTTGGATCCACCTTAAGTCCTTAATATATAATGCTATTGAGTGGAAGACAGCATAGAATGCAGCCCTTCACATTCATTATTATAATCTGGTTGACTATAACACTTGATTAGTGCTTCTTTGTTTGTATCATGAATAACTAGTAAGCAAGTTTGAACAAAACATACTCTAGTTCGTGGGTTAGGACATTGCTTTCTCGAAAGATTATTAAGAATAATTCTACTGTAACAGATGAGTCACTTCACAGAAGTAAACAGCAACGGGACAGAAGCCATTGCTGAAGACACCGTTTCAATAACATTTTTATTACATTCTTTATCACGGGTGGTGGTGAAAAGTGATCATCCTATCGGCCGGATATCGCAAAATTTATGGAGTGAAAATGGAGGATCAAAGTGAGAGCCGTCGAGGATGGCAGCAGCCACAATCTTGTTTGCTGCTTCTGTGGCATGGATTCCATCCCAGCTTACATAATTGTGTGGGTCACTGCACGCTGTGGCAGTGACGTTTTCCCCCTCGATCAGTTTCGTGTTTCCACAAAAGACTTGCTGGTTGAAATTGTAGTGATCACCCCCATATCCACAACATGCTTTGATCCCAAATTGCAAATCTAGACAGGAACAAACATCAGAGAATTAGATTAGGATATTACACCGTTTCATGCCCAAAACAAGAATATGTTACTTCAAACTTGAAGAAGGTAAAGTCATGATTAAGGGCGCCAGGAAATCTTGAATTTGAGATTGAATACCATGAGAAGTAGGATGCTGGAATAGTTCTAGCATGACAGAATGAATGTCTGTATAAACAACATTGGCATCCGCCAAACTCTCTCTTGTCTGTCTTAATGCTTCTTTAAGCATATTGTTGTATTCTACCACGGCATTATTGTAAGATATCATGCATCCAAATGAGTCAACATCAGAAGTATTGTGCGGCAGCTCGACCAAGAATGCAGGATAGCAGCCTATAGGAGCGAGATTCAGCACCAGAAAAGTTCGGCCCCCTAACTCGTAGATCTCCTACAAAATTTAATCAAGAAAAATCATACTTCCATAAACAATATGGAATGGAAAGATTTTGGACTAGTATCTTACCTTGATGGTGCTGGAAATTTGGGAAACCACTTGAGGGAGATACTGTTTTACGCCGCTTATGCCAATAAATGGTAGATTTCCTGTGAAATCATTTTGGCCAATGTAGAATGTGTAGAGTGATTTTCCAAAAATATCTGGCGCAGGTAGATTGATGTGTCCTGCATAAGACAACAATGATTGTTTGATTGGTCTTTTTCTTGTATATAGAACTGAATGTATGTTTCGAATGTTATGGACCTTTTAAATCTACCAGAAGATTTAAGCTCATCAACTTTGAACTTAAACTGCTTCATCTGGTTGAGCTGGATGGCTAGAGAAAAAGGGCTAACGCCGGTAACGAATAACGACGTTTTCGGCAAAAGAACTGTGGATGCCAATGTTGCAAAATTTGCACCATGTCTGTAATCAGAGCCTATTGACTGCAGATATGGACTCAAAAATGGCAGACCTAAAGCTTGAGCTGCATTTAAAGAATATGAACTAAAGATCATCCTCAGAGGTTCCCATTTCGGGGAAAACAATAGATTACACTTCACTTCTTTTTCTGGATTTTGTAGTTTGTCCATCGCATGAATGAGCTAGAAAGTACATAATCTCGTTAAAATAGTTTAAGACATGAAATGCCAAAAAATAAAATAAACCTTGTGACCTGCAAAGTAGTAACAAATTTGTGGCATTTAAAAATTTCCTAAAGGAAGCAGGTAAAATGAAATGCAGCCTGCAGGTGATTATTTTTCTAGGAATTAACCAAATTGACACTCTAACTCTAACTATTTTGGCTCAGGTAAATTAGGCCATGCGAGTTGGGCATATATAAGTTTGTTTATATCTTATTTTGTCGAAGTATTGACGAGAATTATGTGAGAGAGCTGAGGTCACGGGCGGTTGCACTCACCATATCTCGAATTTCTGAAGATTATTTCATATAATCTTTATATTATAAATAACATAAAATAGTAATTAATACTTCTGATTTTTAAATATTTTTTTCGTTCAACTTTCTACACTATATGCCACATATTATTCATTACTATTATACTGTCTTGGGGTAAATAATCTATTGATATTTGTAATATTTATTGATGATTGGTTAACTATCTTAAAAAACTCGATTCCGGCCAGACCAAAATATTTTAGCCTAGTCCCAACAGGCATATTATTAAAAATGCTTATACCTCTTGTGTCATGTCAATAATTCGAGGAAATGGAACAAAAATCTACGTTACATGGCCATATCTATGATTTGTTAAAGGATCAAAATCCAAATATGTCAACTTAGGGATTTTTTTGGCAATTTTCTTATTTATCATATAAATTGTTATCTTTACGTACATGATAATTTGAAAATTTAAAACTCCCCTTTGGAAAATCTAGGCTACCTTAAGTTTTAGGAGCCATAAAGTTCACCTTCAAAGATTCTTGAAAATTCCTTTGTAAGGAAGTTTCAAAATGCAAGATTTAAGGCCTTATATTGTACTAGATGATTGCAAGTAGGGAACAGATGTAGGACTTGCTTTATGATCAAAGCCTCAAAAAATCCCATTGAAGCCAGCTATATATTTTTGTCTTTTAATCTGTGATTCTGTTCGTTTCGAATAAAACCATGAAATGGACCCAAAACTAGTAACAAGACAAGAATCAAGAGGAGTAATCAGCTGTGGTCTGTTTAACGAATCATAATAATCTCTTATTAAGCAAGATCTTCAAGTGTTGCTTAAGATTAAAAATTTGAAAATCCTCTGTGTTCAAAAGGTCCAATATTTAATTCTTAATCAGTTAATCCTCACTAAAAATTGAAAATCAGAAAACGTTAACGGAATCCGACAACTTAGCCTTTCTGTAATGTGCATTTGACAAATTTTTAGTTATAAAAGACAGACTCTTGAAAGGAATGAGATCACTGGCAGCAATCTGAGCTTCAAAAACTAGTTCTGCATGAAAAAGTTTGAACATGGAGGCAGACTATCTACAAGAACCAGCATATGTTTTAATGAGACTCCCACATGAATCATTATATGGTGCATATATAGAGAGACACATACACACTATTCAAGAAATTGAAAGTTACCTAAAAAATCAACAATGACTCTGCCATCGGTTGCTCGCCCGACTGGTTTTTTGAAGTAAGTCATGCCATTGGGAGGATTTTGCGCAGGAAAAGCAGCCCAGAATCCACCCGTATCTGAGTTTGAGTCTCCAAAGTTAAATATGGCCTCAAATTCACATGTAGCCTCGGCGTTTTGTATTAAAAATCCCATCAACACTGTAAAAATAACCAATATTTGCGATAACAATGCGCCATCTTTCATTGTTTTGGCACTCAATTCTTTATTCTTGCCTTCTTCTCTGTGTATAAACTTTATGAAGAGAAGTTAGAATTTTCTTGAACTTATGATAAGGCATGCTGCAGACTTGTGGTGCCAGATGCTGCTAGATTTTTCACACAGATTAAGGGGATAAGTGGATGTCAGAAAATTATTGAGTTTATCATGGGCTTTTGACGAATCCAAACAATTTAGTCATTCTAGGACGTCTGATGTAGGAAAGCTGATGCAAGATTTGTGAAAATGGGACCAGTTAATAATGTTTCTTTATAGTGTGCATTACTTATGATTGACAAAAAGAGAGGCTATGCACTACTCTTTCTAAGGCAGATTACGTGAGTGGAAGTGGATTTGAGTGTAAGCCATCCTCTCATTAATTTTATCGGATTGTGATAGAAATGTCGAAAAAAACTTTGATCTCATGTATGACAAAAGGGCAATTTGGTGACGTACAGTTCAGTTAAAGTAACATTCAAAGTTGAATAATCTCGAAATTTTATTTATTCAAGTAAAGGTGACAGCAGTCAGCAGTAACATTACAAAATCAGCTTGTTGTTACTTCTCAGCACAAATTTCCAGCAACGCTGAGATTCAAAAGTTTTGCCTCTTAACCGATAGGCTGAATATCACAGTAATGATTAAGGGGGAAAGGAGGATCAAAATAAGAGCCACTGAGTATAGCATATGTCAACTGCTTGTTAGCTGCTTCAGTGACATGGATTCCATCCCAGCTCACGTAATTCTCTGGATCGCCACACGCCGTGGCTGTAACAGTCTTGCCATCTACCACCTTAGTGTTTCCACAGAAAACTTGCTGATTGAAATTGTAAGAACCGCCGCCCCATCCGCAGCAAGAAGTTGTTCCATGCTTTAATCCTGCACAGAGAACGTCAAGAAATTAGACGTGGGATTATTTCTTATTCAGCGTATGAGGCTTGAAAATCTAGGCTTAAAGTGCTGGCCGTGGGATGTTGGATGCTGGAATAGCTCGAGGAGAACGGAGTGACTGTCCACATATATCACATTTGCATCATGGAGATCTTGTCTTGTTTGTTGAAGTCCAGCTTTTAGCATTGAGTTATATTCATCTACCGCACTGTTGTAAGACATCATGCATCCATTCGAGTCAATGTCAGAACTTTGATGGTTGAGTTGCACCAAGAATCCCGGGTAACAGCCCACTGGAGCAAGATTAAGCACCAGAAACGAGCGGCCTCCTAGTGCATAGAGCTCCTGTGTGTTAAAAATGAGTAGTGTTTATCAGATATGACGTATGTTTTGGGGTGAAAAGTTCTAGTTCTGATTATATGACAACGTTTTTAACACCTTAATGGTGCTGGTTATTTGTGAAACCACTTGAGGCATATACTGCTTCACTCCACCGGCACCTGCTGAGGATGCATAACCGGTGAAATCGTTCTGGCCGATGTAAATTGTGTAAAGGGCTTTCCCAAAAACGTCCGGTGGGGGAAGATTTGTTTGCCCTGTTAAGAAAAATTTACTCTTTAATATAGAATAAATGAATGCAGGCCTTCATTTTCTCACTTATCTACCAGCTAAGAAATTTGTTACCTGAGGATTGTTCGTCGACTTTAGCCTTAAACTGCTTCATCTGATTCAGCTGGACAGCTAAATAGAATGGGCTAACTCCACTGACATATAAAGAAGTAGTTGGCTGCAGAACTGTGGAGGCCGATGTAGCAAAGTTGACACCATGCCTGTAATCTGAACCAATTGACTGAAGATATGGGCTAAGAAATGGCAATCCCAAAGCTTGAGCTGCATTATGATTTGAAAATACCGATCATTTGCCAACCAACCAGGTTAAATATTAAACTCGAATTAACCGAGAAAGGCTGAAAACTTACCCAGAAAATCAATGTAGAGTCTCCCATCTGTTGCTCTACCTGTTGGTTTCTTGAAGTAAGTCATGCCATTCGGTGATGGCTGCGAAGGAAAAGCAGCGTAAAATCCACCAGTATCAGAATTCGAGTCCCCAAAATTGAAGATGGCTTCAAAGGCACACTTTGCACTAGTATTAGGAACCCATGTAACCATTAAAAGCATCCAAGGAACCAACATTTTCCTCGCAAACGAGGGCCTCTTTGATGAAAGAAAACTCATTTTTACACTTCGTTATTAACAATTGCAAGAGTAGTGATCAAGAAAGCTTGGTGTTGGCATCTTATATAGAGTTAGAGCAAAGCACATTCCTGCTGCATGCTAGACACCTGTGGACTAGTTCCATAGCTGATCATCACTAGTTCTTGACATGAAACCTTTGCATGAAAAAGTTCAGTATACCAGCCAACACGTCGTTGGATGACAAACCGACGATTCCATTCAAAAACTGCATTCTAATAAAGGTTGAACAACCACTTTCTTTCTTTTTGACACGATACAAAAGAATCCAAATTCAGTTAGTGTTTTCACCCAAATGGAATTAATGGAGTTTTGATCTGGTAGAAGGAGGACACTGTTTGTAGCCAAATAATTCTCTGTTCAGTTGTAACGAGCAAGAGGATACGCGTAAATTGTGTCACGCTTTCCCAAAATTATGCAATTATCTGCATGGAATTTTCATCCACCCCTTGGTCATTCTCTAGTTAATTGATGTGTTTGATGATTAACTTTTTGAATGCATACTAGGCTGGACTAAATTTGGAGTAAAAAAGTAAAAGCTGTGCAATATCGGTCTGTAAATTGCTTAAGTAGTTCTGTTGTTCTTGATTTTATATTACAAAGAGAAATGGATGTTGGTGAGTTTCCCAGTAATTTCCAATCGACCCAGTTTTTGTACAACTGTCCTTTTTTGTGTCGAGCGATTCAAGAAGATGCTTCATTCTGTGCCATGTCTGAGGGAGGAACTTATTGGCAAAATATTTCGAAATTTGTGCGCAGTTATTTTGATTCTGATGATTTTTGGAGCCCCCTTGGCTAATTATTTTATGGTGGCTCAAAGTTGACAGCAGAATAAAAGTAAAAAGAAAAATTGCCAGCAGAATACACTTAATACTTAAAGTATTTCATGGAGGTTATATATAGTATTGCCATGCCATATTTAAAAAATTCTCACCAATAAATAAATGTCAATCAGATTTTTCACAAAATATATTATGTTCTGGAAAATAATAAAGCTCAAAATTTTAAGTATAAATTCTCACGTAGATCCTGGGATCATTTTTTTTTATTTTCTAATAATTATATTCTTGATTGCTTTTCACTGCCATGTTAGTGGGACTGTCAGCATGGAGCAGATTTGTAAATCTTTAACCTTAAATCAGTGTGCATTTTCAGCACATTTTTTCTTACTCGACCGTCTGCACAGCTACGTGTACTTTACACGTCTCGCCATACACGTTCTTCTTCAAGCTATTTTTGTTTCTAAACATGAATATTTTATTGTTTGAATTTTCTTTGGGCTATCACATGCTCCTAATCTCCTGCTTCTTAGCAGTGTGCTCTGGTTATTGTTACTTTTAACCCTTAACTGGTGGTATTAATGCTTAATTAACTTCTGGATTGTATCGCACTTCAGTTTTATGCTTTGCATTGCGTAAAAGTTGACATTTTTATGATTCTTTTCTTTTCTTTTTCTTGCATTTTATGATTATTTGCTGTTTCTCGAAATGGGTTGTCTTGAATTGGAATGCTTTGAGAAAAAAGTTCCAAACTTCATGGCATTGTTACTTCAGCGTTTGTTGTCCTCTCTTGGGGTTTAGATGAAACCATAATGACTGCAGATAATTTTATTAACTCTGCCGAGAACTCTCTACTGATTTCATTTGGCTTTTTAGATTTGAATTTGCAATGGATTTTTTTTTCTGTAGTTTTAAACATTTTCTCAAGTTCTTACACAACTATTCAGAGTAGTGCATTTTGTTTGTTAGTATAAGCATGATAGCCTTGGTGGGCTTGCAATAGAATTTGGTAGAAGGTGGTCTATGATGTGTTTTCCGTTGGATTCTAGTGCAAATGATAGGTTTCTGGGGTTTGTTCTAATGATCTGTATTATAAGAATCCTAAGGTAGCTTCAGAGATGGGATATAACTTAGTTTTTCCGCATTCAAGAACCTTTGAGTCTAGGATTTTTCCGAATTATGATAATGTGAGGGCAGCAATGGAATTTTCGAAATGCTAGCTTTAAATTTGCCTCACTAGCAGGCACAAGAAAAGCGTTGGCGTTAGTTCGCATAATTAGCTGTCATAGTGCCACATGTCCCTCGTTCTTGAGCGGACGCACTACTAGTACTCGAGGAAATTATTTCTGCCATTGCGTCGTTCTGGAGACTGGAGAAACAAAGACATTTTTCTGTTCATTCGTTTGCTTCGAAGAATGGGGCATTCTGCAACGCTTCGGGACAACAGAGCACCATTTCAGTTGACAAAGGACGTGAATGGAATTGAGCAGGTCGTGCTTTGGAACCCTCGAGGGGCATCGGCACGTGTAAGATTCCATTATAGATCCAGTTTCTAAGTAGCGTTTTGTGATTATGGACATTGATGATTCGATATACCTTTTACTTGTGCTCATTGATGACGAGGAAATTTTTTGTAGATGTGTGTTTCTCGATTGGAGTTCTTATATTTGTGATTTTTAATCATCCAGGTAAGTTTACATGGAGGACAAGTTATCTCATGGAGGAATCATAGAGGTGAAGAACTTCTATTCAACAGTAGCAAGGTGGGTTACTGTCCTAAAAATCATCAACACATTTGAGTATATTCATTCATTTGTTATTGAGGTTTTTCATGTATGATCTGGCATTAGTGGCTAGGTATTATTAAATCTTGGCTTATGGGGTAAAATTTCCTGAATGATGTTCATTTTGTGATTTATGAACTGAATGCTTTTATCATTATGGTAGAATGCATTTAATCGTTGTCAATGGAGTGATCTCGCTATAGATTTTTGCCTTTATTCAAGTGCAACACAATTTGCTATTAGATATCGGATCACTATTTTTTGTGCTTAATGTGACCTTATCATCATAATAATAGAAGCATTTAAGGGTTGTGTGAGTTGCCTGTTTTGGTTGTGGCTCCTTACTGTAGTTATTTGAAACCAGTTGTTTGGAAGCAACAATATTTCAGTTTTGGTCAAAGCTTGGTGTTTTCGACTGAAAAATGTCTGAAATATTTCATTTGTATTTTTGTACCAATGGTATAACTTATGGTACAGTGACAACATACAATCCTGCTATTAACATCATAGATAAACCACTTTTCGATTCTCTTGTGTTACAATCTGGTGCAACTAATGATAGGATATTGTTTAAGAGCAAAAATTTCAACTATTATTCTGTGAGGCTTTCATTAGATAGAAAGATGACTGGTTAGTGTGCAGTTATTATGAGTTAAGTTGCATAATTGCCGCAAGCCACAATTTTCGGTGTAATGGTAGACACTCAGTCCAGAAAAGTCAACACTTCATACTCTTGCAGCATTTCTGCGACTGCTGCTGTTACGTATAGTATTTCCACTTTCAGCCATTGAAATGGCTGTGCTTATCACCACTTTCCTGATGTATAATGACTCAAATGGAGGAAATTTCTTGGTATTTGCTTTTGTGCGAATGGTAGTGTCTCCATCTGCTTAAAGATTTCGGCAGGTAAAACAAATAAAGTCTGTAACTGTAGCCTTTCATGCTCTTTTTGAAACAATAATTTGTTAAATTGGCTTTGCAGGCCAATGGTAAGGGTCCAAAAACGGTGCGAGGAGGAATCTCTGCTTGTTTTCCGCGGGTGCACCATTGGTTAATTTTATGTGTTTATATAATCCAAGGTTCCATGCACCCTATTAATGCATCTATCTTACCATGCTGCAGTTCGGGAACTGTGATTCAGTTGAGCAACATGGATTTGCTCGAAAAAGAATGTGGAAAATTGATGACAACCCTCCACCTATGCGCTTAAAATACTATCGTGGTAAATCCTATGTCGACTTGTTGCTTAAACCAGCTGAAGAAGATTTGAAGTATTGGCCTCACAGGTAATATTTGGGTTTTGCTTTAATTAAAAAATAACTCTAGCATTTTGAATCCTTCATTGCTTTATCAGCTTCGAATTCCGTCTTCAAGTTTCTCTGGCATTGGATGGGAACCTGATGCTAGTATCTCGAATCAGGAACATTAATGGGAAACCTTTCAACTTCGCGTTTGCCTATCATACACATTTATCTGTTTCTGACATAAGGTATACATCCTTCGTGCTTTTTATCATCTGGCAGATATTAGGATAATCTTTTGCATCCTTTACTACTGTTTTGCTTTCCATTCTCTTTATTCAGATATCAGAAACATTAAATGTGAAACTAGTAGTGATCGCTATTTTGTAATGAATCGGGATCGTTCTTGATTCTATAATCTGTTAATTTTTTTTTTTTTGCATGCTTATATCTTGATCTCATACGCAGTGAAGTGAGGATCGAAGGTTTAGAAACGCTGGACTACCTAGATAATCTTTGCAAGAGAGAACGCTTTACAGAGCAAGCCGACGCCATAACCTTTGAATCTGAGGTAATATTGTTACAGATATCTAGTTCTAGTTAATTATAAGTTGGTAAAATGTTGAGAGGAGGATAGTTGGGGAATCGCGATTGCCCAGCATCTCTTGGATGGCTGTCTATGTGATGCACTAATTGAGAAGTTTCGCTTGGACTTTTGTACATTTCAGAATTGGAGTTTTAATACAAACAAAACACATTTCGCAGTACTATATCTAATCTCCATCAAGCCAGAAATTAGGACTCAGCAAAACGTGCATCTAGCTGTTTCTATTCTTATATCTGGATGAATATCTAATTTGCTATATCGTTTTAGTTTCATTGTATTAAACATAGGAAAAGCATCTAGTAAGGCCATGTCTAATTGAACCTTTTGTTGCTCGTAGGTGGATCGTGTCTATCTTAGCTCCGCACCCTGTGTTGCTGTTCTTGATCATGAGAAGAAGCGGACGTTTGTAGTCAGAAAGGAAGGGCTACCAGATGTTGGTACGAAAAATAACTTTTTTTAGCGTTAAGATTATGTAGTTTAGGCTGAAAGCCAAAATGGCATGTTTTGGAATTTCGAGTTTCATCCAAAACCCAAAAAGAATCCATTTACATCTCAACGCTTCTTGTCTATCCTTGGTACAGTTTTATGGAATCCGTGGGCCAAGAAATCAAAAGCCATGGCAGATTTTGGCGATTCGGATTATAAGCAGATGCTCTGTATTGACGGAGCAGCAATAGAGACAGGCGTGACCCTGAAGCCCGGAGAGGAATGGACAGGTCAAGTAGAACTTGCAGCTATACCTTCTAGCTTTTGCACAGATAATATTCATCCCCGTCTAAGAATCTTCTGATGTTATTCGGACAGAGTACCCATGTTATGTTATGCTACAGTCTGTGATCAAACCCAACCGGCATTATGCTATATTGTTGCTCCTTGCCCTCTTAGATGGGATAAAAAACTTGGTTTTTGTTTAGTCAACAATTGGTGGAAGATTTAAAGTGGATAATTGGCTTTACTTCTTGAGTTTTCATACTTTTTGGGGCCGCGGGAAGGCCAAGATGGGGTGTCATTTTAATTTACTTGATCAAGATTTTATTGTTTTTTAATCAACAAAATTAATTTTTTTTGTTTTCATAAAAAAGATTATTGTTTTATTTATTATTAGTTCTATCGTTTAGAAAAATCGTATTCAAGAACTGTTCTTTAAAAGATTTTTCTTTCATATCTCTCATCAAGACATGCCTTATTCCCTAATATATACACATTATTGGAATGAGTTTTAAGCGATAATATTGTAGGACCAATTTGATTAGACATAAATTGCTAATCACTGGATTTCTTTTTACTGTAGCTTTCAGTTTCTAAGTTTGATATTATATCAAAAGTGGACTCTTTATAAATCTCAAAAAGAATATTAAAATGCTTCACTACAAAAATTCTGTCCTCCGTGCACAGCATTATCTTCTCGTGTATTCCGTTTTTATTTGAAATGATTTTTATTTTCAGGGAATCCTCGATGGTTAATTTTAAAAGCAAAACTATTGTATAAATTTTATCTGATGTAAATTTTTCGTAAGATGAAACAAATTAGATATATATCTAAAACAACGAACTTACCTGTAGCAGAAAAAATAAATTAAATATTTCAAGAAACCAACGGCAAAAGAATACAACGGACCATTCTGGTATCCATTCAAGACATACGAGACCGGGAGTCATTGTATTGAGTCCGTTTGAATCACGTTTTCCCACAATAGATCACTAAAAATTTCATACTTCCAAAATTCATTCAATGTAATCACGAATAGCAAAAGTTGAGCCAAAGCTCAATAACTAGGCCATTACTGACCATTTGTGTAACACCAGTAACTAAAACATACTGAACTAACTCCGAATTCACCCCTACCCTTTAGTGTCAAAAACCTGCATTAGTAATCCAGAGTGCCTTTGTGTGGGTGTGCTCCCCCTTGCTGGCTGTTAGCTATACACCCCGTCGTAACTCTAAACCCTTGGTGTGTTCCAACAACACCTGCCAATAGAAATCAACAGAAAATTGAAATATTAACCACATTAGTGTCGACGATGGGAACAAAACCTTAACAGCCTTACTTCTCGAATGTAACTTGCCACTGCTTTGCAGCCTTCAATTGCCAGTTGCATGACATTATCAAAAGTATCGATTGGTAATTTGGAGTCCATCTACATATAAAAACATTTACAGCTCTAAAGACTCGCAGAGAACCAGAAACGAACCCAAGAACCGAGTATCAAAGATTATACAGTCAAATCCAGATGGTGAAGAGCCAAATATAAGGTAAACAGGAACCAAGTGTTTGCCATGTTACGAAAAGTTAAAGCTAATGATATAAATCAAATAGTTAAAACCATGCGGGCCTCAAGCATAAGTTCCTATCGTTTCACTAGTTAGGGCAGTTGTTGCTTCCCAAATGGTAAGCGTGCGAACAGTTAGAGGCCAATAATCCAGAAACGCATGACAAAGTAAAAATCATTTTTTTAAGAAAAACTCATGACAGTAATTTTCAAACTGAAGTTCTGTGTACTGGAAAAATGACCTGGAGGAGGGTCACTTTATCTAACTTTGGCAAGATGCCAACAGTAACATCTGGCCCACCGGCGCTATCTTCCACATAATTTAAATCTGTATAATTTGAAACCAATTAAACATCATCATGTACAATAAGATCATAAATTATAGCATCAAATGCACAACATAGTACATGAGACTGAAAAAAATTAAGTTGAAAGAGGGCTACTGTACTTACCAAGAAGAGGAGTGCCGTTCAGGTATCCAGAACTACAGGAGGTAACAAGATCACACATAGGGATACCGGCATCAGCAAGTGCCAAGGTTGCGGCGTTTATGCATGCTGATCTCGTGCCTGGAGACTGTACACTTGAGCTCATGTGGATAATTGCTAATGATAATCGAAAAGAATCTCATCTTACCTCCATCTGCTTGGAGAACTTGAACAAAAATATCAATCTGGAAAAACGAGGAAGAATTATATCTTTATTTCTAATAGAAGAGGAAGCAAGGCGAAAGAGCCCTTAAAGTGATAGTCCCATTAGGTAGGACGAGAACCTGGGACCGAGGCATTAGGTGGGTAAATATGCATGCTTCCATTGTCTGACGAATAACCAGAGATATCTCTGTTGATCGCCTGTGTGTCACAAGAAATATTATTCAAAACGAGCATAGATAACTGACCACATTTGTCACCGTGTCAGTAGTGGGATCGAATTTGAAGTACTACAAACTATGAACTATTCACATCGACATATCCATCAGTAAACCCCTGAAGATATGCAGTGGGTGGTGGATTTAAAGTTTCGCTTCTCTTAATAGAGCCATCTAACCAATACTGAGATGAAAATATGAAATTTTATTTGCAGTTAATAACAATTAAAAATTCACATCAGTTAGCCACAAAATTATGCCTTCGCCAATAATTCAAATCAGTTTAGTTTCAAGAGAAATCGATTCCCGAATCTTACAGTTACAGAACAAGGGATTTATAAATATGCCAATAGTTACACGGATATAAAATCAGCGATCTGCACCCCACATATTCAACCAGGGAAAAAACATGATAATCCAAGGTTATGACGTTTATATCATCCCAAGAAACTTGTTAGAAGGGCTGCTTACCTGTCACCCTTTGGTTTTCTCATCCGATCTCCAGTACTGAAATTAGCCATACTATACTCACATCGAACCTGACAATTGCATGATATAAACCAACATCAACGGGGCTAGGAAGAAAATGTGTCAATACAATAGCGCCTGTGAAGATAAATACCAATGCCTTATCATTAATTTGTTGGCTCCTATTCTGGACCTGAAAAAAGATAGGCAGATAATTTCAAGTTTACAGAACATGAAAAAACATAATGGCCTAGAACCATACATTTGAAACTCGATTAAAAGAAGAAAGTAGCTGAAACTAAAAAATAGTCTCTTTTTTCCTGGTTTTCCTGCTGTACAATTTAGGGACAGAAACAAGATAATCCATGAGCTGTGCTCAATGGACGATGAGATGTTTATTTCACTTGGAAAATAAACAGAATCTCTGCAATAAATTGTAGCAAAGTCTAACAAACAAATGCACTTCATCTCTGTGCATCATGACAAAGAAAATTTATAATCCAATGCTTATCCATAAAAATTAATAATCCAACTTACGAAGTGATTAGAACTCGAGAATAAATAATCGTTCAACCACAAAATAATCATAAAGCAGATTCAAAAGCTCGCCAGCTCAACACAGTGTTTAGTCAAATCAATAAGGAATATACAGATAAAAGATTGCACCTCTCTAGGACCATAAACCGCAGCTAGGACTCTGGTATTGCCCATCTCGAAAGAAGCGGAACTGCAAAGCAAGAGATGCTTAATATAAACTAAACCCACTTGAACTCAGTACCAAATGAGTTGAAAACACAAACTTGTGCAGGTAACTATAAGTGTGAATTATTTACCCATCAGCTTTTGAGATCACACCTATTTCTGCACGAAGCTGCCTCATCTAAGGTTGTGAAGAAGAAAGATTCAGGCATGAACAAACGAATAACAAAAAAATAATCTTGGAAAAAGTATCGAAACAACCTCCATAGGGCGGCGACCATCTAAGCGGAGGCCTTCAGGATTTACGTACTCCATTGGATTCAACACAAATCACCGTGAGAAGACGGAGAACGGCCGAGCGCTTGCAGCTGCCGGAGTGTAGACTTCTTCGAGTAATATGATGGGCCTTTATGGCCCAGAATAAATGGGCCTGGATTCGGGATATCTTTGTTCACGGCTAAAATCACAATATCACGAAACACGAATTTATAGTCCTTCGTAAAAATTTCTTCATTCTGCACAATATTTTCGTAATTATATTTAATTTTAGAAAAACTGTTTTGACATATGGGGCACGTTTGAATAATATAATTTTCCAAGTAGAAATAATCTTGAAATAAGAATAAAATATAAGCGAAATTTTTTAAATGAAACGACATCGAACTAGTTTAGCTGTTTTTAAAAAACGTTTAAAATGAAAATTTGAATAACTGAATTTTCTAATTAGATCGGTTGGTTTAGTTAATTAGGTTGAATGCTCACTTCCGGCCCTAGATAGCACTAGCTTTTCTAACTTATGTGGGTTTCGTTTGGACAAATATTTAAAAATGTTCATAGAGTTTTTTAAGTAAAAAAAGTAGGTGGATAAGTTTAAACTCCAAATATATTTTTCAGAATAATTGAGATTATATCATAAAATAAGTCTCAAAATAAAAAGTTTTTATAAAACAATTTATACACCATTTAGAAGCATTTTGGTAAATATATTGATATCATAGTACATACTTGTGTACTTTTTTTTTAACATTTCATATTAGTAAGTAAATTGAGTAATTATATACACTGTATAGATGAATAAAATAATGTTATTTAGAATTTGGATTTGACAGTAACTATTAATATCATTTGACATAAATTTTTCATGTAATCTTACTTAAATATTTTTTATTAATGTTATATAAATATTCAAGCGGCCTCCCCTTGGTGTAACCCTCAACCTGTCTGTTCTTTATTATTTATTTGGTATTTATCTATTTTTCTTGGTTTCTCCATTTACTTTATATATATGTTTAAATACTCGGTAATCAGTATCTTCCAAATTTATGCCTATATGGAATTGAGAAGTTTCAGTGTCTTTTGGTACGGTGACTTTTGGTACATCTAAAATTCTGTTTTTAAAGCTCTTTCAATTTTCTAGAGACAACCCTGTATAAATTGCATGTCATGAGAAGAAAAAACTTATTTTTTAAAAAACTATATATGTGGAACCATATTGCCATTAAATAATTTGCTAAGACTATTTAAAAAAATCATGGGGTTTTGAGCGAAGTTAGATAAATTAAACTTCTAAAAAAACTAAGTTATAGAACTTTTTGAGAATAAAAAACTTTAAAGTGAATAATTTATTGTGCATAATTTCAGGAACATCGTGTTTCATAAGTTTGAAAAAAGAATATATGCGTTAGATATACAAAATCAAATATTAAAATAATTGTTACTACCATAGCTCAAATTTGTGAAATCCCAATCTGATAAGGATTTCATTCGGTTAAACAATCTCAATGCTAATTGTTATGAAATTTCATCATTCCAAATACTTCAAAAAATGGTATCTCTAATTCCAAATCCCATTTTTGGCTTGATTTCAAGCACACTGGTAGGGTTGAATATGTTGGACCGTTTTATTAGTGCCTTTGTGCATGAGATGAAAACCAGGTGAAGTAGGTCCTTTTATTGCTGCCTTGTGAGATTTACTTTGACAGGCACTCAGCCGCAACAAATCAGTAACTCTGTTTTTCTAAGCCTGGAGTCCTGGTGAATTCATCGAGGT
This sequence comes from Dorcoceras hygrometricum, assembly GCA_001598015.1. Classification (NCBI taxonomy): domain Eukaryota; kingdom Viridiplantae; phylum Streptophyta; class Magnoliopsida; order Lamiales; family Gesneriaceae; genus Dorcoceras; species Dorcoceras hygrometricum. Next base: position 910,787 of record KQ987269.1, read on the forward strand.
TCCGATCCATGTAAAAAAGCTTCTCCTCTGCTTGTGTTTCCGCAGCCTGTTCATTGATTGAATGATCCCATGGTACCGGGGACACATACGAACCGATAAGATTTGGGATAATGATTCTTGTTTCCGGATTCGCGGTTTTGATTCTCGTGCGAAGCAGACTCCATGCTGAAATATTGTAGGATATGCTCTGTCGATCGATTTGTTATATAAGTATCTCCCTCGACTCTCTACCTACTCGCGCATATCTCTCGACTTAAAACTTATATGGATCAAGGACCTCTGACCTATACCGAGAATTAGCCCTTTAACACGATAACTTTCGGAGAAATTACTCATAAGTGGAAACTGGATAGGTACAGATACGAACAAAGTGCAAAGGGCTTGGCCTCGACCCCGGTATTAGTCACCCAGTTTCCAAAAATATGCGGAACTTCAGGATTCTTATCATGTTTAATCTACATTCAACTCTTTCTAATTGTCTATTTCAAAATACTCAAATCTCATGCTTCCTGCGCCGTGGATCTGAAATAGATTGAGAAGAAAACTTACCTGAAAAGGATTATGTTGTGTTATTGTTGCATCGAGTGCAAATAGTCTCTGAAACCCAATGTCGTGTTTGGACGATGAGATTTAATTTCAGGAATGTGTTCCACATGACATGAATTTACATCCATTAAAACATATGGTATGAAAATTTAAACTAACATATGATTAATCTCATCTGCTATTGTAGCATTGTATCTATCTATAAGTCATAAATCGACATTGTTTACTCAATCAAATAGATGATGTACCACTGTCTTATGATGGTATCTCAGAGGTTAGGACAAAAGTGATACAGCTACCAGCTAAGCATTTTGATCAACAAAACAAGCGCGGTATGAAAATGGAGAATATGGTTTCACGCGAATTGGGGGGATAAAATTTTTATTCAGGAAAACGAAGATGCATCCAATGGATGGATGAGGTAAGTGAGGAGTAAAGCTACCAACATCAGCGTGTATGCAATCCCTTGATCGATTGATATTCCTGCAATTCAAGCACAAATCCATTTACATTATCTTCACCCTTTTCCATCATTGTCATGCTAAAACGGTTTCATGATCAACAATTCTCTTAACTGAATCCTACGTCGACTTAGAGGTTGTAGACGTTATGATCTGCAATTTTTACGAAAAATTCAAGCCTAAAACAAATCGACGAATTATTCTTCTATGAGTCAATTTGCCAAAATCCCGTGACCTCGATGAGAGTTTGCATACATAATTGCACTTTTAATAAAAAAAAAATCAAATTAATCAGCAGGTACGAAACACATTGTCACCTAGCTAACTGGAGAGAACATGAACGAAAAAAGAGAATCGAATTGTAGGTTACCATCGCTGGAAGGTCCAGGTGAAGGCGCCAAATCCTGCGCTTGAGCCGAAGGGATCGCGTAGCCCAACATAACAGCTAAAATTCCAGCCAATATTCTCATTTTAGAAAAATGGGTACGAATTTGGGAGAGAGAGAGAGAGAGAGAGTTGATGTATTGATTGTGACGGTGTGGGGGTAGGGTTTGTTTTTGCATTAACTCGCATTTGAGGTGGAGCCCACAAATGTTCCCTCCAGAGTCCAGACTGTACTATGGATGCGGCGAAAGGACCGGATTACCCCCTACCCCAAACGTTATAAATGATTGAAATATGTACCTCGACGGCTAGACCAAGGTGTTCCAAGATTAGGTCGTTAAAATTACCAAAATTCGAGCCGGCGAGTCTGTGACTATATGATCAAACGATAAATGACTCAGAGAAATGACTCTCACTTGATCAAATTATACGCGATCAATGAACTACCGTCACATCAAACCCTCTTATCGGAAGGTTGGGAGGTCTGTCCTCGAAGAGCTGAATAAGATTTGTTGGAGCTGAATTAGGAGGAAACTATTTCGACAAGTCACTAGGATGAATGTCAGGCCTCGTGCTCACAACGAATAAACACATGCGGAAGCTAACAAAAAGTGGGTAAAATTTTCGCTTTTAGGCCCGACGGTTTAAAACGATATAAGTTAAAATAATGCGATACTCAAAATAAGATCCCAGTTTAAAACCAATAAGGCAAACTGCCAACAATAATAGCATACAGAATTCCAAACATAACAGACTCCCCTAAGAGTACAACAACAAAGCGCAGGGCATCTCCCTGGCTAACTGCTATATATATATATAAGTATGCTATATGCAATCTGGGACACTCTAGCCACCTCCTGGGGCACCACCAGCTGGGTTAAACCCACGACCAGCTGTAGAACCTGGGTTTCCTGAAAACAAAGCAACAAAGGAACAACCAAGCCCCGGAGGGACATGGGGTTAAACCCCAGTACGGAGAGCAAACATAAAACAGCAATATACAGCAAGGAATAAATTGCAGATGCTATGCATGAGACACCAAAGAACAAAGGAAAGCTCTACCCACTAGGGAGCTAAGGAACTCAAACATAGCTCCAAGAAACATCGACAATGTACCGTGGCCACGGGGTGAGTTCACAGTGTGGAGCGCTTCCAGATCTCTCCAAACGACGGTGTTTCATGATCCTGCGTTATCAAAACACGTTGCGACTGGTTTTCACTATTCAACCAGCTTTCACCCTAAAATCTCAAAATACGAAAACTCCCAGAATTGTTCTAGGTGAGGAATTGACCCAAAAACACAACTTAAACATTCAAACAGAGATCTTAAGCCACCAAGAATCTCTAAACCCCGATACATTCCAACAAATAATCTCTTATACAAATTCAGGTCTCACATTTCTCCCCCACTAAAAAGGAATTCGTCCCCAAAATCAAACAACAATTCTGGCACAACAACACAGCAACAGCAAGATACAAACAGAACTCGCCCAACACAAGGCCAAGAGTTCAAGATAACTGAGCAAACATATAACAACAACTAGGGAAGAAATACAACCAAAAGCTACAAACTACTGGAAATTTAGCTCAACAGCTACTCAAACAGATGCGGCCACTCGCGCTGCATCTTTTCTTCCAGCTCCCAAGTAGCTTCTTCCCTTCCATGTAGGAAATATTCTAAGTGTGGGATTTTGTATCTCAACTCAAAGACCAAGTCTTTAAATATATAAATCCCGCCTCTGCTGAAATCTTCAAAATAACCCACCGACAAAAACAGCAGAAACAACAATTCAGCAGACCCTTTTCTTCATAACGAACCTGCTGCTTCCAGCAGCAACAATAGCGAACGCCTTACAACTTAACTCAAAACGGCGTCGCAGCGACTAATCCAAACGACGTCGCATAGCGCAAGTCAGCAGAGCTACTATCAGCTGGTCTCTCAAACCATCTGCTGATTAGAGTCAACGAATTGCAAAGATCCTTGCTGCTGGTCGCACGCGCAACTCCAAAACGCAGCGTTGCGACTTACTCAAACGACGTCGCTCCACAGACGTCAGCAAAACCAGCAGAAGCACTTATCCCAAGCCAAACATCTGCTGAAAATCCTAGCAAAAGCTAAACGACGACGCACCCTCCTCGCGCTACAGGAAAGTTGACTCGCGTTGACCTCGACATCTGCTGATCAACCAGCAGGAACACACCCATGCAATCTACCTGCTGGTACCAAATGAAATCATCAAGACGACGTCGTGCCATCTAACCTAAACGCAGTCGTTTTGCCCTCAACGCAAATTTGCTAACGCTCCTGCTGATCTCAAAACACGCGACGACATCGTTTCAGGAACCTCGCGCCAAAACGCTCTTCTGCTGGATTTATCACCGACCAGAGCTAATTCACCAAAACCCAGCTGACACGTCGACCAGCAGGTACTTCTAATACGCAAAAGAAAACAGAATCTCCAGAATTGCTCAACACACGAAATGGAACCCGAAAATACAACTCAAACACTCAGAAAAGAGATCTAAAATCTCAATATATCGATTCATTCCAACGTTAAAATCGAAATTACAATCCAGGTCTCACAATGAAGATATCATCAGGTTTGGGCCATAGCTCGGTATAACTCGAGGAATAAAAGAGGGCACGTCGGGAGCTCTGTCCTCGTGAGTTGAGCTGGACGTCTTTCCTGCAATGACCTGCGACCATAGACACTGGTCAAAAGGCGTCGAAAATTTATCCCGACGAAGGCTGTTCGATGCTTAAGTCAACTCAGGTGATCGAGAGTATATAGATAATGCAGAGAATGAGTCTGCTGAATGTGCGTAAAATGAGAAATACTGGTTATTTATAGGAGAGTCAAGCGGTTGCGTGTGTACTACCTGGGTAATCATGAGCCGGAGTGGGCTTAGCAGGCCTTGCGTGTACACTACCCTACCACATGTATGTATTGATGGGTCTTGCAGCTTTTTCAATGCACTAATCATGAGTTATACAAGATGACCAAATTGTTGTGGTATGTCACTATCATAGCAGACCTCTTGCCTTGAGGTCGTGTCGTCAGACAGTACTGTAAAGAATCGTCATACCTCGAGATCGAGGTGTCCTGGAAGCACTGCCCTAGGAGCATCGGGTGCCCATGGAGCCCCTATTAGGCATGTGTTGACTGAGGAATGTTTAGAGCTTTATCCCGATATGTTTGATTGATGGAATGTTTCCGAGGACCGAGGTGATCGAGTGGTGGCAAGACTTCTAGTAGAGTTTCAAAAGGAGCTCTTTCCTCGAGTCCCGATATAGAAATTATTAGTTGCATCATAGATCTTACCAACATTTTCTCGAACTTGTTGTCCTATTTGGTTTATATGATTAACACGGATGAAAGATTACTGCATTAAACTCGAGATTTTATTCAGTATATATCCCGAGGTTAGTCTTGTGGATTTTTGTCTCACAACAAATTAGATTGATTAGATTAAGGTTAATTATAAAAATAGCTCCCTCCTGAAATCGTGAAGCGACTAGTCCAAACAGCCTGGCCAAAATATATCTTCGTGATATTCAAAAATTTGTTCTACTACGTTGATTCCGATTTGATTGCTAAGCTACAAAGGTAAATGTCAAGTCATGCATCGAGTACATATGCAAAATATGATAATCTTGTTTTATCCTGGGATGGCATTTAGACGATATAACGTATCAACCAAGCAAGTTTATAGAGGTGGACTGAAACAGGCTTCAACCCATCCAACTCTTTTAGAGCATCTCCAACCCTACTCTATTTTGGAGATTTGCACCAATTTGATGTGAAAAACCAAGTCCAACCCAACACTATTTTTTGCACCAAATTGGAGATTTGGTGCAAAGAGAGAAATTTTAACGCCAAATATGGTGCAAAGAAAGTTTGCACCAAAGTTCACGCCAAAGTCTTTCCCCTGTGTCAAAACATTTCCCTTTATTTTTTTATTATAAATACTAATTATAAAAATAAATATTTAATGTAAAAAAATTTAAAATAAACTTGATACATGTATATATATATGATTGAGTTTTTATTTATCCTAATTCATCCATTCAATTATTTATCTAATTTATCAAAATAAAAAATCTCAGATTCGCTCCTGGTATTTGAGTTTGGAATATCCATACATATATTTTACTACTCAGATATCGGAAAAATTTTATTTTGGTATCTATAAATATCGAAAGAGCATAAAATGTTCCTACTAAAATTTAGTAGGCTAAAATACCCCCTCATTATTTAAATACTGGCTGACGTGCCCCTGTACTCAGCAAATAAACTGCATGCATCCAAAACATGAGTGTCTTTGGTTTTTATAATATTTTTAACAAAAACCTCAATAAATGTTGTTTCATTCTATAAACAGATTGTATTGCCGATCAGCTTCCTGAATGAATGAGTTTCACCGCCTCTAGAAACTTGAACTTTTTCTTCTTAACTACAATCATATTTTTTTGTCAAATACTTGTTCTAAATTTTTTGTTATTCAATCATATGATTGGTTTGTTACAATAGAATTTTGAATTAAAGTTCTCATCTCAACTTGAGCACTTGGTACCATAAAAAATCACATATTTCATCTTTATATGAAACAATATTTTGCATTGTAACGATAAAGTAAATAGATATCTAACTAATTTATTTAACTTTACAAAAAAAATGTCTGTATGATTTAAAAAAACGAGATGCTAAATTATTCCCACTAGAGGATAATGAAGAATAAAACTCTGCCTTGATCCATTCGTCGCATCACGTTCACAACCGTACCCCACTGGTGACTGCCGTAATTTATTTGAATCCAGCCCCAATTCTCAGGCACTTCATTTTTTCTGTTCCACGATCGAACGTCGCCTCGGCGACCACGTGGCCGCATATGGTCCGTTGATTCCAGCTATATAGACACCTGCTGCTTCCACATCCCTGCATCTCACTAGTTCTCTCAGATCTATATTTCTCCATCCTGTCTATGCATACACATCATGTCTCTATAATTTGCTCATGATTTTATATGTTGCGGCGGCCTCTAGTTCGCTTGGTGCAGGTCGGGAACTTACTTTGCCTGCGGCGTTGAATTGAATTAGCAGGTTGTTTACTATTATCCGAAATATGAATGTAAAAATTGGCGTACGACTGTTGTCGCTGCATTTGGCGAAGGTCAGGTTCCCGCCTTGCATCAACTGAATTGGAAACCGCTGTGAATTCGGAATTAGACGGTTTGCCCCATTGTGTTTCACCGCGGGTGTGAATTTGCAAGTGATTTACTCTTGTTCCTTGGAATATATAACTAGATCTGGTCGATTTTTTGGGTACTTGATTGATTGTCCGATCTTGTTTTGCCTGAGATTTTTAATTCTTAAACAGGGACAAGTTTAACTGCAACTCTCAGGGATAGAAAATCGGTTTGCGGATGGAGAATTGATTATGTTGATTTTTTTTATGCCTTTTTTGATTATGAGGTACCCGTACATCACTTACTTTCCATACTGGGGTTGTTCATGATGAGATTGTGAGCACTTGCAGTTTATGTTAGATTACCTACTCTTGTGATAAGATTCCTTTTAATGATTTGATAGCCTGTTCACCTTTTTCTTAGTTGGTTCTGAACTAGTTCTTAGTTAAAATATGTGCTTTAGCGGCGGCGGTGGAGCTAATACGCATATGCCCTAAACTAAAGGTTTGATTTCGGTCAAATCATCTGGTAATCGCTTCAAGTGTAGCATAATGTTTTGGACATTTTGTGTCTATATCATCATCATACTCATCATATTGTGCTATTTTGACTGCATTATTGGTAGTTCACTCGATTATCCATGTTGCAATCTATGAATTGTGTAGACCCGATTATTGGACATGGAAGAACACAGGGTAATTATCCGTTTTGGTTTTAGAAAAATATAAATCTAACACTACTGTTTATAATCTCAGGTCGATCCTAAATACTACATATTAGTTGATTTGGACGTGCATAGCATCCCTCGTATGTTTTTCTTGCTATTTTTTGAATAGCGTTTCCTGTTTTTTTTTTCCTCTTTTTTTGGCATGTACATGGTACAAATTATTGTGTGAGTGTGGACCCTTGCTAAGAATACTACATTAAAACTTCATAATATCTGATATCTATCTCTCTTCGACAAATCCACGTGATTTTTTTTCTTCCAAACATAATAACAGTCATGCTAGAAAATTTTAATTTTGTAGTATATAGTTTTATTTTTGAAACACACACATATCCTATAAATGTACAGAACATTCGATTAATATATGTTTAACATGCAAACATAATCACCTCTATATTTGTGCACTGTGTGTACATCAACATATGTTGATCTACCAAGTCAACCGTGTTTCGAATTTAAGCATACAGCTCAAAATGACTCATTCGACTACACATTCATGTGCATATACAGAATAGTAAACTCTAATACATATCGGTATTATCATTTAACTTATATGATCAATCATAAAAACGATAATTTTACTTAATTCAGTTGATCAATAATGAAATTACTCGTGAACAATTGGATGCAAGTGCTTAGAATATGAAAATATTGACATTCAAAGGAGAACTATGATAAATCATGGACGTGCATGCACTTCTCTTGTTATTTTAATTTCCCAACCAAGTCCCGCAGCATATATGATGCTACAATCCGCAAGTAAAACATCCAACACAATATGGCACGTGTTTTAAACTTCATGCAGTTCTACCTACTAGCAGCAGATAAGCATGCTTGTATTGGAGAGAAAACCTGTACTTTTCTAACTATATGTCACAATGTCAATTTCGGAGAGCAACGTTGCAGCTCTCTGTGAGGTTTACTTCTTAATTAAAATATTGAGAAAGAGGGAACTTATCAACGCATCTTCACAGACCAAGAACTACGAGATCACCCCTTTCATTCTGGGGTGACGGAGGGATCGTACCATTCGAGCAGTGATGTAAGATTGGAAGCTGCTGTCGTCATTCCCACCCCCAAAAGACAAGTTTAATATGCAACACTTCTGACAATGAAACTGAAATCACTGTCACACTCCAATTTGCGACAACCTCCAGATTACCATTCACAGATAACTCGTGAAAAAAACAACACATCAAAGTAAACCGGGGGCTGTTAAAACACAAAAGCACAAAGAACCGAGACAAGAAATTTGGATTGTGATGCTAAATTTATTCAGATAAATATTTTCTGTTACCGTGCAGCAAACATATCCAACAAACACAAAAACTCAAACAAACTCATTTCACATATCCAATTGGCTTTACTTGGTAGAACTCGGAGTTTCTTGCTTCTTCTGGTCAGTCTTGCGCCACCAATCCTGCATCATCATTTCGTAAAACAAGAACCAGAACAGAAATGCCATAAATAAAGTTTAATGGTCAACCAGCTAAATGTATGGATTCCATTAGGAAATCGATTAGTAGCATTAGATCTGAAGTTACAAAGGAGATTAAAAAAGCTTAAGATAACTGAATCGCAGTTGTGACAATAAAGAACTCAAAAATCTGTAAGACTAGACTGCAACAGGATTAAAGTTCTTTTCATGAAAAACAGACAAATGCCAAGAAAAGTTTTAGAGATGTCCAATACATTTTCATTTCTATGGAAGAAACACCAAGGGACCGATGAGGTATAAGCAAATCCGCAACTCCCAAAACTGTATATCAGTTAGTGAAACGTGTATGTAGAGAGGGGGATCAACGATGTGCTCTGGGTAATCCATGTATCATCTAACAAGGAAGTGATCAATTCAAACATTTCATAGCTTATCAATGGAGCTGAAGTTAATCCTTTGATCATACTTGAATGGTGGCCAAAATGAATCAAGCATTTTGCCAACACAACACATTATGGTTCATTTAAGAACAGAAAGAAGGCATCAGTCAATAGTCTATCAAATACACATCTGCTCGGATGCCTACATTCAATGTCAAAATACTTTGAGTTATGGAGCCAGAGACAGTTTCGAATTCAATACAATCTACAAAATAAATCACCGGGATTAATTTAAGGTTTCGGAGTAAAAAAAGAGTAGAAATCTAGGCCAGATCCTTTGAAGAAATATCCGGTTCTATCCTTCAGATTCCGTGTGGAGTTTAGTAGAACAGAAAGATTAAAGCTTCAGATGTTAATTCTTCGTGAAATCTCACAGAAGACATCACGATTCAAGCGAAAAAAGCAAAAGGAAATCGAAAACAAAACTCTCTAAAATAAATAAAAATTTGGACTCTAAATCTACGTTTTCGATGAAAAGGAGATCAGCAACGACTATGGTCCCGACCAGTCCGGCGATGATGGAAGTCGGACCCGTAAGGAGACTCCATTTTCTGTAAATCATTTTGCCCCAATTCTCTCACGACTCTCCCGTTTCCACAGCATTTGTTGTACACGTGAGTAAGATTGGGCTTTTAGATGATCCTTATTGATGTTCTTGGGATATTACTATATTTGGGCCATATGCTAACAGGTTCGCTAGATCCAGTTTGATTAGAAATGATTTTTTTAGGACTTGAACCTGATTTTCAATGAGTAGGTATTTCACTAGAAGAAATAATTCATATATTTATTTATATTTCAGATACATTAAAATATGAAAGAAAAAATTCATAATTTGAATTATGTGAATTGTATGTAAAACATTTTTACATGATCAAACATAATTACAGCTTAGAGCATCTCCAACCCTACTCCATTTTGGTGTGAAAAATCAACTCCAACCCATCTTCAAATTTTGCACCAATTTAGAGATTTGGTGTGAAATGGGAAATTTTGACGCCAAAGATGGCGCATGAAATTTTGCACCAAACTTTCCCGCACCAAAGCTTAGCCCTTTCTCTCTCTTTTTTTTTTTAATTATAAATATCATTATTAAAAATAAATATTTAATGTAAAAAAAATTAAAAAATCAAATTTATAGAAACTTAACGTAATTAAGTAATTTTATTAATATTAGTTATAAAAGTGCGGTGGGTTGGAGATGCCTTAGATAAGGTGGAAGACGATTCCATATTCATGAAAATTTGATTTTTTTTCCCCAGTTTTTTATTCTGTTTTGTTGTGAAAATTATGTTTTTTATTATGGATTTATGACAATAATCTCTCCACATAAATTGTGTTGACTTTTGTCCTACAATCATGCTTTTCACAACTTAAGTACTCTTTAGGGGGGTTTTGATGATTTTTGGATCATCAAATTTTCATTTCTAGGTAGTTACGATGAATTTTATTATTTTATGGATCATGAAAATATCATTTTAGGTAGTTGTGATATATAATGCATTCAATCTAAGAGATTTGTTAGTATACCAGAACTTACAAGTCTTATTAAGATTAAGGAAACTATTTATCATCATACTTTGTACAGTTTAAACACAAGATACTAGCAAGTATTTATTAGCATAAACATGAATAATAGTGAAAAAATATATACAATTGCGGAATAAATACTAGTAAGTAATTATCGGCTGGTGAGGTTCGATGATTGCTTGGTTTTTGGGGTGGAGAAATAAGGGAATGACCGAATGAGCATAAATTGCACTAAAATGTGTTTGGACATAAAGATATTTTGCAAGTTTGCCCTAAAAAGGAAGGGCTTTTTTTCGTTATACAATATCAATTTATAGACAAAATTTAAACAAATTTAACAAAATGGAAATTTTTACCAAAAATATACTAGACGGGGGAGTTGGGTTTGAGACCCGCCTCCTCATTTGTTTTTGTCGAGGAGCCGGGTCTCAAACCTGACTTCTAAAATTGCGTCGTTTGTTACGTCTTACGGTCTGTGATTATATATATGAGTTTGATATCTATTAATTTTTTAGACTCACGGTATATTTGCAAGAACCACATCTTATCCTCTTTAATGTGAAATTCAATTTTATTATAGCGAAAGTGTAAATATGATAAATTTTATCTAGACTAGAGGGAGCAGAAAAAAAGATTTGCAAACTAAAATATGCCAAGTTAAATCAAGAAGAATAGATAAAAACCTTATAAATCTGTCCATGTGAGGGACTGAGTGCGATTTATCTCCAAATTTCAATAATACACAATATAAATATGTCCATGTGAGGTGCGATATCTCCAAATTAACCTTCATCGTTCAAGTCCCAACTGGGACGGATACACGGACCTTTCAATTGTATCACCACATGCATTAATGGTTGACGACAAATTTGTACACGTAATGCTGACATATGAACTGACGTCTTGGCAAAAAAAACTCGAACCAAACGAGAGCAATCGTGTTGCTGTAACCCCTCCCCTTCAGACCCACAAATAATTGCCCACGTCCAATAAAACTACTATTTATAAATAAAGATCTTTTCCACCCATCATTCGCCTCAAAATCCTCTCATTTCTCCATCTTTTTAGCACAGTGTCTACCTTCGTTTTCATCCATGGCGGACGCAGAAAAGACACACATAGCCATTCTTCCGACTCCGGGAATGGGCCACCTTATCCCTCTAGTCGAATTCTCCAAAGCCCTCTTTACACGACACGGTGTGCTATCCACTTTCTTCGTCCCTACGGATGGGCCTCTCTCTCAGGCTCAGGAATCCTTTCTTTCCGATCTTCCTCCCTCCATAGAATATGTACTTCTTCCGCCTGTCAGTTTCGACGATTTGGGGCAGGGCACCTTGGTTGAAACCATTATATCGCTCACTGTCACACGCTCCCTCGCGTCACTTCGTGCAGCAGTTAAAGCTTTGCATGAGACTAAGAGATTTTCAGCTTTCGTGGTTGATCTTTTCGGGACAGATGGGTTTGATGTGGCGGCGGAGCTAAGCATCCCGCCTTACATCTTCTTCCCCTCCAACGGTTTCCTTCTGTCGCTTATACTTCACTTGCCGGAGCTCGATGAAAAGGTGTCTTGTGAATACTGGCAAGTGCCTGAGAAGCTGCAGATCCCGGGATGTCCACCCATTTATGGAAGGGATCTGGTGGTACCACTACAGGACAGGAAGAACGAAGCTTACAGATGGCTTCTGCATCACTCGAAAAGGTATTCGTTAGCGGAAGGAATATTGGTGAACACGTTCAACGAAATGGAGCCTAGAACAATCAAGACACTGCAACAAAATGGATCTATTCCTTCTGTCTATACCGTCGGGCCTCTTGTTCAAATGGGATCAATCTTGAATCCCAAGGATACTGATTCATCAGGATGCTTGAAATGGTTGGATCATCAGCCAAACAATTCAGTGGTGTTTATCTCATTAGGTAGTGGTGGAACTCTGTCACACGACCAGTTAATCGAGATGGCACTAGGACTGGAGCTGAGTGAGCAAAGATTCCTGTGGGTTATCAGATGCCCAAACAACGCCACTGCAAATGCCTCATATTTCAAGATCGAGAACACAAGTGACCCTTTGGCCTATCTGCCACAAGGGTTCTTGGAAAGAACCAAGGACCATGGGTTGGTGGTGCCTTTATGGGCTCCGCAGGCTCAAATCCTCTCACACGGCTCCATCTGCGCCTTCCTGTCCCACTGCGGCTGGAATTCGACTCTGGAGAGCGTGGTAAACGGGGTTCCCCTGATCGCGTGGCCGCTGTACGCCGAGCAGAGGATGAATGCGGTGCTGTTGGACGAGGATGTCAAGGTGGCGCTTCGCCCTAAGGCTGGTGAGAATGGATTCGTAGGGCGAGTCGATATAGCGAACGTGGTGAAGAGTCTTGTGGAGGGAGAGGCGGGCAAAGGGATCCGCAATCGGACGAAGGATCTCAAAGATGCTGCGGCCAGAGTGCTCGGTGAACATGGCTCTTCCACTAAATCACTCGCTCAAGTGGTCACCAAATGGAACAGTAATGCTTCCCATTGATTGTCATATTGTGTATATAGTTTTGTGCTTGGTTCTTGGTGTTGGCTCTTTTAAGGTTTTAATTATGTACAATCAATATCAATAATTAATGGTAATAGCTCGTCTTTAGAATCTTCCTTTTCTGCTCTATTTCTATTTCTGATGCATCTCACTCTCATCTCTTGATAAGACTCTGAATATTTTGAGCCATGTGTAAATAAAGCCGGTTGATTTTTCACAAAATTGAAAAGGAATATGAAAACGCTGTCCCACAAGGACTGAACAAAATTGAGAAGCGGCGGTCTCGTGTTCAAAGTCTCCGAACGGGAGTGCCCTTAGGAGGACTGTATTGGATTGGAGTTTATAAACCAAAAGTATATATAAAGACAATTTTATTGGTTTACATACCATCATCGAACTGTAAAAAATTTAAAAGATTCCACAATTGTCGGAAAATCTTAAAATAACTTTTTAAGAATAAGATTTGATTCATTTGAGTATAAAAAATGATTATAGAGAAAACATTTACTCTATAATAATGGAACAAGGAATCTCCATCTTATATTTTCCAATTCAACCGCTTCACCGGCCACCACCAGCATAATAAACAAGTAAAAGTAATAAATATTGGAAATTAAAAGGGGAGTGGTGGTTTCTAAATGTAATGAGACTGCTTCACCAACTTTATGCCTACGACTTTAGAAACCATCGATGCAATTGAGATCCTGACTATTAGCTGACAATAATTATGCAGTTCTATTAGTAAACAGTCCCACTCTAATTAAATAATAGATGGTTAGAAAATTGACACGGTTATCTTTATTTTATTTTTGACAAACCAATTTAGTTTGTTAGAAATGAGCAGGAACCTAACTCGACCCTAAAATCTTATTACAGAAGATAATATCTAATTATATATGTTCAGCTCCTAGAAAGCTGATTTATTTGTTTCGAAACAATATCTAATATATCCCTTTAAGTCCATTGATGAACATATGGAGCATTATAAGCAGAAGGTCCATAGAGGAAGTCCAATCATAATGATGGTTTTGACCTCTAGCATATATTAAAATAAAGCTAGACTTGTCGATGATAATCTTTTTAATAAAGAAACTAATGTTGTAAAGCAAGCTGTGATTGAGTTAATCAATGTTTTCGTAATCCGAGCATTAAGCGAACCGATCTAGTCATTAAAAATGATCCAACTAATTCAATCGATTCAACCGACCATCAAACCTGAATACTGTATACTAGTAAAATATTAATATAATATAATAAATAATAGTTTTAACTTTTTAAAACTTGAAATATATATAAAGTAGATAAAAATATATTGATTTGTTCAATTCTAATTACTTATATAAATATATAATAAAATACTAATGCTACGGAATGTATAATAAGAAATCGATTTTGTTTAAATAAACAAGTGAAAAACCGGTCGAACTAGCAGGTTGGGTTCGATTTTTGAAACAATGGATAGAACATAGTCGTGTGTTCCTAGGAATATAGGAAAAATCCAGCTAAAAATCATGTTGATGTCCGCATAATCCCGATTATCTTTTCTTTATATGAACCAACTATTTATTAGAGGAAACTAAAGTATCGAAGCGCGAGGACAAAGCAATTAAAATATTTTTTTTCCTACTTTACCTTTATTCAAAATTCTTGAAAAAATTCGAAAAAACCCAAAAGATACCGAAATGCTTTTTCCTGTACAACATCGTAATATTACTCTTTGGTTATGATATAAATGAAGACCATATTATCAGGGATTTTTTTTCCATAATCTTTCCATTCATATATGTAACAGATTATGTATCCTTGCTTAAACTAAGGAGCAAATCATGCACAAAATTTAATTATTTACGAGCCTTTGACTATAAGAAAATTCTTATTGAGTCGGGATTAATAACTTTATCTCATATTTAACCGTCTTAAGGACACACAGCAAATAAAACAGAAGATTATTACCAGAGTATAATGCCATAATTATCATATTTATTAGTCAAAATGTTATCACATATCATTTTTATTATATTATGTTATCTTCTTCGTTTCATTTAATAATTTCCCCACATTACACATGTTTTGTAATAAAATATTAGCCGTGATCCCAGGAGAATCTCAACGCCTTTGATAAATTCAAATGCCAAACTTAATATATATAGGATAATAATTTTTGTAGAGATTATTAACTTTATGTGATATAAGAAATAATATTGGTCAGTTTTGCCTCAAAACAAATAATCTTGGATTTTATATTATTGTAGAAGAAGAATCATATGCTTCAAAATGGTCACAAAAGCAAAAGCATCGTTTGATCAACTTTAAAACAGATCATTTGCTATTCTTTGTTTCTCCATAAATAAGAAACTAAATATTCTATTTGAGTCCACCACGTTTAGTTTTGGATATAATGAACAAAAAAAATAAAATAAAAAACACAATCGACGCTTACTATTTTTGTTTATTTTAATTTTCTAATTATGAACTCATCTAATATCATAGCTTCAAATATGACATAGTACTTTGGGTTCGAGTCTTTATAACAAACCACTCTTTTTCAAGTCCTTTTCTATCCTTTTTATTTGTAAACATTTCATTGACTTTAATTTAACATTCTTAACTATCACAGCGATATAACGTGTCGAATGTATAATATTTCTTGGTGGATGGAATTTGGATTCTGACATTTTTTTTAAAAAAAAAATATATATTATATTTTATATTTTAGTGTTCCATGTTTTATGGGGTTCTCGGCTTCTTTCTTTTTATTTAAAAGAAGTTGTTCATGACAGTTATCCAGAAAATTAATTTAGTTTATTAGTTAGATATATTTCAGAATCTTGTGAGCTGTTTTCCATTTCTGTTGAATAATCTATCACATAATTAATAAATTAAATAAAATTGAAGGTGGCTTTTTGGCAATTTAATTTGAAGTTTTGTGTCGCATTTATACCGTGAACAATAAAGGAATGGTTTCTGTTTTATCTAACATGAATTACCGTTAGATTTCTTTTTATTTTTAAATCGAGTTTAAAAATAAGAATTTTAGTAATTAGTGAAATCATGATATTTGCTTTGCCTTGGTCTTGGATTTTCTTCAAATCAAATTTAATTTTAAATCAGTAGATGGGGCTGGACCACTAGAATCCGAATACTACCAAGTAGCGAGTAACCAAACTTGGGCCAAGTATTAAATTATTTGCAACCCAAATATTAAAACATTTGGGCCGAACAAGTTATTGGAGTTTTTGGACTGTGATTTATACTTTGACTCGTGGTATGTCATATCAACATTTATTTATGAAATTGTTAGAAATTGATATAATTCATTGATCGTGTCAGTTATTTGTTACATAGACTAACAATTATTATTTTTTAAGTGAGAATGTTGATTAATATAATCTTGATGCATTCCGTCATTTTGAACAAATTTAGTTATTGATAATGACTAAGTTCTTCTTTTCCTTCTTTTTTTAGTTATTATTCTCATTTCAAATTATAGAAGCTAACAAATGAGATAATGACGAGAATATAGACGAAGAATGTTATCGCACGAGTGATATTCTGTACCTGACTTTCGAACAAAAACCCACTATTTAAATATTTTTAATTAATTCTCGTGGAAGAGATTGGATAAACTCAATTTACATGTGAAACTCACTCGACTTGTCTAGATGAAAAGAGTTCAATTAATTTAAGTTTAGGGAGAAAAATTCCATGATTGAACGATCAGCCAAAGAGTAATAATTAAAGCGTGGAGCAACAAAGGAAGGGGCTCACATATATTATTTCTTCTACATCAGAAAAGGGAAGCCTCCACTTATGAAATCAACCACTATAATCACAACTATATATATATATGAATGCCTATCAACCCAGGAGTCCAGAGGTATATATATATATATATCCTACGTACCTCTTCTTTCCAACACTTCCGTGTCTGCCATGTGTCGTAAAAACATTGGCTCGTTTTTTTTAACAACACATGCCACATGTCACATACCCATTGGCCCGAATTTTTTTTGTTTCTAAAAAAAAAAATTCACTTTCACATTCCCTTTTCCAATTTCCCAATTACGCACACGGCACATCCACACCTCCATTCAGCTCTCGACTCCGACGTGTCGCCGAACGGCCTAACTTCTCTGAAATTTCCAAAACATTCAATCTCTCAAGTACACCCCCAGCGACCCCTTTCATTTCATTTCTAAACTGGTGCACTCGTCTCTCGCAGTCTCGCTGATGTTTGTGGGAATTTAATGAAAATTCCGGGGCTTTGTCCTTGTGAACCCACCACTCTTTCAAGAGTTTCATCAACATTACTATATTTTTACTTTTGGGTCTGCTCAGAAGTGATACAACATCTGTGTAAATATATTCTCTTTATATGGCATTTCGAATGTTTTCTTAGGTATCTTCTCTCATCTGGAAAGGAGTCCGTCGTGAATATCTGGGAAGTGGGCACAGGTAGATTAATCAAACAATACATTGGATCCACTCATACACAGTTGTGATGCCAGGTAGGTTAATTTTTTTACTATGACACGTGGCAGCAGGCGCGGAAGTGTTGAGATGAGATATGCATGATATTATTTCTCTATATTTATATAGATAAAAGATATTGAAGAGCACAGTATTGAAGAGCACAATCCAGGCTACATCTTCAAAGAATTATCTCCTTCGAAAGACATCTTCAAATATTTATTTCAAATCCTGACAGATGTTGCATATAGATAATTTTGTTATGGGTGCTACTGAAAAAGGTATCGATAACATCTCTAACTGTATGGGAGTAAATTTTGGTTGACGGCATGGGTGTACACAGTTTGTCGAAGGATTTGATTTAGAAAAAGGATTTGTTTGAATTGATTTCAAAGAACACTCATCTCGAGTATATTCGATTGTACCATTTACAAAAGATTTTATATATTAAAATTCGTTTGTTTTTTTAATGCATTCAGAGTTAGCAATCCTGGTGTTGTTGTAATCCATTATATCTTTCCAAATTTATTCACAAGGTCTTGAAATTGATCATGTAACATGTTTTTTTTTTTTTTTTAGAGTTGATAATAGTATTGTTTCAATTGGATTTTTAATTTGGTACCTTGTTCCAAACTTGGGAATGAGTTATAAGTTGCATTAGAAAACATTTTTAAACAAGACATGATGACAATCAATTTGCTTAATGGCATAATAACCGTACAAGCATAAAATTAAATTCGTACAATAGAACAGTCAACTTGATCATCTTGCATGACATACGCTTTTAGCTACCCGTTCTTCTTGCCTGTTCTGTGTTCAAATTGATAGAAGTTGGCTTTTCTTCCGAACACGAGAATAAATAGGGTCTTTTAAATGAAAACAGACCAATTTCATTTCGGTAAATGGGATATGGTCGTTAATATATAAAAACAATTCAAGTTTCATTCATATATTCCCCGATGGAATATATAATTGGCAAAAAGATTGTGGAGTAACGCGTAATGGAGATCCTCAAAATAGAAGTTACCACAAGATTGAGACTCAATCGTGTGAAGGGAAAACTCCTGAGTCGATCCAAATACAATGTTCACCCTGACAGAATCCGGGATTCAGTTCATTTTTTCATTTGAAGCCAGAGTGAGGTCATAGATCAAGACTGGAATGTTTGGATTTCTTTTTGGCAGATGCACCATTAGAAGCAGAAGCAATATATGATTCAGCATCGATTTTCTCCGCGGATTTTTGCCTCCCAAACTCCTTCACTTTTTTCTGTAAAAGCAGTGGAGAAATCAAGAACTAGTCCAGCAAATTACAAGAGATCAGAAATGACCAATTAATTTTGACGAGGGAATATTAAAAGGTTGGCTTTTGAAATAATCATGGGACCTGGAGATAAGATTTCTTTAAGATATTAGGTTCCCGCAAAGTTCGAGGGGGAATGTTTCATCTAGCACAATTTCAGTAAGGATGCCAGTAGGTTATATATGGACGGACCATGCTAATTTCTATGCATTAGTTTATGTCTAATGCCATCCATGTTACTTGAGCATTGTACGGACAATGAGCGGCTACTGACAGGCTTAGGCGAAAGGACACATGAATGAACCGATCTCACATCAGAATTAGAAGGATTCCGAAAATGGGCAGGTTTGTCATCTACTTTTCGCTAGCTCGTCACTTAAGATTTCCAAAATTAAGCGTGATAAACTTTGGGAAATTATGGATGGATGACCCCTAGAAAGTTTCTCGGGATGCATGTGAATGAGGACAACATGCTGAAAGACCAGTGTCGATGCAGTAGGGACAGTCACGTATATGCATTCTCATCCATGATCAACCTCACATCGAAACATTCTCCAAGAAAATTTAGATGATTGGTCGAAATTACCTTCAAAGACTTTGTAATTGTAGCCATATCGCTCTTTTCGGCACTAAGAGTGTTGGGCTCTTGTCTTTTAGGTTCCTGAAAAACCAACCATATGTGGCTTAGAACATGAAATTACGAAGCCAGAACACATAGAGCAGATGCCATTTCCACACAGACCTCTGGAGGAACAAATGCTTCTTCTCGTTTTCTTTTGCTTTCTGCCGTTTTTTCTGCTTGCTTCTCTTGCTTCTCTTGCCATTTCCTTGCTTGCTTCTTCTTGTCACTAAGGAAATATTCTCCACTTTCCAATTGCAGATCGATCTAAAATCATTCAAAAAGAAAAACCAATTACTATAATCACCAACGACAAACCAATCGGGCAGATCTGAAAAGAAAAATGCAGAAGAGTTCGGCAGTAGTAGATCATTATTCTCCAAGACAGTGCTCAGGGCAGTGAAAGAGACTGCAAGGAACAGAATGTCAATAATTGGTCACAAAGCAAAAGAAAATGGCAGAAAACTCACCTGACTAGGTTGCTGTGGCGGAGGGAATGGTGTGTAGGGCTTCTTCTCTTTAGTCTTAACTTTCTTTTGTTTAACATTTTTCCTGAGTTTCAGAGTAAAAGAAAATAATAAATCCAGCACCCATGTTGACTCTCAGTAAACTTATATGTGCGCAACTGGCATAAACAAGTGATTTACTTCTTAAATGAGGGAATAAATCGATCCCAGTTCTCATTCGCTAGTGACGGGTCTTTTGCAAGTTCTCTTTTCATCATCAAGATCTATATTTCATAGAAGGTGTGTTCAATTAGAAGAGGAAAATAACAACATCAAATCAATTGCATGAAAAAGAGAAACATCACAACCATGGATCGATTTATATCTCACCTTGATGTTATATACTGGGTGCATTTTATTCAGAATGCACTCCTCCACGACCTTCCTCACTTGTTTCAGACCTTTAAAAGAACCCATTGCGGCAACCGTGTTTCCCTATTCATTTTCAAGGGCAGAAAACAAGCAACTGATGCTTACAACTTATGCAAGAAATGAAGACTAAGTGCAATATAAAACATTATCTGGTTATCATGAGAGAGATCACAAATGATGACCTGAACAAGGATATAGCAGCCAGTTAAGATTTCCAGGGCCTGCATTTCATTAATTGATATTAGGGTCACAGATTGCAATTACTGATATGAAAACAGGAAGAGAAGCAAAAAAATCAGTGTCAAAGTGCCTCGACACAAAATGAAGATCCAGCCAGTGAATGATAATAACCTTCCAGAACCCCAAACTTATGTTTTCATAAGTCATATATTATGTACAACTCAGGTTACATACCTTCAGAGTCGAAGAATTTGGGCCCACTAAGTGCTGTCTTCTTTTTACAAATCGTTCCTACAACAAAACAATGACTTTATGCGACAACATGCATTTAAAGTAACAACCAGTGGATCATGTGCACTCACATTAAATTGCATGCAAGCATGAAGAAAATATAAACTTTCAAAACAAGGACATACATACCACGATTCAAGTTTAGAGACAAAAAAGAAATATTTCATTTGATATACATTTTCAATATTTTTCAAGGAATGGTGACGAACTGGAGGACCCCTATCACACACAACTATGCATGTCAAATGGCACCACAACTAATGGGTTTTATATGAGAGTACGGCTACAGCATAAAGAGCGAAGGGATTCTACAAGAGTTTAATGAGAAAGAAGAGCTCTTTGCGAAGGGTAAAAAAAGAAACGAGAAGAGTCACTTTTGGCTAGCTCCAAAAAATTATTAAATATTGCAATTTGTAAACACAGGTTAACATATTTTGGACAGATGCTTGTAATATATATTGGTTAAGACACAATACATAAATTGATGGAAAAACATACCTTGTTGCGCACCAAGTTACCGATCTTGATGATATCACATTGCATCTCATCATTCAGAATTTTTATTGCCTATGAGATGACAATGCTATGTAAGCATTTGAATTTCAGATTCCTCAATAAATGCAAAAACACAATTTAGCCTTCTATAAACCAATAATTAAGATGAAGATCAATTAATTGTATTATTAATGAGATAAAATAGTTGAGAAGTAACCTGAGGGGCAGGAACACTTCTTGACAAAAGTTTAATGAGATCCCTAGCCTTTACAATTATATAGGGATCCCTGGTCTTTCTAGAAGTTGAAACAGTCATGCATCCTTCAACCTGAAGACCAATAAATCAAGCTGTATATCAGAACAAAAAACACATAGAAGGGAAACTAAAAATGAAATTTCATTACTTTTTTTACAAACTGACTCCTAGATTTAGAATGTTGTTTTTAATAGTTACACATCTATTCTAGGTGAGGTACATGTCACTGACAAAATTAATGCATAAAAAAGAACCAAATGCATGAAATAACTCACCAAATTCAGTTCACAAGCAATTCCATGTTCTTTCAATGAGCCTTTTACAATAGGCCAGCACTCTTGCAAGTATTTTTCTAAACAAAAAGCAAAGAATCATTAAAATATCAGAAGACCAACTGCAGCAGAAAGTATGCAATAGTTACACCATAGCAACCATTATGAACAATGGCAACACTTGATGCCAAAATTTATTTCAAATTGCTTCCGAAGCTTAGGGAAACACCACGGAGAAAAATCTTGAAAGAGGGTAATTTCATGTGTGCTAAACTAGTTGCGGAGGGAGATGACAGCCAGGCATCCTCTTCCTCATAAACGTTTCGATGAAAAAATGTATTTTACTATTTTCTATATGTTATATGCAACATACAATATAACCGAATGTCCTCAGTGGTACAACAGAACACCCATCTAATTCAGATCTCCAGCTCTACAATGCGTGTACTTTAACAGTAACAGAGGATGAAGTGGTCAAGTTTATGTAAAGGTAATTCTGGGTATGTTTACGAACTATATGCTAAGTTTTAAACCGTAAAACAGGCATCTTGCATCCAAAAAGGACCTGAAGCAAAGGATAAACACTTCAATAGACTATCACACAGACAACTAAAGTTCGCGTGCCAGTCGATATTCAATCAAATCCGAATTCATCCACCCCACAAGTAATATATTTCCAACAGAGAATTGGATATTATTAGCATCGTAACCAAAAATTATCATTCGAAATCGCAACAAGAACATAGAAACAGATACCTCTATACTGAGGGAAGAGAGTTGAAAATGAACTGACTTCCAGCATCCCTGGTTCGTTCCAGGACGGGTCGAACTTCTCGATTTTCCAATGATCTATGCTTGGGTCGTCCCATGGCTTATCTTTGTCATGCTTCCCCTTGTATCTCGTCTGCGGCTTTTCCTCCGCTTCACGGCTTGTTTGTATATTTCCATTTATCATCGTTGATCCCAATAGAAAACAAAATTGGAAACAAAATCAAAATCAGAAACTAGTTTAAAAAAACATAAGAACAACGATGGTAGCGACTGGCCGAAGAAGAAGATGAACGAAGGTAGCGACTGGCAGAAGAAGAAGATGAACGAAGAAAAGATGATGCAGTGGAAAAGGCCCAATTAGTGAAGAAGGCCCAATTTGTAGAGAACGATTAGGGCTGTAAAGAT
The DNA here is from genome assembly GCA_001598015.1 of Dorcoceras hygrometricum. Taxonomy (NCBI): domain Eukaryota; kingdom Viridiplantae; phylum Streptophyta; class Magnoliopsida; order Lamiales; family Gesneriaceae; genus Dorcoceras; species Dorcoceras hygrometricum. The sequence goes on from KQ987269.1 coordinate 933,955, forward strand.
TTACAGGGAATTTCTAAGAAGGCCCAATTTGTAGAGAACTGATATTTTCATTCTTAAAATAATGAGAATTCAAAGACATGTTTGCCTCACCCATCATGTTAGTTTTATTTTTCAGTTTTTTTATTATTAATAAAAATACTACAAAAATGTTTAGAGGTTTCGGCCTTTGAGAAACACGAGGGCCCATATTTTTTCAGGGCCGCGCTTTGCGATAAGCCCTTGAGTATTTTGATAATATAATTGAAGTTTCAAAATCTAAATGTTAATAAATTAAGTAAGTATAATAATAAATCATATAAAATAAATTATTAATATTCACATTAATAAAAATAAATAGTTATTTTATCTGTATTAGGGACGATCGAAGTAACTGATAATTTTTATTTAAGTAATGTTGAATAATACGTAATATTATTTTATGTTAGATTTGTAAATTAAGTAATATTACTCGATTAATTACAAAATATTTATCCACATCTTTTAGTTTTTTTATATTTTTTAAAAAATCCGTGACGGGACCGTTCCGTGAAACAATAATGGAACTGAAAAGAAAGCACCCGCGACGATCGCCGCGACCGTTATTGCGAACCATGTTTCAGAGCCATTATGGTTGGCTTCTTCAGATAAATAATTGCCCATTGTTAACCCAAAACTACAGGAAGCAAAAAAGGGGGCAGAAATCAGATGAAAATCTTCGGAAGATTGAGGCAAATAGAAGGCAGACGCAAACTGAATCCGCCGTAAAGTATTCTTTCGCAGACGTGAAATTCAGGGAAAATTTGCAAATGATATCCTTTTAATTTACATTTTTAATTCGAGTCATCAGCACCAAGACCCCCGACGATTTATTTGGGACAAGACCTGGCCAGATACCAGTTTAGCCCGTGACCCGATCCGGACCTCGGATCAGAGTCAACGGACCGGTTAACCGGGTTCACGGGTTTGATCCGGAACGGGACCCAAACCATGGGACATATGGGGCGGTTAAGAGTTGCAGATTCTCGAACCCGTCGACCCATCGGTTCCAACCTGGAATCGGACCGGCGGGTCGACTTTAAAATTTAAAAACTGACAAAAAAACGGAAACAAAAGACGACTGTTTTTTCAAAAAAAAAAACTTACATATTGATACACCTACTCCTTTCAATTCTTTTCACACCAACTCATTCTCAATTTTCTAACTATCAATCAATCTCTCAACTCTCGATCTCATATTCTTACCTCTCAAATTCTTAATCTTTTAAACTCTTCTAATCTCGTAATTTCGTAAACTCTCCTAAATCCCTAGCTTATTTTTTTAGTCTTTCAACTATATACTACATTATAAATGACGGACTCAAGTCGTCTTCGTAAGGGAAAATGTTATTGTTCCCCCTACGAACGATGTTTCTCTACTAAACATCGACGATCTTGAATTTCTATTCTCCGATGACGAGAATACTCAACAAGGACCTGAAGCAAAGGATAAACACTTCAATAGACTATTACACAGACAACTAAAGTTCGCGTGCCAGTCGATATTCAATCAAATCCGAATTCATCCACCCCACAAGTAATATATTCTTCCTAAGATCGTCCAACAGAGAATTGGATATTATTAGCATCGTACCAAACATTATCATTCGAAATCGCAACAGCCGTAACATTGAAGCGAAGAGAACATAGAAATAGATACCTCTATACTGAGGGAAGAGAGTTGAAAATGAACTGACTTCCAGCATCCCTGGTTCGTTCCAAGACGGGTCGAACCTCGATTTTCCAATGATCTATGCTTGGGTCGTCCAATGGCTTATCTTTGTCATGCTTCCCCTTGTATCTCGTCTGCGGATTTTCCTCCACTTCAGAGCCATTATGGTTGACTTCTTAAGATAAATATTTGCCCATTGTTAACCCAAAACAACAGGAAGAAAAGAAGACGGCATAAATCAGATGAAAATCTTCGGAAGATTGAGGCAAATAGCATACAGTCGAAAACTGAATCCGCCGCAAAGTATTCTTTGGCAGGCGTGAAATTCAGGGAAAATTTGAAAATCTATATCCTTTTAGTTTACATTTTTAATTCGAGTCCTCAGCATCAAGACCCCGACGATTTATTTGGGACTAGACCTGAAAGTTGTAAGGACGAGAGATTTGTTTCTGGAAGTTCGGAGCAAATTCTTCTACGTCTCCCCTTCTTACTCGATGGGAAGGCTTATACTAGAATGTTTTGATTTATACAACTCTTTGTGCGAACTCACTCTTGCGACTCGCAGCCACGAGAACTCCTAGCAACCAACGAAACACAGACCCGCGATCTGGTTCGTAATACAACAATCCCAGTACTCAGCTGGTTGTGCCACTCTAAAACTTAGACACTCTCTGTCTATGATTTACCAGTGGACACATTGTATGCATCCAAATTAAATTTTCTGCGACGCCTAAATGCTTGTACGAAGAAAGTACAGCTCCATTAAATGCATTGCCCTTTTTAGCAATTCTGCGCCGTATTCAGTTTGTACCATATCCCTGCGTATCTGGTTTTAGCTTGAAGTAGTTCTAACGACTACAAATCACTGCAAAGATGTCAACTGTCCAGTTTCAGACTGTACGTAGCTTCACATAATCCAAAATTCAATTTTCTATGTCGTTCTATACTCAGCTGGTTTTTGTCCTGTACCAAGCTGGTTTTCCCATTCTGGTTTCTCAATACTGAGCTGGTAAAAGCAGCTAAGTCACGACGTAGTGGTGAGTCTTACTCGTTGGACCGTTTCGGAGGGGATAGCACTGACCAGATATGAGTAGTGCGCATAACCAGTCAAAGCTGACCAGATCTGACACTCTAGCAGACCAGATCGGAAGCGAGCGGGAAAAGACAAGAAGAGCTGATCAGATGTGAAGAAAAGATGAGCTCAGATCTGGATCAGAAGCTATACAGAACAGAGGAATCAGATCCGTGATCAACTCGAGCATTGAAGAAAATCAGATCTGAGTTAATATACAAACAGACTTGAACATAGTCCGTATCAGATCTGAAAGAACTAAGCAAACGGATGAATCGGTTTGAATAAGGAAATTCAAACTGATGTATTGTCGCTGTATATTAAAAGATATTAATATAAATAATAAATAATAATTTTAACTTTTTTAAACTGGAAATATATATAAAATAGATAAAAATATATTGATTGGTTCAATTCTAAGTAGTTACATAAATATATAATAAAATATTAATGCTACGGAATATATAATAAGAAATGTTTTTTTTAAAAAAATAAACAAGTGAAAAACAGGTCGAACCAACCCAACCTTTTTGAAACAATGGATAGAACATAGTCGTGTGTTTCTAGAAATATTGGAAAAATCCAGCTAAAAATCATAATAGTCACAATGATGTCCGCATAATCCCGATTATCATAGTTATTAGTCAAAATGTTATCACATATCATATATAATACATTCCATGAAACGCCACCATTGATTGATATCTATAATCCGAAGTTCAGATTTAGTTCACCGTTTAATCAATAATTCCTCCATAAGTGAGTCAAACTTTCCCCACGACATAATATATATATATATATATATTATGTTATCTTCTTCGTTTCATTTAATAATTTCCCCACATTACACATGTTTTGTAATAAAATATTTGCCGTGATCCCAGGAGAATCTCAACGCCATTGATAAATTCAAATGCCAAAATTAGAATATATGAGATAATAATTGTTGTAGAGATTATTAATTTTATGTGATACAATAAATAATCTTGCCAAAACAAATCTTGAATTTTATATAATTGTAGAAGAATCATATGCTTCAAAATGCTGACAAAAGCAAAAAGTTTGATCAACTTTAAAGCAGATCATTTGCTATTCTTTGTTTCTCCATAAATAAGAAACTAAAGATTCTATTTGAGTCCACCACGTTTTGTTTTGGATATAACGAACAAAAAAAATAAAAAACACAATCGACGCTTACTATTTTTGTTTTATTTTATTTTTTCTAATTATGTACTCATCTAATATCATAGCTTCAAATATGACATAGTACTTTGGGTTCGAGTCTTTATAACAAACCCTTCTTTTTCAAGTAATTTTTTTTTATTAAATCTCAAGAAATATCCTTTCTATCCTTTTTAATTGTAAACATTTCATTGACTTTAAATTTAACATTCTTAACTATCACAGCGATATAACGTGTTGAATGCCATCTTCTGTTGTATAATATTTCTTAGTGGATGGAATTTGGATTCTGACATTATCTTTTTTAATTTTTAAGAAATAATATTATATTTTATATTTTTACTGTTCCATGTTTTATAGGGTTCTCGGCTTCTTTCTTTTTATTTAAAAAGAAATTTGCAAGTTGTTCATGACAGTTATCTAGAAAATTAATTTAGTTTATTAGTTAGACAGATATTTTTCCGACTCTTGTGAGCTGTTTTCCATTTCTGTTGAATAATCTCACATAATTAGTAAATTAAATAAAATTGAAGGTGGCTTTTTGGCAATTTAATTTGAAGTTTGGTATGTAGCATTTATACCGTGAACCGTTTTTTAGTAATTAGTGAAATCATGATATTTGCTTTGCCTTGGTCTTGGATTTTCTTCAAATCAAATTTAATTTTAAATCAGTAGATGGGGCTGGGCCACTCGAATCCGAATACTACCAAGTAGCGAGTAACCAAACTTGGGCCAAGTATTAAATCATTTGCAGTCCAAATATTAAACATTTTGGGCCGAACAAGTGATTGGAGTTTTTGGACTGTGATTTATACTTTGACTCGTGGTTTGTCATGTCAACATTTATTTATGAAATTGTTAGAAATTGATATAATTCATTGAACGTGTCAGTTATTTGTTACATAGACTAACAATTATTTTTTTTTTTTGAAAAAGGAGAATGTTGATTAATATAATCTTGATTCATTCCGTCATTTTGAACAAATTTAGTTATTGATAATGACCAAGTTATTCTTTTCCATCTTTCTTCAGTTATTATTCTCATTTCAAATGATAGAAGCTAACAAATGAGATAGTGGACGAGAATATAGACGAAGAATGTTGTCGCACGAGCGATAAAAACCCACTATTTAAGTCTTTTTGATTAATTCTCGTGGAAGAGATTGGATAAACTCAATTTACATGTGAAACTCACTCGACTTGTCTAGATCGAAAGAGTTCAATTAATTTCAGTTTAGGAAGAAAAATTCCATGATCGAACGATCAGCCAAAGAGTAATAATTAAAGCGTGGAGCAACAAAGGAAGGGGCTCACATATATTATTTCTTCTACATCAGAAAAGGGAAGCCTCCACTTATGAAATCAACCACTATAATCACAACTATATATATATATGAATGCCTATCAACCCAGGAGTCCAGAGGTGGCTCCGAATCTAACAGAAGTTATCAAAGGCATCGAGGAACTTGGTATCGAACGACAAATCTAAGCCTTCAAACGTTGATGTCGTTGCACCGGAGACTATCTCAGCAAAATCTGAATCAGAACTCAAACTGTTGCCGATCACGAAACCATTCACCTGGCCTTGTGACAATGAGAAACAGGATTCGGATGTTTCCGGGGATATGAACTGGGTCGAATAGCTTTCGATGAAGTTGGTGTCCTTGGATAGATCAAAAAGCAAAGGAGTGTGCTCCGAGTCCTGGGATTCGACGGGGGTTGAAGGGAAAGCAAATGGAGGAAAATTGGCGGCAACATCGAGTTCTTCGGTCTCAACTTTAAGGCCTGGTCCTGTATCAGTGTTGAACACCAACATCTGAACTTGTTTTACACCCTCTTCTTCTCTGTATCCTGCGCAGAAGTTCACTTTGTTCTGCTTCATAGTTTCTTGAACACAGCTGTGCTTCCCTCTATACACGACTTGGAAGATTGAAGGTTCATCATCGGATCTTTGAACGAGTTTTTTCGCTAAACAACCTTGTGTGTTGAGATAGCTGCAACGATAGTATGCCCTGAAATCGAAACATCCTCTGGTTAGAAACCAACGCTGATGTTTTTTGGCTAACCGGAAACTGGGCATGAAATTCCTTAGCCCACATTATGCCTCAACATGTATTAAGTATAGGTGCCTTCTCCATTCAGAACACTGGACTCAACCCCCACTAGCACTAGATACAAATAACTATAAAAACAACATCAAAATGGGCAGTTTCTGATGGACTAACAATTAAGGAACATGGCTTCTTCATCAGATACTCATGTAAATCAACACCCCAGTGGCCTTGGGTTCAAATCGGCAGAGCGCGTGAGATCTTTAGATTATGTTAGTTTTTAGAAATCATTTAGAAGTAAAAAGAAAAAAAATGGGAAGAAGAAGAAGCGGTAGAAGTTAGTATTCTCAAGTTAAATACCACCGTGAGTGATTGGTATAAAGCAAGTGGCCAAATAACAAGGGCTAGTGGTACAAATTGTTGATGAATGAAATATTGGCAACTACATGAGACATTGATTGAGAATTCAGGCGATCTACCTAACAACTTTAAATGCAATATCCAACTCTAACAACCAACCAACCAAAAGGCCATATTGCGTTACTTTCAGCAGCTAAAAATAAGATCTTGATTGGAGATAGGTAAAAATTTATAGTAAAAAATTGTAAATCATAATCCCAGAAACAGTGATTTATTGAAACTAATCAGCACTAATCAAGTTAAGATTAAAGACCATTTGCTGACCTTGGATGATTGGTGTTCAAAATCACTTTCTGCCCATATTTTCTCCAACTATATCCATCATTTAGATGATTTTCATGCCCTTCCTCAGAAGACACACGTACTGCTTCAGTCCATTTTTGGGTCATCTTCCTGTGAAAGGCAAAATCACCCCACAAGAAAGTCAGAAAAATCCCAATCCCAAATGTATAAAAAAAAATCCACTAAGAGCAAGAAAGAAGGCTTAAAGAAGGTACCTTTTCTTGGAAACACCTTTATGAGTCTGGTCCTTATAGTCCGGGTCTGACCCTTCACTTTTCGGACTGTTCTCATGTAGATGAGGTGACTCGGACGTGTTCCCGATAATTTGTGAAGAGGTTCCACTTTCAAGAAGAGCCATGGAGTTTATCAGGGCTATGGCATTATCAAAAGAAGACTCTATTTTCTCCACAAAAAAATCATATTTCTCGCTTGAGTTGGACTGTAGAAGCTGAGTTTTCAGCTGATTTACAAATTCCCTGCCTTGCTTCAGCCCCATTAGTGTATTTTCGTTCCTAAAACAGACTTCTTCCATCTGAAATCCAATATGATAGAGAGGGTTTGGTGAAACTATGCTAGTAGTGAAGAATATCAACGGCTTGGCTTGGAGGGATTCAAGTTTCTTGAACTAAGATCATGTCAAAATCGGGAAGTGCAAAATTCTTGATGAGAAACAGCAAGAAGCTTGAAGATTTCAAACAAGAGGAAACATTTAAATGAGATGAGGAGGGAAGTTGGACAATGGTATGTGAGATCACTAGCTTGTGAGCTCAGAAATGGCAGAAAACTGAAAAATGGAAGTCACTTTGTGGAACATGATCAAGAATCAGACAAAAGCTTTAGTTTAAATAGCTAGCTGCTTGGAGTGTGGGATGGGAGATGGTGGAAGTTCTGCAACCTCACTATCTAATATTTATTAATCAATTTTGTAGAGAAAAGAAATGTGTACTCTGAAACAGCCAAATGGATTCTTAGTGACGAAGGAGTGAGGAAAGAGAGGAAGGGACATTTTAAAGAAGAAAAGTTGTGGAAAAAGATGAGATTTTTGACAGAGAAATGGGGTATGGATTATTCACCAGATAACTACGTACCATGACACCACCACTAAATGCTCTAGTAGTTGAGAAAGCACACATTCAGATGAGAAAAAAAGTGTGAAAATTTTGGATGCCATTAACTCATCTATAACCATGTTTCAAATTAGGAAAAAAGCCTGTCTTAAGTGCTTGGATAACTAGATAATTACTACAACTAAGTGTTATCTACCTACATTGATTTATTGTTTAAATTTGGCAAAAAAAAAAAAAAACCTAATGTAACATGTGGTTTGAAGTAAAAACAAAAGGAGTGTTTCTAGAACCTCTAGTCATTGTTTCAAACTGCCTTTCCTTTGGAGTTGGCCAGTCAAAAAAACAACTATGTTACTAATGATTAAATCGAGTCTAGATATAACAAGACATTGGAATCATCGATTAATTAAGTTAGTGTCTTACAAAAAAATAAAAATAAAATAAAAAAACCAACGAACAATTTCTGGGCAATTCATGTAGCATAAATTGAGAAAGAGGGAATTGTCAGTGTATCTATCATATATAAAATATGAATAAACAAGGAAGGTTCTATGAAATTTGAAAAACAGTGCATGAAGTCAATATAGGAATCTTCCTCCTTGCTTCCCCCGTAGATAACGTGTATTACAGCCACGTAGATAAGATAGATGATGATGTCACCTATGATGACGTATGAAATTCCTTGGTTACGTTTTTTTTTTTCCCCAAAAGTAAAAAACCATTTTTCGGCTGCCATTAGCTTGCCACACTTGGAAGTTCAAATAATATAAAGTATTCCTTTTTTAATTATTGTATAATGTATGTTGGCATGTACCTCAGTATTAAGTATAATGTAATAAATTCGAGAAATTTATGCATTAAATTTTAATAATTAGACAATTTCGTTGAAATGGATGAAAATATTCATATATAAGATTTTACTAATTGAAAAATATGTAAAAAGGAAAAAAAAAAATTCACCATATGCAGTTGTAGTAAGACTATTCTCTTTAAAGCCAAGTTTCAACTATTTATCGCGTGTAATAATAATAATAATCATCCGAGATGAAGTATATTTTGAAAGTTACTTATGAACATAATAGTTACAAATATTGGTGTAAATGCTTTAATTAATGAATATTTTTTGAAGAATTTCTCCAATGTAAACCCCGATGATATGATATTTTAAATTCTGAGATAAATTCAACCTTGAAAAACTAAGCTAACCAAACCCAACTTATCATCGTGTGAACGCGATGCTGGACCCCACTTCGTAGTCTAGGCATTCACACGCACGAGTTTCCTCGTGTGGGGTCGGGGGCTGCGTTCTGAATATTATATTTTAATTTTTAATGTGTGTCTACTTTTTTTTGAAAATATTTATGTTTGTTATAAATTTAAAGAAACATTAATAAACTAAATAAAATAATTACCTCGATAATAACCTTGATTGCTCCTTAATTGCTTCAAATGAAGTCTTGATTATATGTTAATAGGAAATTATTATTTCTCTATAATTTCCTTGATTTAGAGAGAAGATAATTGGGAGAGAATTTGTATAAATTTGTGTGTTTTTACAATGAAGATTACAAGCCTATTTATAGGCAAATGAAATGATTAAAATAATATAAATTCTTAATCACTTCTCCTAAATTTGACAATTTTGTAGACACCCAAATTTGACAATTTGTAGACATCCAAATTTGACAAACAATTTCCTTAATTTAGAGAGAAGAGAATTGAGAGAAAACTTGTATATTTTTGTGTGTATTTACAATGAAGATTACAAACCTATTTATAGGCAAATGAAATGATTAAAATAATATAAATTCTTAATCACTTCTCCTAAATTTGACAATTTTGTAGACACCCAAATTTGACAATTTGTAGACATCCAAATTTGACAAACTAATTTGATTTCATAATAATGTTTATGGATCTTAAATTACTTTCTAAGTTATCACTGTTTGAATGCTAGAAAAAAGGGGAACTCCGGTTGAATTAAAGAACTATTTTCATGTCATTGCAAGTGTCACAAAAGGTATAAGCAACGCAGTCGAACACGATTACCAACCTTGTGCGACTTGAATCACCCATTGATTCAATTAACCTTTCCCAACACTCGTGTGTATGTATTTAGTGATTTTAGCTCACCAATGAGTCAACCAAACTCACGCACTCAAGTAATGTAAATGACACAACAGTTTACAGATAATGCCCAACCTTTGAATTCTCTATTACCACAATAGATTACAAAGGAGTCAATGTTTGCACACAAAGAAGGCTCACACACTCGTGTACTTCCTTTGTGCAACTCAAGGCATGCAAATATACAAAAGACAAGGAACAATGCATGTAACTGCAAGTAACTGCCGCCAGGTATCGCAACAAGGCTTCTCAACGCGTCCAGCATGCTTTTGACCAGCCAACATATGTCTCAACTGCCCAAAATGTCCGAAAACTGCATTCAACCGCCTTGCCTTATCCAACACATAGGCCAGCATATTGCCCATGCATGCAACAACCATGTTCAAGAACTTCCTACAAGCCTTGAACTTTCTCTTGTTCCAACACATCCACTCAAATGTGCCATGTCTTTGATGTATACTATCCAACCGGTTGTGACTAAGTTGTCCCACATAAATTAGTGCTAGGCACCAGCACTTCATGATGCGCCGCGCTCGCCCATGAACCAGTCCTTCCGCACAAAGGACTAGCACCATCGCGTTTCAACCTTGGGGAAGATCCTGTCCAAAAAAACTAGTTCATTCCCCCAATGAACTAGTCTTGTTCGGCCATCAGGCTTGAGGGTCTAACAGCAAGAGGTTGGAATTCATTAACGGAAATCATTAAAATTTTTGTCAGATATTAAAAAAAAATTGTTAGAGATTTAGAACAATTTTTCTGACGAAATGTCAAATTTAACAATTTCAAACACAGATAGATTTCATTTCATAAAAAAAAAATAGCAAGTGTTTTAAGGCATTTGTTAGCTACTATGTCACTCCATTCTTTTTTATAATTTGTATATATTTTACAATGATCTTTGTGTGTCCGAGTATCATTTTCAATGTTTTCTGGATATACATGGTTTGTTTTCTTAAATAGATGAGACTGATTACTTTAATTAGGAGTTGTTTATAAATTTTGGTAGGATATTATGTGAATAGTTTTAAACTATTATGTTTATGTGGTTTGAACTCCTTTTTCAACCACCGCAAAAATTTGCTAGTTTCTCTTCTACTTTTGTTTTTTTTAATCTCAATTAACCACTTTTTTCAGTTAATATTATTGAAAAAACAACTTTAAATTAATATTTTTGGACCGACCGAGGCCCCACCGTGGGGTTGGGGAAAGGGAAGCGACGGTGCAAGGATACGCCTACTATTTCTTACACAGTATAGTATATTACATTCAAACAATTTCCCAAACTTTTTGAAGTATTTGGTATCGAATATTTAATTTATAAAAATATTCTTTAATCATGTGATGATGTTATAATAAACCAACACTGTTTTATATACGAATTATGATTACTCAAAAATAGTAAGTTTAAGTTTTTTAGTAGAGATTTTAAAATAATTTCAACATGCATAACTTAAAAATATTTATAGTCTAAATATTGTTTTCTGAAAAATTCATAGTATAATAAAGTAAATTGTCCCTTTATTCTTTTTTTAGTTGAGATGTTTATTAATTTAGTCAGTGTTCCACTATTGAACTCGATTGTCAAAATTATAATCAAAGAGAGGTAAAACTGCGTTACAGCGCATCGGTGTCCTGGACGAGGGGGCCAGAAAATTGATACTGAGAGTTGTATTGTTTTTAATACTGAAACTGTCAAAAATATTTAACATTACAATTGACATAAATATACAAAATAATAAAAAAACTTTATTAGATAATTATAAATCATTAGATAAAGTGTACGATTTCAGATATTTTATTTTCAATAATCATGTATTCCAAGAACTGTCATCTAGCCACTATACGTTCTGTTAAACATCTATACCACTAAATATCATTTCCATAAATTCATTATAACTAAACTTGAAGCTGTGGCTTTCATGTAATAGCAGACCTCGGGAAAAAAAAATCCTCAAATGGTCATATGTGATGGCAAATCACGTCATATATATGTGAAGAATATAGAAATGTAAACATTTATCATTTTTTTTTTTGGAAAATATATCGAATAACTGCGGGCTATATAATGTTTCGTGAAAAAGTAAAAGCATTATTCAGATTTGGCCACATCTTTCGCGTGCATAAAAACACAAGATCTCACATGAAAAACTGCAGTGCAAATATAATTTCCCATGCCATTACATCTTTATGTTATGATCATGCAACTAAGGAACAGACAGCGAGTGACTGCATCCCGGATGCATATAATGCATGCTTATATGGTATTCAAACCTACACCGCATTTCATACTCACACCAAATGTAAGAAAACCGAAAATGGCGAAAAGAACAGACTAGAAACCAACCATGACAACCATTATAAAAATGCCTCTTGCTGAAATACATCAAAAGCTCAAAGACCAGAGAAGAGCGGAAGAGTCGAAGAACGAATATTTCACCTGCCGTGCTAGAAAGTTGCGACGCTATGGCTGTGATGGCATTGGAGAAGATGGAGGCTTGTAATCAGGATACTGCAAACAACAAACAAGGGATACCAAGAGATAGGGTTAGAATAATCAGATGGATTTCCTACTTGACAGGGCCGGAGATAAAGCAAGCTCTTTCGGAATTACATTTGGGAATGGTGAAAGAGGCCTAGATATTCCAGGAAGAGATTCTTCTTTGATTTCAGATTTGGGGACAGAATTGACCGGATCACTCTGCACCTCAGGAACAGACTCGGATTTCTGCACGGCACCATCATCTGGTGCGGTGGTAACATCTACTGGGGCAGGTAAGGCCTTTGTGGTCTCCGGAAATGGCAAGAGTGCAGTCCCGATTCTCTTAAAAGGTTCATTAAAAAGCACAAGGAAAAGTTCACTTAGTCCATTTTGGGGAGGGGTCTAAGTAAAATGAGCAGCTTTTAGCCATTAGCACAACACCACTCTCCAATACCTGTATATCACCCACAAGCTCTTTGGCAGCGATTTTGTTGTCCCAGTAATCTTCAATGAGCTGGACAGTTTGTTTTCGATCCTGTCATGGAACATTAATATAATGGGATACCAGGTTTTGATTTTGAACAGGAACTGCCTGATTTCACCGTTTTATTCTTTGCCTGCCTTTAGATTATGACTTAAATGGATAAAGCCGAATAAAAACCTCAGCAAACAGGAGTTTCGTGCTGACTAGCTGAATGAGACCCACTGAACCTAGGACCTGGAGAATTGCTTCCACCTGAAAATAAATGGGACACTCAGATAAATCATAAGACTAGAATACACAGCAATTTTGGAGAACTCCTGACCCTGACCTCTGCAAAAGCTAGAGTTCCAACAGCAGCTACTGCTGCAGCACCAAGGATCAGAGGCACGGTATCAGAACCCTCCTGAAATGCCATCACAGCAGTTAGTAGAAATTTGATTCAAATTCATTATATTAAGACGATGATACATATATGATGTCGCTTTTGTCATAATCCAACCGTGGTCCAAACCCATTATAGTACCATTGTTTTGAATTTCCATCTAACCTTTACCACGTTTCATCTTGTAAGTTGATTAATCGTAAACATAGCTCATGGGTTACAACTAACAAGTAACAAACTTTCCGCTGACATGAATCTCTCAGGAATTACATTCAGCAGAAAAAAAGTGATGCAAGCTGAGATAATTACCCCGAAACCACCACCAATTGCATCGGTCAGACCACTAAGGTCGAAGCCCGACTTCTTCGGAAGTACAAATGGAAGGCCACTGTTCTGTATATATTTGCAGATATCCTCGAGTTACAAAAACCAGAAAATGGAAAAAGTTTAAAAAGAATGAGATTAAAAAATGTGAAGCAACCTTCCAGCCTCGGGGTCCTTCTGCACCATCTCTGATTGCATAAGCAGCTTTGAAGCCATTTGCTGTCACCAGCTCAGCCACAAGTTCAGAGTTGCCATCAAATCTGCCTCCCCAACAAAGAATATTTTCAAAAGACACATAATGCGGCAAGAAATAATCATACATTTCCAAGTATTCTGAATATTGATATACAACAGCGAAAGATCACCAATTATTTTTCCGTCTTTCAGCCAAATTATGAAAGATGGATCCAAAATTTCCTTACTTGTCCAGGATAAACAATGTCGTGCTTCCGGGATCTTTAAACTTCAACGACAGCTTCTGCAAGAAAGCTGGCTTATCTTCACCTTTATATTCAACCGCTACGGGCTTCTTCTTCAGGCCTCGAATATCTGGGCTACCCGACTGCTTCACATCCAATGATGCTCTTATATCAAGCAATTGAGCATTTGAATCATCGCCCAGTTTCGCATAAGCAGTCTTTGCACTCTCCACTCCCCATGGCTTAGGGTTGCTCATCAGCTGAGAAACCACCAGCGGCACAGCCAGGACCGCCACTGCTCCGCCAACAATTATGGGATTCTCAGACACAAAATTGAGCACGTTATCAAAAACTCCACCTAATTGCAAGTCCGGCGAAATGCTGCCACCGTTCACTGTTTGCTGTAGTGCCTCTTCGTAACCCAGAGCTTTAGCAACCCCAGGGCTCAAAACTGAAGATAACAGCACAGAGCAGCCCCGCAGGCATCTGGGCACAGACAAATGACCCTCTGAGTTTTTAAAACTTGAAAAAGCTTGATTCTTGAATCTACAAATGGAGGTCGATGATGGGTTTTTCCTGGGTCCTGTTCTCTTAGCAAAACCCGAAACTGGCGTAAAAGCAACTGCATTTAGCGCCTCCATTGCATTATTCAAGTCACTGATCCGTCGATTCTTTATGCTCCAAGCACCATAAATTGTGGAAGATAATATCTAGAACTTTTTGTAAAGATGATTGTAAACGCTCAAATGTCCACTCTGTTTAACACTTTCATGTCGAGATTTCGCTGGTGGCTCGGAACGTGGAAGTGATATGAACTCCTAGCCAATCGGCGCGTGCCACGTGTCAATATGGCTGATCCACACTTGCAATTTTATGCTGTATTGTTTTATGTGGCTCACATATTCCCACGAAGCGGTTTTGGAAACCCTCAATTACAAATGTTCAACTGTACGACATCTGTGTACTTTCCAGAGGCATGCAAGTAAATATATAATACTAGAAAAGTTGCCAATCGCATTCTAGTACAAGGAAGTTTTTTTCTTTCATTTTGAATATTTTTTTTTCCTAAAAAAAAGTAGTGCAAGAAAGTCTTAAATCTCCTTATTTTCGGAATAACACTAACTTCTATTTATAAATAAAAAACGCGTAACTTAGGCTAGTAGAGATATTAGGGGAGAAAAAACAATCTCAACCTAAAAGAGCTAAAAAATCTGCGTATTGGTGAAAACTACATGCGAGAAGGATTCGTTCTCCATTTTATCGCTACAGAAATAATCTCAACGTCAAGTAAATATTTGAACACATTAAACTATAAAGGAGTTCGACGTGAAGTTCATGAAATATCTATACCTCTGACCACATATGGGCTACCACATCTTTGCCCTCCATCTAGAAAGAGCAGGAGCGAGAACTTTGAAAACAAAGACGAGCTTTTTCTTTTTTATTAATTATCACAGAATGTCGAAAAAAAAATCAAGGCCCTGGCCGATTTCCCAGATTGAGATGCCAACTCCCCAAGATAGAGCCAGTTGAAGACGTTGTGAGATGGACAAAAGTGAAGGGTAAAATACAACATGTTTGGTGTTCTCTTTATCTGAGTACACGAAGTAGTGTTCAGCACTGTTTTCCTCCCAGTGTATTTCTGGCTTGTGCTGTTCTAACAAAGAAAGGTACTCTCTTCCCACAATTGGTCCACCGCCTAGAGCTGCACCGGAAAACTATGAGATTTTAGGACATCTGGCGTGACATGCTGATGAAGGAATTACGCTAATAGGCATACAGAACGTACCTTCAGAAAAGACAAAATCATTCCCGTAAAAGTTGATGCCAATGAATATCTTTTTGGCCAAATTCTTATTAACAACACTAGCATCAAGAAGAAGTAGCAAGGTTGACTGGATCCACCTTAAAGGAGCATTTGGACCTGGATTCTGAGGGCCAGAAAAGTCATACGTCATAAGAGAGAAACCATCTACAGATTCACTCAGGTAGCGAAGATCTTCTGGTCCAAAATCATACTCCTTCAGCTCATTGGAACGAGGTGGACCAATAACATAAACTAGTTGCAAGCTCCCGTTTCGTCTCTTCAAGTCAATAGAATGCATGGCTTGTCCAAGTTGCCTGATAAACCGTAGGGCCTGGATTTTTTAAGTAAATGTATCATAAATGAGATGGTTATAACAAATTTAGAACAGACTAGAAGTTTATTTTAAGCCACATCAAGCATCAAAACCAGACATATAAAATGGAGAATGCCACAGGAAGCCCATCCCAGATCAGCCTTCACAAATAACCTTGAAAACCTCACTTAAGGCAAGTAACTCAAAAGATTCAAACTGAGCGATGTAAATAAGTCATGATGATAATTCAGTGACTGAATTCAATAGGGCAATAACTTTTCCAGTTGGACAAGTGGATGGACAATGATTTATGAGAGCAGAGTGAAAGCATCACCAAAGGCAACACTACAGTTTACAAGACGAAAGGAAATACCGCATCTTCACCATCTTACCATGCTCCGCATGTCTGGATCATGCAAAACACCATAGGCAGCCCATCTTGACCATGATTCCAATACTATGCCATCAAATTCCATTTCCCTATAAATTGAGAAATGTGGATTAAGGCAGTGAGAAATAGCTCAAAGAAGGCAGAGTAAAGGATTTACCTGCATTCAGTTATGATAAGATCAACAACTCTAGTCCTCTGCTTCTTATTTTTCAGCAGATTCACAGGGATTGCTTCCAACACTACCCTAGGTAAAACCTATTTCATTAAAAAAATAAGCATAATAAGAAAAATCAGGAATATATTCAAGTGAATGAAAAAGATTCTGATTTCACAAGAAATCTGGATTCCAGCAGAACAAACCTGAGAATTTCCACTCCTCTGAAGCTCCAAAATCCATTCTTTATCAACATTATGTCTACCTTCCAAAACCAAATCTGCTCCTTGGCTGGCATCAGACAAAACTAGTTTCACACAAATTAGCAAAAAACATCAAAAGTTCGAATTATCAAGGATAGACAACATGTAGTACTTTTGTATTAATACTACCAAATTAAGGATATGCATGTAGTACTTTTGAATAACACTACCATTGGTAACACGGAAGTATCAACTAGATGCAAGTAAAGCTACGGATACGTGACATCATATTTGAAAAACAGAAACAAATCCAAAAGATGGAACTGCAGATTAGCATCTAACAGCCACTTTAAAACTCAAGACGAGCTGAGTACCTCTTTAGTTCATACCACACAGGAGATAAATGAGTTAATTTATTGTTGTATTTCTTGGCCATCTCATACCCCTGTGAATTCCTGCAAAAGTATTCAGGGCCAAAGATCAAGCTTAAAATGTCAATTATCAGCATCCAAACGAAACGTTAACAGATAATTTTAAACACGAACACAAAGCACATAAGATGAAACAACATCAACCAAAACAATCAAATACCATGGAGTAATGTAAGCCAGGACAGGATTTGTAAAGTTCCGACTACTCGCATACTCCGAAGTCTTCATATTCTCCTGAAAACATATATATAAATTTTTAGACCCCGACTCTAAGGCAAATCAATACAATTGCCGATTAAAATGTAAAAATGGGTGGAATGAACATACAGCTAGCACTTGCAGATAACTCATTTCAGTAGTGACAAATCCGTTCTGGTAAGCATACGGTGGCCCGGGGCTTGTACTTTGTTTTGTATTAGGAGAGTATCTTTTAGCAAAGAATATCAATGAAATCGCAGGAAACACCACGAAGAAAATAAATACAGCACTAGTGGTGAGCTTCCGATCGGTTTTAGCTGGCGACTCGGCTGAGTTGACCGCTCCGGCGGATTGCCCGTCGGGAGTGGGTCCTCGTCGCCGCTTTCTCCACTTCGCCATCTCCACCGGTGGAGGAAAGTCGCTTTCAAAGATCCAAAGCGCACTGCGCCTCTACACCTCTTGGGCCTGATCAGAAGTCCAATGTTTGTGGGGCCGGTATATTATAGAGTGTAAAAATCAAGGTTAAATAATTTATGTAAGTATTCTTTTTGTATATGTAATTAAAGATTATTGCACTAAACTAGTCCTGAAAAATTGATAATACATGATTTACTGATAATTAATTAGACGTATCTTATCTTTATGAACATATTTTTAAATATATATTTATGTTTATAGATGTATCTTATCTTTATGAACATATTTTTAAATATATACTTATGTTTTAGGTTAACAAACCAATGTAAAACTCAATTACTTTGGAATTTCTATAGATAAGACACTAGACAATTTTCGAATAAGATTCTAGGGTTTTTTCTTTAAAAATTAGTGTTTTTTGTTCAACCTTAATGTGTGGTTCTAAATTATTTTATCTGAATATGTATATTATAAAGGATATAGAAATTATCATATATGATAAAAATTTATATTTTCAGATTTGACATATTATATTATCATAAATTGAATTTTATTGAAATATAGATACATATTAAAAAATATTCTATTAGGGATAAATCACGAAATTTTTATAAAAATTAGATTTTGCAATGCCTATCAAATATTGACAGGAATGAAATATGTATTTTCAATATCTCAATTATCATATGCAAAAAACTCGGTAATATGCACACAGATAAAGTCAAAAATGCAAAATCAACATTTGGATGTTTCGTTTCATTAAGCGTGCGATACTGATAGTCCGATAGGATGATTTATCCTTAATTAACATTTATGTTAATATAATATTCTTTTTTGAAACTAATGATAATATAAAATTGAAACTTTGTTTTAAAATTTACGATAGCACAAAGGTTGCACAGGGCCTGGATGCTCTCTTTCTTGCAGACAAGTAGCACGCGGTCTTTACATCATTAGAATATTTCAATTTTAGATTGTCTTTCTTCTTTTTTTTTTTGTTTTTTTGAACACAAAAAACTAACAAATCTACAAACTATAACCTAGAGTATAACTCCACCATCAATCTAAAAGAAATCCCAAAGCAATTTCCTCGATAAACAAAACTATATATAAAGAAGAAGGAAACAAGAAATTACAAACCTTCACGTCTATACATATATATATATAATAAAGTATGGCCACGATTTAACAAATAAGCTACACACTCACCAAAATTATAGACCTGATAGAAGCTAATATGGCCAGGAGGATAGGCTTCAGTTACAAGTTTGAACATGGAATTTTTGGAAGCCAACGGCACAATTATAGACCTGATAGAAGCTAATACGGCCAACTGGATAGGCCTCAGTTGCATACAAGTTTTTAACATGGAATTTTGGAAGCCAACGCACAATCACTGCTCGACGGATTTGGTACATACAGCCTTTCTTTCCGATACAACGGCCAAAGATTTGAGGTTGCAGTTGATCAAAGCGTTCACGAAGTAACACGTCTCGTCTCCGGTGTTCCCTTGGGGAACATCCACCACAAACGACTCTATCACCAGTGTTCCCTGTCTCCCATCTATCATCTCCGGATGGACGGTAATAATCGACGAGTAATTCTGCAAAATGAGTATACATTAGTTTATCCGAGCACAATTTATTTAAAGATTCAGATTTAACGATTGTGCTATCGCGCACACCACGTGAATGTGTATCGTTTACGTGATATCCTATGATTTTCATGATAAAGCATGAACCAAATCATGGTATAGCACGTAAGCGGTATACATATAGGATAGCAAAATAGTCAGATATAATGTTGAATTTATGGACCTTTAGCCTGTGGTCACCACCAACGAATTTGACTCCCAAAATATGTTCCTGGTCGTCGAGCAGCTCCAATCTCTCCGTGCTGGTCGTGGCCGGAAGTCCAGATTTCACGTTAACTTCTCTAACACTGCCAATCTTAACATCACCTTCTACTATCGTGCATCTGCTAACAAATGGCTTGTACTCTTGAGGCTTGTCGAATCTTCTTACTAATGACCACACCTAAAGAACCCAGATTTGTAAGAGATATAACATTAACAATGTAAAGAGAAAATCTCAGGAGTGTTCAAACAAATGGGACGCATTTAAGTTATGAATTTGAAATTCTTGATCCTCGCATCGAGTGCACCCTAAATTAAAATAGCTCCAAATACTAGCTACACTACAAAGTTTGCAGCTAAAAAGCACCAACTTCTTTAAAGTCGAGAATATTATTAAATGAAAAAACAACCACTTTAGTCTTTTTTTCATCCTCTTCTGGATTCTCGAAATGTTCAAAGATTTTTCCAAAAAATCGTCTCAGATTTCATGCACACTCTTTGCACAGTCTTGATTCGTTGATATTTCAATTGGTTTATGTCACTTTTAAAAATAGAAAAGGAATGGGGATCTCTACATCATTGGATTTTAATTTGTTGTATAAACAAATTGGAAAATTTCTATGATTCTGCTTGGATCGATAATTTTGATTTTAAAGATGATTTGAATTTCACTTCAATATGTCGATCCAAGCTGATAAAATCCAGTTTCCGACCCGACACGACTAAAGACAACAAGCAAATTAAAGATTCACATGAGAAGATGGAAACCAAGTTCAGATTCCTGGAACCGATCAAATCAATACAATCAAAACACTTGGGGAAAATTAATGGAATCGACAAAACCGATGGAAACAAAGAAGCAAGAAACAGATTTGTATTCTTATAAATGAACAGACGAGGATAACTTGGGAAAAAGATTACAATGTTGAGGGGTGCTTTGATATGCTTGATAACTGAAGAAGAGCACTGGTTCACAGTCGGTCGGTGTATGTGGTGTGTACATGCGTACTGCTCCGCCATTTTTCCTGCCTTCTTTCCTTCAACAAACGATCAAGATTTTGATCTATAAATTAACTCAGCTTCGAAAATACCTTTACTTTTTACACTTATAAAGAGGGTTCCGGAGAGAGTGAATTCAAAGGTGGGGTATCACTTTATTATAATATCTTCAATTTGTTTCTCTTTGCTTCGCAAAATATCTACTGAAAAGGAATCAATCTCATGCAAGTTGCAAGTGAAATTTGTACTCTTTTTGAATATTTAATTTCAGCGGTGTCTTTATCAGTGTTCGCCGACGGAACCCTTTACCTAATTCTAGACTCCACAAGACTTGTATTACATTTATTAAGAGACTCTACCTATTTGTTTTTCAAGGAACATCAGATTTTTATCCCCGTGAGTTAATCAGAGGTGTCACAGAATTTGTATTAGTTATTGTGATGTCATTGACTCGAAAGAGGTGGGAATTATCGTCGATATTAAGAGATTTGTCAGGATACGACAAAATAAGTTGGAAATATCATTATTGATATATTAGGGATAATCTTTAAATACGAGGCGTTATAGTTGGTATCAGAGCCAGCTTCTCTTAATATGGTGTGGTTCGGGAACGAACCAAACAAAATATGGTGGGCATGTGACGTCCGGAGCTCGAAGAGGACGAGGAGCGATCGACGTTACCAAGAGATTGCACGGACAGTGAGCGGTTTTTGGTAGACTTCTAGGGGAAGGGACACATGAATAAAATGATCTAACACCATAATGCGAGGGATTTCGAGACTGGGGAGTTAGGAGACTGCATAGTTGAGTGTTTTATCTGATTTAATTGATACTACTCATACCAACAAGGTGTATATTTTTTGCGATGGTTTATTGCTTAAACTCCAAAGTGAAACATGCTTGACCTGGGGAAATTTTGGGATGGACGACCCCCTTGACAGTTTTTCATGGTGCATATGAATGAGTATAAAATATGTTGGAAAGACCAAATATTGGTATCATGGAGACAATCTTTAAATCCGAAATATTACAGTTATTTTTGTTTTTCTGTTACAATTGTAGTCTCTCCTTTGTTTTGCAAGTGGTTTTCGTGTAATATTGACATGTTAAGTGTCAAATTGGCATTATCATTCATTTCGAAAATAGTAAAGGCAAAGGATGCAAAATTGAAAGATATAAATCAAACGCAATTCCAATAAGAGAGCTAAACAAGATCACCAAACCGTACTTTTAGAAGGTCAATCATTCATGATATGTCAACATCGATCCAGTAAATTAGATCCCGTGATTTCATTCGATTAGTTATTTTATTTTTTTTTTTTTACAATTTTAGTCTCTCTCGTTTTTTTTTTTCCATGTGGTGTTAACATAATATTAACATATTAAATGTCACATGGTACTATCATACAATCAATAATAATAAAAGAAAAGATTAAAGTTACATAAAAGTGAAAGATATATTAAGAAACTCTATACCAAGGAATGGCCGAGAACAATCATGAAAATATAAGCTCCATTTTGGACAATTTTTTTTAAATTTATTTTCATAAACGTGTGTTTAGAAAAAAATTGCAAAATGTTTTGAATATATTTTTAAAGGTAAGTATGTGTTTGGACAACTGTTTATAAAATATTTTTAAATTAAAAAAAATTTATTTTGTAGTTTAAAGATACTAAAATATTTTTAAAAAACTTATAAAACGGAGCCATAATTTTTAAAGGGTGAATGATTCGTGATACAACATCATCAATGAATGTAACTATTCGCAAAATCTAATTATTTTTTATTTAGGAATTGTTACTGTTTAAAGAAAATAATATTTCCTGATAGACCTACGGACCTCTGTGATTTTTCCTGTCGATATCATGGCTGAGGTAGATGACTGATAATTCGAGATATTATATTTTATTTATGTTACTTCCTTTTTCTGGTAACAGCCTTATAGTAATATATATAATTGGTGTCCATCGACATTGGACTCTTATCGCTCCGCATGACATTTACTATATTGGACCATTTCCACCAATAAGACCATGATGTGTGCACCCTTGAAATTTAAGTCATATGGATTGCATGTATATGAATAATCTATTATTAATGAGAGAATATGCTTTCGCATCATACGTACAAGGTAAAGGTTGTCCGGGTGTATAAATATATATTTGATAATCTAGACATTTTATTTTAGTATCTATATGAACATCTGATGATATGACAGTATTAGGAAGTGACACATCATCAGATATTCACACAGATGCTCACACAAGATATCCACGATATCAGTTATATATATATATATATATATATATATTTTATCTAGTTCTTCGGTAATAAAAAATTAAAATCGGGCAAATGTGATGGATGCTGGGATTCTTGAAATGGCCATGAAAAGAATAAATATATCATAATCTCATCTTAATATTTCGACAGTCATTACCCATTTTAAGTCTTCCTATAAAGATATACAAATCAAAATGTCATAGTACAAATAATACATATGCATATCTTAGCTAAACAAAACGACATAAATCAGCCAAGAAAGTTGCTTGGGGAAGCCCAAAACAAATAGAAGCATATACCTGCAAAACAAGGAATCTAGTAGATGTAACTGGAAAATTAAAGATGATAGAAAGATTTTGATAGTCCATGATACTATTTATGGATAACAAGTCTCAACCATATCATTAATATTAGTTAACAGTACACAATTGCTCAAAAGAGTAAAAAAGAAAAAGAAAAGGTCATTAAAAAATTTACATAAGTGGAATTAAAAAAAGACCAAATCAATAGTAAAAGACGTTCTTAAACATGTGTATAATTCTATTAAATAATCTTTTCCTCAATAAACAAAAACCTCGAAGAAAGGCAAAAAGAGCAGAAACAATATATGATCGAGGGCAACGGTTTGATGCGGCTGATAGAAATAACTATGAATTGTATAACAATCATCAATATATAATACAAACACCAAACACCATAAATTGTAAGATTTTATATGCATCAAATCTTTTTTTACCAATCATATTACATATCAATATCGGTTTCAATATACTTAGATCCACCCCAAGATTGAAGGATCCATATTATAATCAACAAGCCACACACTCATAAGAGCAAATACAGACAAGAAGATAGGCTTCAAGTACATACAACTGAGTTTAACATGGCCTTTTGGAAGCCAAACTCATATATGATCACTGCTCGATGGATTGGGTACGTACGGCCATTCTTTCCGAGACGTCGGCCAAGGACTTGAGGTTGCAGTTGATCAGAGCATTCACGAAGTAGCACGTCTCGTCCCCGGTGTTCCCTTGGGGAACATCCACCACGAACGACTCTACCACCAGCGTTCCTGGTCTCCCATCGACCACCTCCGGATGTACAGTGATTATCGACGAGTAGTTCTGCAATATAACTATGTGTTATAATTTTATCAAGTATTAATCTGATGAAATACTATATTGTATTCATGGAACCTTTAGCCTGTGGTCACCACCAACAAATTTGACTCCCAAAATATGCTCGTGGTCGTCGAGCAGCTCCAATCTCTCGGTGCTAGTCGTGGCCGGAAGTCCGGACTTCACGTTAATTTCTCTAACACTGCCAATCCTTAGATCACCTTCTACTCTGCATCTGCTAACAAATGGCTTATACTCCTGCGGCTTATCGAATCTCCTTACCAATGACCAGACCTAATGGATGTATTTCAAGATTGTGGATCAAAATAAGGGACATGAATACAAGTTATGAATTAATATGAAACAAATACTCTGATCGTCTCATCCAAGTGCTAAAATAACCCGAAATATCACCTAAAATTTTAAGTTTACTTCTAAAACCAACTATCAAAAGCATGGACTGAAATCCCTCTTGGTTGTTACATTTCTAGGAGCTCAACTCCCTGTTAGCAAGTATCTTTTGCACATGTACTTTTTATGCATTATGTATGCTCTTCTCAAAAATCAAGAATAGAAGATTATTAAAATAAAAAACAATTATGTCTCCATTTTTCTTTTACTCCTTCTCAAACAATTTTTATAAACAAATGTTGCACTGAAATCAAGGAAGGCAACAAGCACGACAGTAAGAATATCTATGTTCCTCCTCATGTCTGTGTATTCATAGTAAATATATTCGCCTCAGATAGATCCGCGAAATTCTAAATATATATCCATAAAAAGTATATTCATCAAATTAATTAACGCTTTTTTCTATGTCTGCCAAGATTTTTAAATACAACTTTTTTCTTTCTTATAGAGATTTCATATACAGCACTGATTCACCATTGGTTTTTAGTAGCAGATCCAACACGAGTAAAGAGATTCATCAAATCCATACAAACAATTAAAACCCATATGAGCAGGAATCGACTTACTCCAAAAAACCATATGAGAATTAAACCAAAAACTTGAGAAAACCGGATGAATTGAAAAGGAGATTACAATGTCGAGGGGTGCTCTGATATGCTTGATAACTGAAGAAGAGCACTGGTTCTCACTCGGGTGGTGCCTGTGGTGTCGACCACATAAGTACTGCTCCGCCATTTTTTTCCCTAAAAAAGGAATCAAGATTTGATCTATAAACTCAGTTCTAAAATGGCATTTATTATATTGTTGTCAACAGTATCTTTCGTATGGGCCTTGGTCTCTCTCTAGTGCAATATGTACATATAAAACAACGAGAATTGAGAAGGAATCAATCTTCGATGCAAGTTGCGAGTGAACTTTTTCTTTTCTTGAATATTTAATCTCCGGGGTGTCATCATCAAGACTAGTCGACCTGGCCCCCCTCTGATCGACGACGTTAGGCAATTCTAGACTCCACGACTAATGTTACATCCATTCACAAAACCCATCTAATTTTTGTCATAACTCCATGTTAATTTCTTTGTGAGATCAAGATTTTTGTTTTTCATTCTGTAATCTTAATTATTCTTTTATTTACCATGTACTGAAACCCAATTCTGAGAATATAATAACTAAAACACAATCAGTTTCCCATTGTGTGTTCATATTTCAGAATATCAAAACTAAATTATTCATAAAAGTTTAATCTTTTCAATTCGATTGGCTGGTAGGTCACTAACTATATGTATCTAAGTATTGTCTGTATCATGGGTCTGGCAGATAAATGTCGATGAAATAATATTTTTATATTGACGAGGACCCAAAGTTGCTTCCCTTTCTGGTAATACGCAATATAATATAACCTCTTTCTCCCCATTGATATTGGACACTTGGCTCACTTCATGACGATGCTTTTGGCAAAATTTCCACCAATAGGACCAAGTTGTGTGGCAGCGTTGAAATCTAAGCCTGTTATTGGAATAATCTATGATTTTTGTCGTGTTGAATATCCTTTCGCATCAAATGGCAACAAAATCTTTCTTGTTTTTGGTCAAGAAACAATGAAGCAACGGAAAAGATCATTACATGGACAAAACTAGACGAATTTATAGACGCGAAAAAATATTCAAGTTTAAAATATTTCTCGATTTAAAATTTATATGAGTCAAGGAGATATGATGTATAAAATCATTAGTTCTGTAATTAAAAGAACCTAGAGCGAGAGATATTAATGGTAAACCTTTCATTATGAAGTTATAGTTCTGACTCTTGAGTTAATCACTTACAAAGGATGATTTGTAGTTGATGATTATCCATTAATTGCTTTAAAAAAAATTATTGTCCGTTGAGTAATTAAAAATATGAAAAATGGTCGCTACCACTATCTTGCTAGTGACAGTGCAGGTGACTCGATTATAATTTACGTGAGACACGACTAAATGCATACCAAAGTTTGGTGTTGTTTCCGGAGGAAATTTTATTAACTTCTTTTTTTTTATTATTATCAGTTCGCTATCAACCTTATTGTGAATATCTTGGAGATGTTCAAAATATTAACTTGAACATTTTAAATTCCATTCAAAATGATACTCGTTACTCTCCTTGTCTTACCATGAACTCTCCTAAGGAACTTAAAAAAAAACTCACAGTTACTAATTCACATATTCAATTTCCTAAAATATGATACGATAGATAAAAGAACCAAATCTTAAGGAAAATCTTAGTTAAATGTGTAGATTATAATAGATAAAATCATAATGAAAATTAATAAAAGAAAACATGTTTACCATAAATTAAACCAGATAATGCTAAATTTAAACTGTTAACCATATAAAACTATCCATATGCCAAAATAATAAAAAACAAGCAAAACCTAATGTCAGAACAAGCGAATGAAACTTCCAATCAACAGAAAGTAATAATTTGAATCACTCCATTTATTTGTTAACATATAGTATATTTTACGTATGATGCATGAAAATTCTAAGTACGCTAATCCCTTATAATTATGGAAATATAAAATCTAGGTACTCTAATACATTAAAATATGTTGTTGAGTTTAATCAAGGAATAAATTTTGATGATCAACAATTATCGTTTTGTTTTAGGAAAAAAAAAAACTCAATTGTCATCTCCGAGTTACCCTCATAAAAATTTTGCAAATAAGCACAAAAAGGTATGAAAATGAAAAAAAATCATAATCCTATGCTGACCAGAAGTGCTAATAATGGAAGAAATATGAATCATTAACAAGTTTATTCTCTGTTAATTAACATTTGAATTGTAACATTGTCTTAAACAGCTAACTGTATCAGGGAGGGAACTTTATTATAGCTGCTAAAATTATTATGTATCTTCATCCTTATTAATAAACTCAGAGCATTTCATCAATAATTTAGATTCAAATCCCATTAAACTTGGTTTCTCAGTACTACAAGTTCCCTTCTGCCATTCATTTCAACGTTTTATTCACAACATAAGCCGACCAGGTTCACATTTCAATTCCATGATGAAATCCTGCGATGAAAAAAAACAAAAAACCCACACGTTATATAGATGAATAATCGTGAATAGGCCATTATATTCTTCCTGCATGGATTTTGAAGGAACTGATCACTTACTTGGAACAATCATAGTGAGCATCGATTGGTGGGAACTCGAAGTTTAATCCACATTTCACTGGAAGGTGAGCGATACGGCTGGGAATTACCGGATGGCCTAAAACTTCTATGGCCTGTTTTATGCAGTTGCAGATAGCTACTTTGTCCTGTTGATTCTTTTCTTCTCCGGCGACGGTCTTCACTCCGGTGCAACAAGCCGGGGGCGGTGTATCCGGTGTTTTACCCTCGATATATGAAACACAGGCAGATAGCTGGCTATCCACAGTCGGGCATGGAGGCACAACTGCTGCGATACCCGCGATTATAAGCAGGAAGACTGCAAGATTTTCAAGAAGTCGTGCCATTGTTACTCTTTGAGCGAGACTTCGATCGGCTTCGGTGGTTCTTTTCCCATCCTGGGGTGCTACATATATAATGCGTGGTGATCAGTTTCCTTGTTTTCTCCAAATTCTTCAAGTTGTTGCCATGCAAATGTTGTGTGAACCTTAATTGGCTGGTTTAGGATGGATACTCAACAAAAAACATTATTTCATGAGAATTTCCTACGGATTTACAGCTTATTAATTTGCTATTTTTCTTTTTCTTTATTCTTTTTTCAGAGAACCTGCGTAATGATTTACCATGAAAGGAACGTATCAGTTTCGTATAGTTTCCATGTATACTGTACGTTGTCTTAGGAATGCTTTGCAAGATTTGTACTCAACAATGCAACGTAGCACATTCATAATTTATGAATACATGAAAACCAGCAACATAACTGTAAAACTAAATCACAAGATCAATGACGGGCTCATCACCAAGAATCCAAGATAATCAAATGATCTTCACCATCAATTATTAGAAAACTCGAGGCTGAAGTTTAGAAAACCAAGAGCCTGAGTACAACTGAAAATAATCCAGGAACAAACTACTCTTATTTAATCAGCTTATAAGATGTTATAAGAAAGTCAGACTATGAGCTCGTAAACAAACATTTCGAAAATTGACGTATTCCGTAAGGATAGTTGGATCTTTTCGTAGTTGCTTTCTATCCCAGGGCACGATTTGTCTCGCTGGATAAGATCTGATAGGATATACTTAATAATAAATGATTTGATTATAAAATAATTGAGTTGGATAGAGAATCATGATGGAGGAAATTTGGGATAAATTGTTAAATTATATTTTGTAATTGAAACTTTGTCTATACATTGCCTTGCAATTGACTTGATGATGATCATCTATTCTTCAAGTGCAACTGATATTTTAGTTGAGGCACAAACCTTAGGTACTTGAGTATCGATAGCAGTTAGGGGGAATGTATATGGATCGAGTTACACGTGTTTTCGCGTTGGCTTTTGTTATCCCTACTATATCTTTACATTTAAGTGAAGATCACCATTAAATCCTTCAAACTCAGGTCCATCAATTTACAAACTAAGAATCACATTGCGTCCCGTCAAGTTCGTGATCTCTTCTGCTCCATGGAAGCGCTTTCTTACAGTCATTAACATAATCCATAGTGTGTTTTTCTCCGAAAAGACGAGTACCCGGATCATAATGTTGTATCTTCCGAAATAATCGATATCTAGTAGGCAATACTCTCCAGAAAAGGGGAGTCCCGGAGGATGTTACACTGTAGAATTAATGGATTGAGGTGAGTTTAATGGTTCTCTTGTCGCAGATGAAAAGGGTATTGTGTATAGGAAACTATTTTCTCCTCATTTGGGAATTATAGAGTATATTTGGGATAAACAAGTGAAATGGGCAGGGAAAAAAGAATGGAGCTTGCAAGATCCATATTCCAGGATTCAAAGCATTTGATTTTGAGGGACTTTCTACGATAAATGAAATTTTGGACGATATAATATGAAATGTCATAATAGTAATATTATGAGACGCTAGAATATACAGGGTGATTTCACTATAGTTGAGTCTGACTTTTGGTATGATGGTCTAAGTAAGTGGCACGTCGATGTCATCTTTGTGAAAATGAGCTTTTTTGTCACCTGTGATAGTTAAGTGATGGAAATGTGATGAATTTATGTGTTTCTTTCAAACGAATCCCTCGTTTAAGTTTCACCTAAAGTTGACAACAGTTGAATGCTTCATGTGATTTTGGATTTTGAGTTGATGGGCAAGTTCTCAACTTTAGATGAAGATTTCAAAGTTGATTGTGAGCATTTGAAAAGCATTTTCATTATTCATATTTGAGTTTATGATTATTCACGGCTTGGAACGTTGTTGCATCTAAGAACTCTTGGGCCTAAATCAACTACAACAGAAGCGCATCAAGAATTCTGAACTGGCAGATATTATATGAGAGGGACTCGATAAGTTTATGTGGTTAGGCCCCAAAAAGATTGCTACATCCACCGGAGATTCCACCGCATTTATTCGAAGAACATATATAAAGAAAGAGAAGTTCTGCAAACTGGACAGGACCAACTCTTCTGCAGCCATTGATCAATACAATTTGCATGAATGCAATGATGACATTGAACTTTGCACTTAATTCTCTCTGTTTTTCTGTAATCGTCAAGGCATATTGCACAAGTCGAACCTTGAGCATATGAGGTGCCACATTTTTCAACAATCATTGATATTGTTTGGAAGTCGACTTCCGGGTCATCCGGTATTGCTGCTGTGGCTCCTCCGGCGGGTTGTGGTGGCAAAGCGACCAAGGAGGTGGCGGCTAGAGGTGGCACAGTAATATCCCCGGTACCATTATTTGCTGAAGCTCGGGTTAGATCACCAGTTCTCTTGGGGCAGATGAAGCATGCTATGGCCTATGAGTAAGATTAAACCTAGAACAGTGACTGAGGTATGAAGAGGGGTGATTGAGCCACTTCGACCAATTACTCTGCCCATTGACTGTGAATCGGATTTCAAATGTGAAGAAGTTATAACATAAAACTTCAAAAGTTATTGAAAAGGCGTGATCAATTGGGGTCTGTAAGTCAGCTGAAGTTCACTATATATTCCAACATTATCAAATTGGCCTAACCAAGAAACAGGTAATTTCACAATTAAATTATGGTGCACCCTACACTAGTACCGTATTTGTAGGTGAAGTCGAGGACTAGCAACAGTGTCCGAACTAGAGGAAAGGCAGTTGATAGATGTAAAGCCAGCCATCAAATGCTTTGGCGTATGATTTATAGGCCTGTGTGCATCTAAGAGAAGTTATCCACCGCAAATTTCAAGGTGTTGGCCTTGTAAAATAAAAGGGTATTCTATTGAGAAATAGCTGTTTCCACAAGAGGAAACGGGTCATTTTGGGTTGATGGAATCAATTAGTGGAAAAAGTTTTCTCAAAAAGAAGAAACAATAGCGCAGAGCTTCCTCTCTCCCAATAAGCAAGACGAGATCACCATTTCTTTCCGTAATGGACTTCCTTGAATTCTTTTATTCCTTAGCCTTAGATGTCTTTTCATCACGAATGGAATCACCACAGAATCTCCATGCATGTGTTCTATCTCTCAGACGATTCATGCTTTTTCAATGGGAATTGAGAAGGTTCTTGTATTGTATTTATGAGTCGGACTTGATTTTATAGGCGCATTTGCTGCCAAGAAGCTAAAAGATAATATGGTACGGTTATCCCTAGTTGAGATTAAAAATTATTGCATAGACTAAGTTTATGTGGGACAAATCTTACCTAGTTCTTTATGGCAGCAATCATTGTAAAAACAAACAAGGAAAGCCACAACAAAGTCTTTTGTATAAAAGAATATGATCAATGTCATGTAGGACAAAATTTCAGAACATGATCTTTCAATGTTGAAACTTTACGGAAGGATGTGATCCATTGAACGACACGGATTGTCTGGAAATAATGGTTGCAGAGATTTATCCACCCCACTTTTTCTTCATCAAGATAGTTTTTTTGAGACATACCAAGCAACTGGAAACTGGAATCATCACTAACAAGAAAGTTGGTCCAAAGTACATAAAGAACAAGTAAATCTGTGCAGCAAGATTCGATACCAGAGTATCTAGCTAGGCCTGCAGCTTGATTGAAAGATGATGCTGTTTTTCGACCGATCGTGGACACTTGAGGCCTCTAACAAACTACGGACGATCTTTTAAGCAGCATTGTATGCACACGAACAGGACTGTCACCAATATCAGTATTGGCTGCAACATATTCAGTATTCAGTACAATAAAGTCTCCTGAAAAGGGCAGATTTAGAATGAGATATTCTTGGTTGCTGCAGTTCAGTTGAGTATGTATATTTACCGCTATGAGCCTATGAGCCATCTGTGCTTCTTATCTTGAGAGGTAGTGAATTCCAAAACCATTTTTTCCGCAATAAGAAACTGATTCTTGAAACAGACAACTGAAAACATGGGAAGTACTAGGAATTCTCATATGAAATTTTTTTAGGAGCATCAGAGAAAGAAAGCAGCATGAATCAAAAACATTTCTTTCAATACATCAGTCACGCAAAATATTTCGGATTCTACTAAGTCAAATGGGAACCAAAAAATCATTTAAAGCAAATAATGATTCTGTGCAAAAAAAAAGGTGTGGCTGAAAGCACATCAGTATTTGTATTCCTTATGAAGCAATTTGAGATTTAATAAACAAAGTATAAAGTGTATTCCATGGCCTGAAAGTGTTGATATAACCTTAGGAGAACTCGAAGAGGTAAAACTTGTCCCCGCCACGAAGAAATCAATTTTATTTCTCGAGCCAAAAAAAAAATACATTACAAAGCTGCTACACACAGGCATTTGTCCTACAAACAGGACAACTCCCATTTTTCTGCAACCATTTCTCGATGCATTCAGCATGAAAGGAATGCTCACACTTAGTTAGAAGCCTAATCGTCTCTTTGTGATAATAATTTTCCAAACATATGGCACAACAATTACTATCACCAATAAAAATCTGTTCATTTTCACCAAAAACAACCATTTCTGTGCAGGCCTTGATTCTTGACTCATCCAGGCCGATGTTTTGGCAGGCAGGGAAGGGCTGCATTGCGGGGGCTTGATTTGACTGAGGATCGTAAGATATGGTGGGCGGTGTCGTTTCATCAGCTTGTTGTTGCCTATTTATCATTCTCAGCAAATGGAAGCAGAATCCTGAGCAGCAGCTTAGGGCCATTACTATAGTGGCTGGTGTACTGAAGATTATAGCAATGATCTTTGCTGATAGCTTACTTGCATTTCCAACTGAAAAAAATAGGATTAATGATATCTTTTGGATCACAATCATTAAAATACAGCAAATGACTGGTATTTGAGAAGATTTCTTACGATCGTTTTTGTTTCTTGGCAGTCATTGCAGACAGTAGCCTTGAATGACAGAATCAAGGAAAAACCAATAAAAACTTCCTCGATCTTAAGCTGGCCTGGTAAGAAAAGTGGAATTATCAAGCTCCCAATAGCCTTGCATCCATAAATTTCCATGATTTCCTGACTTAAGTAACGAGTAACTATAGTCACGTTTGCCGAGTTGCTTAGGCAGCTGACTGGATTAAAGAGGGACCCCGTATCGAAAGGACAGTCGTAAATCGTGTAGTTTAAGTAAGATCCAGCTTCCAAGTCAGAAGATGAAATATTCAAGTTGAATAACCTTCTCATCAAACAATTCCCAGGATCCTGGAGTTCGATATATCCTGCCAAGTAGTCGATGTTCCGCACAACGAAATCTCCATAATAAGGAAGATTCAGAAGCATTGTGTTCCCGGGAGTTTTGCAAGTCAGTTTGATATATGTGCAATCGTTAGGAGGAATAAGGCTTTGTAATATGAAAGGATATTTGATGGCTATGGAGCTGTTGCCACAGACTGAAACTGAACAAGAGATTCCCATATGAAAAACATGAGAGAAATTGAGGAGACTAAATAAGACAAGTTTCAAATTCAATTCCATGTCAAAACTAGTGTAACCTCAAAAATATTTATGCTTACATCTACACATCAAAGACAAACAATACAACTGCAAGATGCTCGGTTCATCCAAGGTTAATAAGTAGTATAAAACGGAATATGTCGGGATGAAAGAAAATAACCCTTTGATTTCCATAAAATCTAGCTGTATTACGGTAATGTCTAACGATGAAATTATCCTATGAGATTATTATGTTGGTTAATTGAATGTGAATTAAAAAGAATACATCTTGATCTGATATCTGATTTAATTACTAGATTAGTTTCCTCGGAAAAAATAAATTATTTACACGGGCCAAAAATATACAAAAAACATTGTGAACTTTCGATTATTAAGTACAGGTCTGTGCACGTTATATTTTTGGATATATTGATTATTGAACCGTGAACCTTTTCTCATTTTGGAAGGCATTGGTGTCACCAGATCAAAATAAGGATCTTCCGCAGGCTGCTCTTGCCAACATAAGACTTAAATACTCGAGTTCATTCTTTTTGTTTTTTCTGTTTCTCAGTTATTGGATAGAAACTATGCAAAATCCATTGATGAAATGAAGTTGTGGCCGCATCCGCGGTCTGTACAAAAGAATGATGATTTTCATTTTACAGATGTCATCTTTTTACAACAGAAAAAAAAGAAGCCTGCATTGAAATCAAGAAACCAAGATATTGGGAAGCAATAATGCTTGTGTGTACTTGTCCTATTAAGTTACTGGATAGTATGAAAGTCTTTAGCAGCCTCATTACCGCCACTTAGCCCCCTTGGCACCACAACCGATGGCGATTTATCTTTTTCACGTATTGGCGCCAGGGGTAGGTGAAGGCGAATTCCGGCAAAGTGGGCAAGTCCCGTGTCTCTTGAGCCACTCATCAATGCACTCCGAATGGAAGCAATGCTCACATAAAGGTATACATCTGACCGTGTCCATTGGATGGTAATCTGCTAAACATATGGGACATGTTGCACCATTAGGCCCTGGAACACGGCGGCTCTCACCAAGAACGACTTTCGAGTATGATTCGATGGTCGAATCATCTAGTCCTGATATAGCACTGTTATCTGGAGCCCGTTCTAAAGGGGCTACTGCATTTTCAGGATGTGCTGTTTGTCTTCTTTCGAGAATAACTATGAAGCATGATATGCAAATTGAGCAGAAAATGGCTGGTATAACAACTGAAAGCACTATGATTTTGAAGATTTCGAGACCCCTAGATTTGCCTGTGGATTAAACCAACGTCATCAACAACACAGCTTTCACATAGCGTTGACATTGTTCCTTTTATGAATTAAATATGCCCTATATATGTGCTGGTGTCACCTGTCATTCTAAGAATTTGACTTTATAATATAGCTTCAACTACCACAATGTACAAGAAGAATGAATACATTGACCCAATCAAAAAGTTGGAATGTCCCTTGAGCTTTATGAATCTACTTTTCTTGATTAGTGTATCCTCAAAAGATTATGAAAATTGAAAAAAGTATACCTCCTTTTGTATGACTGAAACACAAAATCTGGTCACTTGTGCTGTTCGCAAAGCCACAAACATCACCTTTTGCTTCACAGTCCAAGCAGTTTGGCACATTCCACATCAACCGTAGATCGCCATTCAGATCAGAAGTGAGACCGCCGTTGTCTGGCCATGGAACCGGGATTGGATACATACCAACAGTACTGCACATATTCAAGGTTCTAGCAAGATTCATTGAAGAAGTTGCCAAAACCAAGGAATTATCTGTGCTAAGGCAATCTACCACGGTGAAACGGTACCTTGCAAACTCTGGAGGGCAGCTAAGGATCGTGTAGTTCTTGGAGTATCCAGACGTAAAAGGTGAAGATGAAAGATTTAAGCTCAAAAGTCGTCTTGGAAGGCATCCATCTGGGTCGTATAGTTTGATTTCTTGCATTAGGTAGTCGACATCTCGAACCCAGAAATCTCCTGAATAAGGGAGAGTCATCACAGCCTTAGCACCTTGGCTCCCACAACTCAAGTCAAAGCCAGGATAGCCGCAGTTTTGCGGCTGTTGGCCGACTAACCGAAATGGGAAACGCACTTCGAACTGATTGTTACCACAGATGAAAGCTGAACAATCATTTCTTGCATGACTTTCAAGAAAGAGCAAGAATGCAAAAGATAGAACTTTGGGAAGTCCCATGCGTTGAAAAAGAACTAAGTGGCTTTGCTCTGTATCAGGCCAAGATATAGTAAACTGAAATATTATATATATTGCATAAAAAGTCAGAGTTGAAATGCTAGAAAGATGCTGTTTGGACCTACATACCAATGTTTGATTATTCCACATAAAATACAATAATACTACTTGAGATTGATTTAAATGTGATATATTGGTGAAAATGGATGAGCAGTAAGCAACATTGAAAGAGACATAACTATCCTTCCTTTGGAGGAGTACCAACGAATAGTAATTATCTAATCTAGGACTCCGGCTAGATTCCAGGTTTATTGTCTACAAAATATAATTTGGTTTGAAATAACTGGACAATATTTCAGTTTATTTGCTTCCTGAATTATGAGAACTTAAAGAAGTAAAATTCTCAGTTATCTGACTATGATTTGCGTAAATACAGTTCTTGAAGATATCCATTTTGATTTAGTTACAGTCTCAACCCGGTTCCAGTTGAAATTTTCATGGTTCGATGTGATAATCAAACTAAATGAAGTTAATTACTTAACAATTGGCTTGCAAAATATAATTAAATTCAATATCCATTAAATTACAAATCTGGTCATCTCATTTCCAAAATCGTGAATAATATATATATATATATATATATCTGCGTTCATATGATCTGTAGGGGATTGGATGTTTTGAATTCCATCATTAGGTTTTTTTATTCATTTTCTTACTTTGTTTTCAAGAATTTTTCACAAAATTTACTACTTCATTATGCTATATAGCATGCTCGCGAAATCAATACATCACACTAGGATTATCGAACCTATGGAAAGATTATCAAATATATGAAGCAACACGAGGAATAGTCCCTTCTTCTCTCCTTGCTGGAGAAGAAGCCTTCTTACTAAGGGGGAGTCTCTAATGCTTTGCAGGCAGGGCAAGTTGACCTTCTTAGAATCCCGACCTTTAAGCTCAAACCACATCCAAACCTATATAGTACTTCTGTTACAGAATGATCTTGTCGCCTCGGTTTTCGGATATATGCATTCATATTTGCATATATAAAAAACAAGACTATGGAGATTGAAGAGCCAAGCTATGTATTGCACGCAGTGATATCCCTTTTTGCTAAAGCTAATTTGTAGAGAAGGGTGGGGAGATATGGCATTCCTCTCTCCGTTTAAGCCTTAGCAATGTTTCTAGAACAACACATGTGATCAACACTGCACTGACCAGGATTCCATAGCTAATCTTCCATGCTGCCCCTGCTCCAGCAAGATGTATCCCCACGACTACATTCACTGCTCCGAAGCACAGGCAAGTTCTCCCAAGCCAATTGTGGTACCAATTCCAGTACTTCCTGTACTTGCTGTCCCGACTGGGACGTGAAAAAAATGCAAGAACCTGTTTTCGAAATTTGATAGTGAATGAGCTTCTATGATAACAATGAAAAGATGGCTTCAAGGAAAGGATGAACTGTGAAGAATATCTTTTAAGTTAATAGGTTGAACTGAACCTGAAGAATGGTGAGCACGAAAACAAATATCCCGATGCCTTTGTGTGTTGGGATGGAAGAATGCAGCTTCTTCTCGAGGGCTAATCCAACAGCCAATGCTGCCACACCAAATAAGAATCCTCCGAACTGAATGACCACATGAAGATAGTACCATAAAGGATCTTTATGCTTGAGATATCTAGCAAAAATCGCTCCCATAGGGAGAAATAGACCCCATCCCATTAGACTCAATGCACCGTGCGTTGTCTTATCTTTGATGAAGCTAGATGGTATATCATCAATGGAATCTGCACCCCCTATAAGCAACGATTTTTGAAAATAGATGTCAACAAATTGAAAACGGATGGTGTTGGGAGCATAATTCACCAACTACTCTGTGTTCTGCTTACGTGGGATCGAAACTTTGTACATGGCTAGAGTCAGTCCACAGATAGGAAATAAAGGAGTTAAAAACAAGCCTACCTGATGAGAAGTCAAATGATATGGTTTTCTTGTCTTCGTGCATTGGAAGGTGGAGGTGGTGGGGATATCTCGTGCTGAAAGCCAATAAAACAGGTTGGGTTTTGAGTGTTTTGTTGTACTTCAATTGGAATGCCAAGTATATCGTTGCACCATTAACTGCAACATAGGGTGGAACACTGGTCAATGGCAGTTCGCCTTCGTCGGGTTTAACTTGTGAGGTGGTGAAGCCCTGTACATGATACTGTTTTATTCTTCCTTGGCCTTCTGCTGTTATCCATCCAACAATACAGCTAGCATTGAGCATCATTCCATCCCTTGAGAACCCAATCCCAACCCACCCGGTGGTGTATATGCTTGATAAAACTATGGTGATCACATTATTCTTGGACTGAGAGTACTGCAAATGGGAAAGCAAGATTCTACATAACATGTTCATTGTTTATTTTTTAAAAAAAGAACAAATTTTTAATGCTCGATATTCAGTTACCCTTATGACACACGAATTCCATAGTGGTTTGCAAGCCATGTTGGGTAGACTACCGTATGGGAGAGGAAGGAATGAACTGAGATCCATATTACACAGCACCTTAGAGGAATCCTCATCCAAGGTAGCTCCTTCCGCCACAAGACTCTTTAATTGAATGAAACTAATTAACAAAATCATGAAAAATGAGGCCGCTTTCGGTGGCTGCGATAGCCTGAATAATACTCTTTGCTCCATTGGTAGAACAAGAAAGATTCAAGAATGCTGCTAGTGTGAAAAGAAGCAGTGGGAGAGATGATAAAGTAATAATCTGAAAAAGAGTTGTTAGAAAAAGGTGTTCTTTGCACAAAAGTTCCTTGAAATGGAAGATTAACGCTAGGTGGATGGTGGTGGTGGTGGGGCTGAGCAGGGTGTTTGAAGGTGGCGGGTGATCATCATCACTCCCGCCAAATCCTGCAACCGAAGATAAATAAACATTCCAGCCGTTTGTCTTTGTCATGACCAACTTTTGATTGTGATAAAATGATGAGAGATTATAAATGAAAGCCATAATTTGTACAAGGTCTTGCGTGAATATTGCTCATAGCATAAAATGATGAGAGATTATAAAAGAAACCCATAATTTGTACAAGGTATGCGTGAATATTGCTCAACTATGAGAAATTTGAGGATAATCTGTCGCCGTCATGACAACCATTTGTATCTTGAATCGATGGCCCCACCCAATTCGACTGTTCCACTTCCTTTGAAGTAGATAAATAGAAATAAAAAATCGTGCAACTTCTATTATTACATCTTGGAGTCGCCGAAATCCCGTCAATGGTCCACGAAAATACACTTGCGTCAGTAAATAATACTCCTTCCTCGGTTTAGTGCTTCTTAAGCTTCATTAGATGATCAATATAACAAGAAAAATTAATCACGCGGCTATCAGTAGCATATTACGAGTACATTTGTGAACAAATTCACATACGTTAGTACGTTTCGAGTGCAAATCCTACGCAAACTTCAAGGTATATATACCAGTGGTCGTGGGTTTTAAGCTCGAGATATATATATAATACAAAATCAAAATGGATATATTACTTCGGTAGCAATACAAAGAATGGAGTCAATACACAGAACAAAAAAGCTCTCACGTAACTAGACCATTTTTCGTTGTGTAAGTAAAGAAACTAAAACAATACATGACAGGGGAAGATAGGCATCAACTTCTATTTTGACCAGGCAACTGAATCGATCTCTGCTTGAGCGTTTCTGTATAACTCGAGTCTTTTTGCAAGAGAAACACGCCTCTGCATGATTGCTGGATCCTCATCCAACAATGCGCCCAACTGTCTCCCCTGTAGCAAGATTATAATACATTTATAAAACAAAATATAAAACGCAAACTTTCGAATATGTATGCCGTAGAAGTGTTTCATTAACAAAAATGTAATACCTCTTTCTTGCCTAGTTCGGTGAAGAAATGATCGAGTAGGCTGCGCTTTGCCTCACGGACTTGACAATAGACTATAGACTTGGGAATGGAGTTCCTCAGACTTGCACAGACCATATTTACGTATGACAACACAGTAGATCCTGTATAAGAAAATGGAACAGCAGGAAAATCAAATTAATTGGTAAATATTTAAAAGATACTAAGATAACGGAGACACGGCTGTTGATACACTCACCAATGCGTCGAAGATATGAGTCATTGTATCGATCAAAAATGGAGTGAGTTGGATTACCACCCTTCTCAACATCTTGAGGAAGCTTCCGAAAGAAATC
The DNA here is from genome assembly GCA_001598015.1 of Dorcoceras hygrometricum. Taxonomy (NCBI): domain Eukaryota; kingdom Viridiplantae; phylum Streptophyta; class Magnoliopsida; order Lamiales; family Gesneriaceae; genus Dorcoceras; species Dorcoceras hygrometricum. Next base: position 973,921 of record KQ987269.1, read on the forward strand.
AACAGTTAAGTAACTACATTCCATTTCTACGAGCTGTAATGTTGCCTTTTTACTTTCCTCCTTCAATCTGTCTAGTGATTCAACAGCAGCGTTCCCAACCTCAACTCTGAGAGAGGGGTATTGCCTCAGCTCCTAGAAGCATTAGACAAATGATTTCTCAAGTTTTGCAATGAATATTTAAAAAAATACATATTCGACTTGTCATTACATAATTTATTTCCATCAGACTCGTCTAGTGCTCGTGTGTTTTAAGGGTATGGGCAGAGATGGAAACTTGTGATTCAACAATCCTTAGTGATCGTTTTTCATTCAGAGAGTAAAGCAAAATAAGTATAAGAAACAAAATTTTCAAAACATAAGTCCAATCAACTTATTCAAAGATGTAGAGTGAAGCAAATATATGAATGCTGCTTACCACAGTCTCGCTCATTGACTTGTGCACTAATTCTTTCAGTAGTCCATGAACCTGATAGAGAGACGGAAACATACAAACAATCACATCATGAAACTGACCCGCCTCAAATAAAAATCATGAAAACTAGTCCAAAAGACTCTCTTTTCTTTAAGATCCCAAACGCATTATTTTCATTTTGTAGTATAAAATTAACACAACCATAACCCACAGCGGCTGTCTCTCAGGAAGAAAGCCTAAGTCAGGACTTCAACGTCAAAGATTAGCTCCAGAACTGTCATACCAATAACTATACTAATAAAACAAGACAAAATTCTCACAGAAAGTAAAATAGTCGTTTTTTTTTTGCACCGGACATCCAGGATTCCAATTTCAATTAAAAGGTCTTTACATGATAATTGGAAATAATCAATTAAGCACTTCAATCGGTTTCTATAGTCAAATTATTTATGAAGCAAGTCCAAACAACAAACACCAAATCGTTTTTATTATAATGATATTACAGAAGTTTAAACCGGTACCGCATCAACAGCAGCCTCAGCAGGACCTTTGATGGTAATCAATGCAGTTTCAATGAGACGACGATACCCCTGTTCAGGAGCTATAAGATGAGGTTGATACCCATCAGCTTCAGTTATAAGTTTTCGTACATTCTCCATCGCTAGATGCTTGTCAAATTGCAAACGTTTCAATGCAGCAGGTAGCTGGTTATCAAATACATTGTATATTTTGTCACCACCCGGTCGACTGTAATCCAAGGGACAACAGAGATGAGAACAAGGAAAATCATAACATGAACAAAGGTTGCAAAAAAAAAAAGAATACTTACACCCCATCCAGGTGTTCCTTGAATATTCCATCAAATGCGCGGCAGATTTCCATTATCATGTACAACTTTCCCTGCATTGATAATCAGGGGTTCAAATCAGAATGTATGTTATGAAGCAAGGATGAATTCAGAGTATGCATTACACCTGCACATCCTCAATTTGCATAAAATACAAATAATCGAAACACTTCATAGAAAGAAACGAAACAAGTGTAGACGACATTTTTGAAAAGGTAAGGGGAAAAATGTGCTTACTCCGGCATCAGTAGCAATGGGCTTTCCAAGTCGACTCAACTCAGATTCAAGCTCAATAATTGTTTTGTTGATAAGGGACTGCAGGCCTGGAATTCGGGATTTGATAACAGATTCCAAATGCTAGAACATGAAGACAAATTGGAACAACATAAAAACAATAACGCAGTTAGTCAACCTCAGATGAAATCAAAATATACAACACAATTTACAAAAATAAGGTACTGATCCAGATATAGAGTTGATTAGTCAAAAATATCCAACAGCTTGATGTTACTTCAGCGTTGTTGGTCGAAAATAAATGTATAGCCCGTGTCCTCTGAATATTTTTCGGTAAAAGTTTTCAATTCAGCCTCCACAATTATTCTTCAAAAAAATTGCAACTATTGCGGCCCACTCCCAAATAATGTTTAGCAAGCTGCCGAGGAAGATACTATCAACTTACTTTGGATAGAATTTTCCCAAGATGCTCGGATCCCATCCTGTGAGCAAGATGTTTATATTCTGGGGTTTGAGCAAAATACTCTCGCTCTCTGCGTCTAGCAGCAATCATGTCCACATTTTTGTTGATATCTTGTTGAGAGCGATTAACAACCCCTATCCAGGGGAATTGCAGCTTGTAAGCTCTTCCTTCCAAAATCTGAGCAGCCAAAAAAGAATCATTGATGGTAAGGTCCTTCTAAGAAACAACCATGTCCTTGCACTAACACAAAACCTCTTTTCAAAGCAGTCAAAGACTCAGACATAAACAAGCACCTGAATAGACATAAATGAGTGCTTGCCACTTCTGTTAAGCTTTGCAAGATGATTTTAATGTAACTCTGGATTGTGAACATAAAATACACTTAAAGAGCATGTGAATCTTTATTTAAAGCTCAGAAGTGTCAACAAGAAATGAAGATGAAGGAGGTAGCTAAACCTACAGGGGAAATGGTATCCTGACTAGTATATAGAAAAACAACACTAAGCTGTAACACAAAATTGCACTGAACACAGGTCATGTGAACCTGTGAACTCCTGGTTGCAAGGACATCAAGATAGTCTAAGGGAGAGTCTAACTCAAGTACAACCAACACAAACCTAGGGTGGAAAATTTTGTTTCACTTCTGAAAGTAAGCATCTACAGTAGCTAAACTTACTTCTACAGCATCAGTACCCTTATCCATGAGATCAATCTTTGTTAAAACTCCAAAGGTTCTTTCTCCTGAAATAAGACCATAATAAACTCAGAAAACTAAATATAAGAAAAGGGATAACATGGTGAGTGGAAACCAAAATGACTAATAAGAGTGGACATGATTCCACGCGGACAAACAGTTCTAAAATATACCTTTCGGATCCACCTCCCGAGAAACCTTGATTGCATCAGATGTGGCCAGATCTTGATTGGCAGGAGAAACTGCCAATATAATACAGTTGGGCTGCAACATATCATTTCAAAATAATATATTAAATGTGTGCAATGCTTTAGAGAAACTAAAGCATTTGGTTCTAGCAATTTAACGGAAAAAAACACAGACATACCTTCTCAATATAAGATCGAACCATGTTTTCAATGTCCATTACTATGCTGTCCGATTGACCCTCTAGATTAAACCAATATATCAATAATTTCGTAAATTCCAAGGAAAATAGACAAAGGGTAAAGGAACAAGAAACAGTTAATTTTACAATAAATATTAAGGGAATAACTCACCGACAGCCACTTTTGTAAGCCCAGGAAGATCGATCAAGGTCAAATTCACAACTGCAATCACCAAAGTAATGCAATCACTACGCACTCAACAGACAAAAAACTAAGTGCAAATATATTACCAGAAGTGAGAAATGAACAACGAAGCATTCACACTCACCATTGGGGGAATAAATGCTAAGATAAATTGGAACACTAGAAATTTGTTTGGTACGCCCTGTCTCCCTATCAGTCTCATCAGCAATCTCCCTTCTCACAGCAGCTGCAGACACCAAAAATTTTTTCTAATCACATGTGAAGTAATCAAGAAAAATATATTGAAACGGACCAAGCAGTGGAGGCAAACAATGAGTGGAATTCATGACCAACAATAAATAATGGTGGACAAATATGTCCCATTTTAAGTAATAGAAACCCCCAATAGAATTACCAAAATCAGTGAATCTCTTCCTAGGAAGATGTCCAAACTCTGCATACTCTCTACCCTCATCCAGTCGATGAAGCTGAAGGACAAGCGGACGTCGAGTAACAATACCTGTGAGTTACATTAATCCCATATTAAGTCATCCATGTACCAAAGAGGAAGGGAACTTTTGAAAACCAATGCCTATGGTAGTTCATCCATAGCACATGGAAATTATTTACCCGATCCACGAGGCAAGAAATCCTTTCCAACAATGCTCTCAAGTACTGAGGACTTCCCAGAACTCTACAAACCATAAAACATTAGCATCAAGTGCAAGAAAATGCTACTGAATAAGACAAGAAAGGTATTGAATCAAAGTGTAACTGGCAGAAAAAGGACAACATTATCGAAGAATAATTATAAAATGCGAATATTAGAAAAGTAACCAATACCTAATGCGATAACCGATATAAGGTTCTACTGCAAATTACATGCAAAATGTAACAGTAGATAGAGAGGCTTAAGCCAGTTTCTAACTTTTCTTCCACGATGAAAGATTTCTTATATATTGATAATGTAGCATAACCAAACGACTTATTTAGGAGTACAGCGTAACCTGAAAATTTTTTAGGTAGTCTAGGTGCATACCACAGACCAGTAAAAAGACAAAAAACCAGTGATAAAGATCAAGTACATTTGAAAAAGAAATAGTGAAGAAATAAACACATCGAAATTTATAGAACTGTCAGGCAGATCTAAACTTCGATTCCCGTAAGTGCAAAGAGAAATCATGAAATCATCGAGTAATAAACACCGGCGGCAGCTGATGTCATTACACATGAGAAGGAAGAAAAATCGAGCTGGTCAGCTCAAATGGATCGAAAAAAAGAGAATCATAGGAATAAAATATTTCGAAAGCAAATAAAAGTAAAGATGATCGATCAAATACAATACCTGTCCGCCGACGACGGCGATAGAAGGTAAGGCGTCCCAGAGCGTAGGCAACGCGCTCTCATCCCCGTGATCTCCAAGCGCCGTACACGCTCTCTGAAGCCTGTTGACTAATTGTATCAGATTTTCCATCTTTAAGTCAGTTCCTAGTCAAAGATCGATGATTCACAACAGCAACCAAAGAAGATCAAATTATATGCTCGATTGGTAGCTGCTGCTGCTGATGATGATGCTTGATCTTGATCTCGATCTCGTATTTGCGAAATCGATTTTGAATATCGAGAAGTTTTGCAGGTGTAGAGAGAGAGAACGAAGGTGATGAGATTTTTGAATTGGGGAAGAACTTGGGTCTTGGGACATTTATGGGTCGAACCGCCTGCAAGTCGGTGGGTCGGGTCCTTCATTTTGTTTGTTTATAAATATTAAAATTTAAATTTTATTGACGTTACAACTTTTGAATCTGAAAAGTCTGGAATATTTTTTCTATTTAGATTTAGATAGATTTACTGAATTTACAGTTTCGTTTTTTATTTATCTTGATTAAATTAAAATATTTTTGTTTTTTCAATTTGTATGACACACCTAATTTTACTTTACTTTATATGTTGCATGTGAGAAGATTTCAAATTTTATTAATACTCAAAACGTTAATATTGTCAGATTTTGATTTCATTGAGGATCGTACTAATTTTTTGGTATAATATTTTCTTAAGTATTTTACCTATATGTAAATGGTTTTCTTTTGAGATGGGAAATAGCCATCATATAACAGACTTTTTTACCCAAGATTAAAATGTGTTTCGAAGAAAATCATATTATCCAAGCCAAAATATTGTATTTTTAAACAAAATGTAAATTGTGTTTTGAACAAATCATATTACCCAAGTCCAAAATATTGATTTTCACAAACATTAATTAACATAAGGTATTAGTTGAGTAATGCATTGGGTTCGGATATATAAGTGACCATGATTTTAATGATCAAAATTTTTTTTTACTATATTCCTAACAAATCACTTAACAGTGTAGCTAAGCAAAAAGATAAAAAGGACCGGAGTCTTTCGAGTGAAAACAAGTTATTCGGATGAAATAGATTATACGAAAAAATTAGAGTTTCCGAGTTAAATTTTTTGGATAAAAGAACTCTTTCAGGTGAAAAGAAATTAACCGGATAAAATAGCTCGATAAGGTGAAGAAGTTCTACCGGATAAAGAAGAGTTTACCAAGTTCATATGCTCAATGAATTTTCAATGGACATTGAAAGAAAACTTTTGGGAAAACGTATATCTTTCCGGATATATTTGGCTTTTTGGGTAATGCTTGACAAGATTTCAGTCGTAAAGAATTTTTTCCTTAAAAGAGACAAATAGGATAAAAGAAAACCATCCGTATAAAAAGACTTTCTCAGATCAAAGAATTATTCCAGATAAATAAGCTCACTTAGTGGATGATGCATAGATCCAAGAGAGAATGTCATATTTAACTTGTCAAGAGAAGAACGAGAGAAATTGGTAATACATTTGCTCAAAACACTTTGAAGCTGGGAGCTTCATAAAACATTAAAAATCAAATCAATCTTTCAAATGTTGGCATATATGATCATTACCTTCTTCATCGAATGTTGCAAGACACTTTTATTCAAAATATGATTTAAGTGTCGAGAAGAACAAAGATTAAGAGAGAAGAACATTAATGCACAAAAAAAAAGAACAAAAAAGTTACATAATATATACAACGTAGTGAATATACATTACTCATGTATACAAGGATACATTATAAAGGATTTAGATTACATACTCTATCACTCACATATATGCACGAGGGTTATGCTTCATAAAATAGATAAGCTATTGATACACAAGAAAAGATTAATTTTGTGACAACTCAAACTATTATTGTTTGATTCATATAGTGAAGTAAAGTCCAATTTATTGAATCATTGAATTACCGGAGTAGATGCAAGGAGTTTCGATAACCTATATATGAAATGGGCTGTTACAAATGAGTTGTAAAGCTAGAGATTTTCGGTTGAGTTCTTCCATTTTCAGAGGGGAGATATAGAATGATTGAACATTCGAACTACCATGAACAATTTCATGCACATTTACTATACCGTATTACATTTCATCTTGCATTTTTTTTACATCTCTAAGACCCGAGATATTTTTCATACTTCTCCTTAAAGCATTTCACCAATTTGAGCTTGGTTGAGCAAGGGAATAAAGAAAAACCAAAATGGATAAAAAAATTTATCCGCATAAAGCACGTGATAAAATAGTTTAACCAAAAACTAATAAAACTTTTTATCGGGAGCATAGTTCATTGTTTTTTTACTTCACATTATATTTAAACTATTTCCAAAATGCTAGATCAATTTCTAGAAGGGCTATGACAAGTGATTTCCGCTTGCTTTGTAAACGGAACTTAACATAATTTCTTCATACTCAGTGCATCATTTGAATATTTCAAGAACAAGAATTATTGCTGGTCCGACGGATAAAATTAACAGCAATGAAACAAAGAATATGTACAATATGTACCAATTAAAAGTTTTTACGTAGATTTCAAGTACAAAAACCTGCACCTCAAACTTCTCAAGAAAACAAGATGACTTCACCTTTTGATAATACACATCAGCCAATGGAAAGAATAAAATATACAAGTAAAACTGAGCCTTGATCTACCACTGATTTGGAAAAGCCTCCCTATACTTGGCATCCTCTGAATCTGTCAACTGTCCTATCGTGCTCTCTCGTGCTCGAGTGTTTAATAGCCTCTGACCTAATCTATGTTTAACAGTATCTTTCTTTTTCAGCATTGATGCAAGTGTTTGTTTCTTAATTCTAGCTGAAGATTTAGAACCGTTCCCGATTTCCATGTCTTCTCCAATATGAAATGATCCAGAAGTTGATGCAATGGCTGCGTCACGGAGAACAGCTTCGTTGTGTGCCCGGACTTCTGCAAGCTTTGCTCTCTTCAAAGCCTGCTTGTCTGATGGCCTCTTCTTTGCTTCTTCTCTCTCTCTTGCCCTAACATTTTGCACCGCTTGCTTTAGTAGCTGCTCCACCTTATCACTGTCCACATCCAGAGCCATTTCCACTGATCGACTCTGGGGATCTGTCTCCTCTACTTTGGAGCTCTCACAAATTGGATTTCCTTCATCATCCCTAGGGATTACGCGTCCATGAAATGGACAAACTCTCAAGTCTCTTCTTTGACAAAGTTGTCCGTTTCGTAATGGTGCTCGACATGGTTGGATTTCAACAGGCTCTTCTTTATAAACAGATGCCCGTACATTAAGTTCAGCTATTTTCTCTGCCGGTATAACTGCATCATAGTCTATCCTACCCCAGTGACCTTCAAGATCCAATCCCCTATGGTTAGCCAAAACATCCCGGTTTGAGCCCCAGTTATCCAGGAAAGATCCCCAGGTAATAACTGGGGCTTCAGCCAATAGTTCACCCCTGGCAGGGTTTGATTCACCTCTGGCGGGATTTGATTCGCTTCGACTGCTGTCACGATTATCTATGATACTTTTGTTAGAAAATCTATTATGTCGATCTATGCCTTTTGCATCATCAGCGGTTGATGCAACAGGGCAAACATTGCCTTCTGAACGATTAGAAACAGAGTACCCATTCTCAAATGTTTGCAAAGTACCATCTTCCCAGATATCTTCTTCTTCTTCGGTATTTATGATATTAGTAAGTACACAACCTGATTTTTCACATTTATCCTTGGTCAATCGGATGAGATTTCTAATATCTATAAACTCCTTCAAAGTAGAATCCCTGAATCGGTTATCTGTCACGTCCACCCTGATAAGAACAGAGAGCCATTCTTGTATTCCAGCTAGATGTTTAGTCACCAATACCTTATAAAGTTCTCTCAGGGCATCAAAAACAACTTTATTTTCACTATTCTCCTGAATCTTTTCCCCCTCTCGCAACGAATCATGGCGTATCTGTCGTAATTCTGAGTTACGAAATTCATCAATTTCTTCACCATCTAAAGCAGCAAATGGCAGATCTTCATCCACTGTTTTGAGAATATCTAAACATTCACCAATCTCATCCACCGTCGATTGTATTTCCTCCTTAATCGATGAAATACTAGTCTTCAAGGATTCAAATTTCTTCACCAAGATCTCTTTTGTCCTCAACTGCCTTTCATTCCTCTCTAGCTGTATCCGAGCTGCATTAGCTTGCAGGTTAGGAAATTGAAATCGGAGGGTGTTCTTGAGATATTCGTACCCCAACCTGAGCTGTCTGTAATGAATACCGAATGTAACATTCCACTTCTCCAAAAACTCAATAGCCTTTGAGCGCAGAACGGACGCAATGGAGGTAGGTGCAGGTAGCGGTAAATTCCTCCGAAATCCAATACTCAAGCTGAGTAACTGATCTAGATTCTCGACCATAAGAGTTCTAAAAAGTTTGGATCGCATGAAAAGCTCGTCTATAATGAGAAGTGCAAGATATCTTACCTATACAACAGAAACATAATCCAATTTCCATTAAAACCATTCTCATAAAACGGAAAAGCATCAAAAAAATTGGAAACGCACTGTCAAATCAAAATAATAATTCCAGGAAATCAACATCTCAAGGCCTCAACATGGAACACCCTCTATGTATGACAAGTTATATCATATGTTAAGAAAAAATTAGCTTCATTTACTTCAACTCCACTCAGTATAAAATAAAAATCGAGGATCAAAGGTGAAGTTACGGTAAATTTAGGAAAATTTGAGCACACAGCCCTCTTTCCAAAGCAAGCACGCAGTGAAAATGAGCTATTTGCTATGGACAGAGCTTTCCGTGAAGAAATGTTCAAGAATTGGGACATCACCGTTCCACGCTCCTGGCTATTAATAGGAAGAGGTACCTGAGAATGGTCACGTTTCATGAGCGATAACAGGGTTTGGGCAGCGCATCGGAGCTCGGAATCGGACGACCGGACCGAGGATTTGATGGCCTTGAGGAGGCGCGGATCAACGTCCGCCGCCGTGGAGTTGGTGGCCCGCTCGATCAAAGGCAACACCACCCCCCTTTCCGATTCTTCCTTCATGATCTCTCTCATCGTTTAGCTGGGGTTATTTTGGAATTTTGCGGTGATCTATCTATTCGTATTGGTGAATCTAATCTCACACAGTCAACGAATCGACCAAGGCGGTTTACAGTTGGTAGGGCCAATTGAGAAGGCTATATAGAAGAGGGCTGCTTCGCTCAGGCCCAGGATTAGGCCCAAATCCAAAATGATATTCAAAAGAACAACCTATATAATATAACATTGAATGAAACTTCATGTGTCTATACATGTGTTTGATATATTTTGTCTGATTATATTCGCTTAAAAAATTCCTAATATATATCACACACACATATATGCTAGGTGTATACTTAAATTTATACTTTGATTTACATTATCTATTTGAACTAACCCTTTTATATATTCGGCCTCGATTTCTCAAAATGATCACATAATTGTTCAAACTAAAAAATTGGATAATCTAATTTTACTACACTTATTTCTTCACTGGTCTACGACCCTCCTAAATAATAAAAGAAACCGGTGAAAAGGACCAAAAGGGGAAGGCACCAACATCTCGTGTTGTTTTTGTTCATGTGACCTCGAGGGGACCAAAAACTTTTAGAAGTCCCTCGACCATGACAATATAGTGTCATGTTTTAGGTTTAATTTGAAAAAAATAAAATAAAATGATAATGATTACTATTATCGACATATTGACGAATTCAATTAATTCCCTTACATAGACTCGCTCGTATTATTATCCACTTTATCAGAAAAGGGGGGTGAGATTATGTTGGTATCAATTACAGCGATCGATCGAAAGAATAATTTTATTGGACTTTGACAAAATTATTAGTTAGTCGAAAAGTTGGCGAGAAGCTAAAAAGAGCACCCACGTACACGGGCAGTAACATGTTTAGCATACACGTAACAAGTCACATCCATTGAGGGATCATCTCACTTGCTTGTAGGATATGGTTAATAATAATAGTATAATTATATAAAAGATTGAGTTTGATGGAGAATAATGTTTGATAAAGGTAATATGTTTAATTTGGCTGATTAATTTGGGATAAATGTTATATTACATTTTTTTATTTATAAAAATACTAAATATAATATAAAGAATAAGATGATGGATAATATTATAATTTTGATGTGAGGTAAATAATGCGTCGACCAAACGCGGGAAATGATATAATTAAAATATGATAATTAGTATTATACCCTACTATATCGTGAGACAAACATGTCCTAATAAGATAGCGACTTAATTTTGTTTATAGTTTTTTAGGTCTTGGAGAAAAAAATTTGTGTCGATTTGTTGGGATGGCAAATATCTGTTGTTGTAGTTTTGTTCGAGGGATCAATTTTTTTTATTGATCGGAACTTGTCACATGTGATAGTCATAATTAACTATATTTTATTTTATCATGGTGTAAGTGGAGTATTTATTTAATTTATTATTAGAGCTTACATGTTCGATTCTCTAACTAGATGAATAAAATTTGTCGGATCTAAAAATAGTTTCATGTAGTTTTGAGAAATAATAAAAAATATGAGTACATATTTCTTTTTACTTGTTATCTAGATATTTTAGTAAAAGATGTAATCCCCTTTTCTTCCTGACCTATAGTATTTGTAAACAAACTGGCATGCATGCTGAGTTTGATCTATAATGGAGCAACCACCATCAAGAGACACCAACGATGACACTTCAGTCGGTGGCGCCGCCCGGATCTCCTCCAAACAGGCTGGACCATTGAGCGAGACGCGCCACCCTCATTACAGAGGCGTGCGTAAACGACGGTGGGGAAAATGGGTCTCAGAAATTCGGGGGCCCAGGAAAAAGAATCGAATATGGCTAGGGTCCTTCCCTTCGCCGGAGATGGCAGCCATAGCGTACGATGTTTCTGCCCATTGTCTCAAAGGCCACAAGGCCAGGCTCAATTTCCCTGAAGCGATCGAGCACTTGCCGCGGCCATCCACCAGCACTGTCAGGGATATCCAAACCTCGCCGCATTGGCAGCCAGGATGGTGGTTGAGAAGAGTGGCGCCGCCGCCGAAGCTGGACGCGTTGATGACTTCTAGGCGGAGATTGATTTGCCGGAGTTGATTGATAATGGTAAATATCTGTCGAAGGTATGGAGTGGGAAAAATTACTATTGTAATCACCATGTGCCGGGCCACCAGATACATGTAATGATCATCAATATTAATTCAACACACAAATATTATCAATTAATTTCATATTTATACAATTATTTACTAACAATATCTGTAAATGTATCGGATAATTATATATATAATATATGTGTGACTCATTTCCAATGCTATATCAGATTTGGATTTTCTAGAACATATCGGATCGAGATGGTCTATTTATATAATATCACAGGCTCTACAGGATTTTACATATACCAAAAAGTTTAAATTACAATTTCCAAAACAAATTATAAATTTAATATATATATATACATATATAGTTACCATTATTGGCAAAATTATTAAATTTATACAAAAGTAAATTGATACTATTCAATACTTACAAAGCACATAAGTTTAGAAGGAATGACGTTGAATATATTACAATATTTATCCAACAAGTTGATCATCGCATTATTTGCATGATGTATATGTTTGACTATATGTTGCACTAATTAATTATAATATATATACGTGTCATATGCTTCTACTTATCAACCTTTTTTGAAAACTTAGCTTAATCAACTAATTTTTTTTTTACTATTATATGGTTTCGTAAATATAGGTTGATAATAAACATCTGAATAATTTTAAATTAATATATTTAACGAACATCAGTTTTTATATGTCATTTCCACATCGAAATTATAATACACAACTCCACATGTACAGATGAAACATTATGATTGTAATATTAGTTTATCGATTCCGTTTTGCAGACATGTGTAAAATTTGGTTAAGAAATTCAATTCTTAATATATATATATATATAAAATCTTAAATTTTCAAAATAATTACAAAATAGGGCTAGACTTGTTCAGCACAAAACGGGCCAAAGTAGCCCAAGAATGTGAAGTCACATTTGCTATAAATAAATTTGATCTCATATCACTCCCTTCCCCCCATCAGGCTTTCCCCGACATCTTGCTCTTAGTTCAAATTCCCTCTGCGTCTGCGAATCGATCTCACTCTCACTTTCAGGTATTCGCATCTCCAAATAGACGTACATTCGATTCGTATCCATAAATCTATCGTATATATCTTCTTCTCCATTGATTGCATTCAATAAATCGGGTTATTTTGTTGCTTACCATTATCAAAATCTTGTATAAACCCTAGACCATAGCTGCGAGCTGAGAGCGTGAGGTTGAAAAATGGACTGGAACCCAGAAACCCTGCAATTTCTCTCACAGTGTTTCCTCAACACCCTCTCCCCAATGCCTGAGCCTCGTCGCCTGGCGGAGAAGGCTTTGGCGGAGGCTGCTGAGAGGCCTGATTATGGCCTTGCCGTGCTTCGCCTCGTAGCCAGGTCATCTGTCGATGAGCAGATCCGGCAAGCTGCAGCTGTGAACTTCAAGAACCACCTTAAAGCTTGTTGGACCTCGCAAGCCGGTGATCCATCCGGGGTCCAAACCCCAGTCATATCTGACCAGGAAAAGGACCAGATTAAATCCCTGATAGTCAGTTTGATGGTTAGTGCCTCCCCGAAAATTCAGGCGCAGCTGAGTGAGGCCCTTACTATTATTGGGAAGCATGATTTTCCTAAAGCGTGGCCAACTTTATTACCTGAGCTCGTGGTGACTCTGGATAAGTTGAGCCAGGGGAAGGACTATGCTTCGGTTAATGGGGTTTTGACCTCCATTAATTCATTGTTTAAGAAATTCAGGTACCAGTTTAAGACCAACGAGTTGTTGTTTGATTTAAAGTACTGTCTTGATAATTTTGCAAAACCATTGTTGGAAGTGTTTACAAGAACTGCAAGTTTTATAGAAGAGGCGGTTTCTTCTGGGGCTGCAAATGTAAGTTCGCTCAAGCCATACGTAGAAGCTCAGAGGTTGTGCTGTAGGATTTTCTTTTCGCTGAATTTTATGGAGTTGCCTGAGTTTTTTGAGGATCATATGGATGAGTGGATGACTGAGTTCTTGAAATATTTGACAACAAAACTCGTTGTGTTGGAAGAAAGTGGTCCCGACGGCCTCGCTTTGGTTGACGACTTGCGAGCTGCTATATGCGAGAATATTAGTTTGTATATGGAGAAAGAGGAGGAATTATTTCAGAAATATTTGAGTGGGTTTTCAGAGGCAGTATGGGGACTTCTGGTGGCCACGTCAAATTCTTCTAGTCGGGAAACGCTGACTGTGACCGCTATCAAGTTTTTGACGACGGTTAGCACTAGTGTTCATCATACTCTCTTCGGAAGGGATGATATTTTGCAACAGATTTGTCAGAGTATTGTGATTCCAAATGTGATGTTGAGGGATGAGGATGAAGAACTGTTTGAAATGAATTATGTGGAATACATAAGGCGGGATATGGAAGGGAGTGACCTCGACACAAGGAGGAGGATTGCCTGTGAACTCTTGAAGGGAATTGCCTTGAATTACAAGGAGAAGGTCACTGAAAAGGTTTCCACGCAGGTGCAATCTCTTTTGGCTTCATTTGCACAAAACCCAAAAGCAAATTGGAAACACAAAGATTGTGCAATATATTTGGTTGTTTCCCTTTCCACAAAGAAAGCTGGTGGTACCTCTGTTTCCACTGATCTTGTGGATGTCCAGAGCTTTTTTGGATCTGTAATTGTACCAGAGCTGCAAAGTCAAGAAGTGGATGGGTTTCCCATGTTAAAGGCTGGAGCATTGAAGTTCTTCACCATGTTTAGAAATCAGATCTCCAAACATGTTGTACTTGCATTGTTACCTGATGTTATACGATTTCTTGGCTCGGAATCAAATGTGGTCCACTCATATGCTTCCAGCTGCATTGAGAAGCTTTTGCTGGTCAAAGATGAGGGAGGAAAGGCTAGATACTCAGGTGAAGATATCAGTCCACATCTGCTTGCATTGATGACAAATCTTTTCAGTGACTTGCAGAAGCCAGAATCTGAAGAGAATCAGTATGTGATGAAGTGTATCATGAGGGTTCTTGGAGTAGCTATTGTTTCTCGTGAGGTTGCTTTACCATGCATCAATGGTTTAGCAATAGTTCTGAACAGGGTCTGTGAGAACCCTAAAAATCCTGTCTTTAACCACTATCTCTTTGAATCAGTGGCTCTTCTTATTAGACGGGCCTGTGAGCGGGACCCATCTCTCATTTCTGTTCTCGAGACAAGTCTACTCCCTACCCTGCAACTGATATTAACAAGAGATGTCAGCGAGTTCTTCCCTTACGCATTCCAGCTCCTTGCTCAGCTTGTTGACTTGAATATAGCCCCATTGCCAGGTAATTATATGGAGATTTTCACAATCCTCCTCCTACCTGAATCATGGAAAAAATCTGCAAATGTTCCGGCGCTGGTTCGATTGCTTCAAGCTTTCCTTAGAAAGGCACCTAATGAACTAAATCAACAGGGAAGGTTATCTAGTGTCCTCGGGATTTTTAACACATTAGTTTCAACTCCGAGTACCGATGAACAAGGATTTTATGTGCTCAACACTGTGGTAGAGAACCTTGGATTTGACGTCATCTCACCATACATAAGCCACATATGGGTTGCTTTGTTTAAACGGCTCCAGTATAATAAAACAGTGAGGTTTGTGAAGTCTCTCATTATATTTATGTCACTTTTTCTAGTGAAGCATGGTTCTCAGAACCTTGCTGGCTCAATGAATGCCGTTCAACCGGATGTATTTCGTACGATTTTAGAGCAGTTTTGGGTACCAAATCTCAAATTGATCGCAGGTTCCTCAGAGATCAAATTAACTTCAGTTGCTTCAGTTAGACTTCTGTGTGAATCTTTGGCACCATCAGATTCCAAGCTTTGGGGTAAAATGCTTGACAGCATAGTTACTCTTCTTTCACGACCAGAGCAGGAGAGAGTGGAAGAGGACCCTGAGGTTCCTGACTTCAGTGAAACCGTTGGTTATAATACGACATTTGTACAACTTTATAACGCTGGTAGGAAAGAAGATGACCCTCTTCCAGAAATCAAAGATCCAAGACAATTTTTGGTGGCCTCCTTGGCAAATCTTTCGTCTTGCTCCCCTGGAACATATCCCCAAATCATTAATGAAAATCTAGAACCTGCAAATCAAGCTGCACTTTTTCAACTTTGCAGCTCCTATAGTGTGACAATAGCCTGAGACAGGAGTCTTCTTTTGGTAAGTTCTAAGCAATTTACTTGCCTTTATGATTTTGCATTTGTCGTTTATTAAAAACTGTTATACATCGCAGATCAGCTCAAACAAAAAATAACGATAGTAAGCTTTGGGATCTAGTAGAATGAGAATACTTAAACTGAGTGTATTTTTCAAATTTCTATAAATTCCGAGTGTAGCATGTATAATTGCCATCCCATTGATGAAAGATATATTGAAATTAACAGTCAATGTTTGGTTGTCAGTTAGATAATAAATGTTTATAATCATGTTTTTTGTCTCTCCTGGGTGCATTTTAAGCAAGGTACAGTTCATAAAATTATGTGTGGAAGAAAAGGAATAATGATTTCTCCTTTACCATAATTGTTGACTTCCAAGTCATATTTGTTGGTGCTGATAACTTGAGGCATACTGCTGGCAGGGTCTGCCATATTTTTTGTACAATTGTTGCATACTACGTGATGTCAGGGAAATTGGTAAATGTCTTTGATATTGGCTGCTGTGGTGTTTCTTAGTCATTTCACACCTGGCTGTCTTATGTCTACTTAGGTTAACATCAAATAATCAGATTTATTCATCACTTCTTAGTAGCTTAGTGGTTGTAGTGATGAACTGGAAATAATTTTTTTCTGCTGCTGTTATGCATAGCTCTAAGTATTAACCTGTACTGTTCTTGTATAAATTGCATCTTATATATTTTTGTTGTGCAAAATATATATCACATGCCCTGAATGACGCAAATAAATTTTGCTTTATCCCTGTTCTCTAGTTGATTATGGATAAAATAATCAGTATTGCATTTTGAAATTGGTAATACCCAAATTGGCCGTAGAAAAGGGTAGGTACATCTGTTCCATCTGAGATCACTGTGTGCCAATGTCAATAGTCTTGTAAATTTGTTTCAGCGACAGATAACTCCTGCATTAAAGACAGCTGACATGTTTGGTAGAGGATTGGTGCTTTGTATCAATTTGATCTTGTTTCAACTCTTCTTATTCAGATTCCACTTGTTTTCCTGATACCGGTCTATGTTCACAGTTTTTTTTGTTGAATTATCATTTTTCCTTTTCCAGGAGTTGTGTTTAATTGATGGCAACACCATGGTTTGTGGTCATGGTTCAGTGTTTATTCATAGGCTTTCACTGCGTTTGCTTGAAATGAAATGGACAGATAAATATATCAGTTAAGCTCGCTACAATCAGTCACTCACATTTTCCAACCATGCAGTTTTTATGTGTTGATTTTGAGTGGCCAATATGAATGTATTCTGATGGGGGCACTGCATGAATTTGGTCGAGGAACTGCCTGTGGTGTAACTTAAACATGCTTCTGCGGCTTTCTTTTTCTCGGCTTTTCTTCCTCACACTGTCACGCATTGTCTCTTTTTTCCTACAAAGTTGTGCTCTGTTGTCAAGCGAGTCATTAGAATCTGCTTTCGGACTCAAGTTTTGAACTTTTTGTTGCTGAAGGTGTATGCCAATATTATATATTTTAGCATCAATCATGTAGTTGTGAAGGTCCGTAGGAGGAAAATTAAGAAACGAACACGTGTTCTTTTCGTTTTTTTCTTTTTAGTCGTGCACAACTAGCTTCGGATATTTTAGTCTGAAACAGCCTTGAATAAATTTAATTAATTATTTGGTTAATTGATCGTTTGAAAAAAAAAATCAATATTAAGGAAAGACAAACAACCTGTTTTCCTCCGACGTAGCAGCAATTGTTTAGCGGCGTCGTCTCGAAGGTAAGTATCGAATGTAATTATTACCATTTTAAATCCTAAATTAAATGGACAACTCCGTCGCGATTTAACACTGCCAAAATAGTTTAACGATGTCTGAAAAGATACTACTGCTATGAGCCACCAACTACTAGCTATTTTTAAATTTTGAGGAATATATACTTCCTATGTTTGCGGATGAGAGTAAACTGCCGAGTATAAAACGAAAAGAGACGAGTTTCAGTTAAGCAGGATTAAGAAAAGTGTCCAATGTACTGTAGTTTTAACGAAGAGCCAACGTCTTCACCAACAACAGAATTAATGCGAAGACTTGTCTACCAACATTACTGGAATAAATAATACAATTCTGCGACCGTAATACAATAATATTAATAACCATTAAAATTTCAAAGATAATCATAGCCACACTACTAGCAGTAAGGAGGCATCAAAATTAATATAATCTCTACGTGTCAAGCGTATCATGTCTTTAGAATAATCACCTCTGAAAAAGTAGCTTACGATAAATAACAAGAGAAGCGGAATTTGCAGGTCAAGGGTTGTCACCAATGTACTATAAGCGGAATTTGCAGCTCCAGGGTTCTCACCCATACATTATAAACGGAATTTGATCTCATGAGCGGAAATCTTGAAACCTGATAAATTTTACTAAACCATCTCCCCCACATGAGAGAAAACCTTGTGGAACAACCTGAATATCTGTAACAGCAGCCTGTAAAATGGATGTTACTTAATGTCAAGTGGTTACAGAGATAACAGCCTTTTCTTCGAAGGTAACTGCTTTAAGAAATTACCCTAACAACTCCGCCGAAACCACGGGAGCTTGGTTGCAGAAACGTGTGCCTTTCATGCAAATTTGGCCAATGAAACACCAACTTGGCCATCTTGGCATCCCAAAGTTTTACATCCCCGTCCTTGCTTCCAGTTAAGAAAAAACTGGTATTTGGAATCGTGGTGATTTTAGTTACACTCCCTTCAAGACAAAAAAAGGAACATTGGTATAAACATCAATTTATTCTTTTCAACTATGTATTCAAAAGTCCACATTATACAGTACCGGAGTGGGCCTTTGGTATATACCAGAGCATCCCATTCCTATTCTGATCCCCAGTTTTGTTCTGCATATAGCCCGATGATGAAGCATTCATGTTGTGTTCACCGGTGTCCAAGTGCTTGAGCCTCTTGGTCTTTCCAGTAGCTATGTAGCGGAAGTCATGAAGGCCCACATCACCTTCTTTTCCGCCCGTCAAAATGAGAGGTGAAATAGACCCACTACCAATGTCATTGTCAAACACTGAAAGAGAGCGAGCGCCACCTAGAACATGGCAGATGAATACATATTTTAATCTTAAATAATGTAAAGAACTTGCAGAGTTGCAGGGGAAAATAAACCAATTGATATCTATATATATGTATCTGAATGTGTCCCTTGGCACTGGATAGAAGGCAAAATAACAAAAAAAATATTCCAAACAGAAAATCACATCAAATCTATCAGAAAAAGATTATTATTTATACTTGACAACTTCCAGTAAATTGTCTCAAACTGAGAATATTTATTACGCAAGAAGTCATTAGCACCATATCAATTTTCATAGCAACAACGAGAACCAATTATGCCATTTTCCAACTGGGACTTTCAGATATTCTTGAACCTCCATATCTAATGAACTGAGGAATTCGAAATTAACCAGATCACAAATGATTCTCTCAAAATCTTTTTGGAAGAAAACCTTCATGACACATGATGGAAGCTTGAGAAGTGGCAGGAGGAGCGAGTGTGTCCCAAACTACCACATTGATGCCGTTGGAGCTATATCCAGAAGCCGCAATAATTGACCCACTTGCAGTAACATAAGTGGCATCCCTGCATATTCAGTGACTAACATTAAAAAATCTACAGGATACAAAATTCCGACCAGTAAACTGTCGAAAGGCACAATAAATATGGCTGCAACTCTAAAGAAAGAAAAACATCGCAAAAGTTTGAAGTTCAATGAATGGCAGGAACTATTTCTCTGTCAACCTGAAACCCGCAACTCCAGCAACTAGAAAGAAAGCAATGAGCTTAACTTAGTGATTACTCAATATTGCTGATGTTAAGGTCAAAGCAGAGAGAGACAAGGGAAAACTGCTCCAGGGACTACAGAAGTTCACAGTAAAAGGTTAAAACAGTATATCGCGATTCTCGTATCCAGGTTCAATTCGACACTGAGAGAGGGACAGAATCAGTAATTGACAAAACACTAAAACTAAACACAAATTTGTCTGAAGGAATTTTATTAAATTGATACATACGAGGTATGATTGCTAAAGCAGGCTGCCGATTCTGTTGGCCGAATATTACTCTGCCCTCCAACTTCAAGCTGCCATGTGCATACAGTGCCGTCTAATGCAGCAGTCACAAAACGGTGCCCACAGTGGTCAAACCGCACTGCTGACACTGAGGCGAGAGCATATGGAGGAGGAACATTTGCAGCTGGAAGAACTCCATATGTAGCGATAGCTCTATCTTTACCAAACTGCGGTTAAGAAATACTTGTGTCAACTTCCGTTTAGGTAAGAAAACTACAAGCAATTTTATTCAATGGAGACGAGAATGTGCGACTGAAAAATTACTTCAGTAAGTGGTAAAGCCTTGCGATTCTTGGACATATGATACTAAATCAACCCTATCAACTATCCGGCACACTAGCTTTTACGATAAAAGGATTCTTTTAATTGTCTTGGGGACCAAAGTTTAATACCACAGAAAACAATCAACTAAATAAGTCAAGGCAGGGGTATCCAGTATAAACATCAAAATTTTTCCAGAAAAAAACTAAGATTCTTGCTTAACTAGGACCAGAGAAATATCCATGAGACAACTATTATAATACAATACTCTGTGCTGGAAGCAGTCAGGGCCAGTGGTCTACTGTACAAACTTGCATACCTCCCACAGGTATATGTGAGTATTGCTAGAGCCAACCATGAAGAAGGGCCTAGAAGGATGAGATGCCAATGCCCTGGACCTGACATTGTCGACAGTTGCAGGAGGATCCACAGACTCATCAAAACCATCTTGGACCCCCCAACCAAGGCCAGATGCTCCTATACCAGCATAACCTGGAATCCCAAACGCCCCACCACCAGATAAATCCCTGCCTGCTTTTGGCACAGCAGCTGCACCAATGGTAGCTCCACCTAATCCTAGATGTCTGCCTTTCATATTCCCCAGACCCACACCGGGAGAAACACATGTAGGAACTGGGGTAGACTCAGATCCAGCCCAACCATTATGTGGCCAATCAGCTTCCTCCCAGAGGTTGTCTGTTTTATCATTATGAAGCAATCCATCTTTCCAGTGGAAATATATTATACCCTAAAATTATATGAGCCTGTCATCAATGAACTACAGAATTTGCTTTATATTAATGGCAAAAAGGGGATCGGAAGCTTTCATGAGATATTCATGACATTTACCACAACAGCAACACAAACAGAACAAAGGGAAGAAGTTCCACCTTTTTATTGCTGGAAACTGCAACTTGGCGATTGTCAACAGAGTTAATGCACAAAGCCTGGTCAGATACTTTATCGGATCAGTATACTTTGATGCTAGATGAATTAGAAATTTAAAATATTGAAGACATTAGGAACTAAGAGGTACCTCTAAAAGTTCTCCATTTCTCTTGTACATTTCTTTAGGATTGTGGAATGGTAAAGCTTTCTTCATGTCAAACATGTCATTTTCCCCAAAACCTTTGAAAGGGTGATCATCTGGGGATAGACATGCAAGAGGTGACCCAACAGCATGTGTAGGACTGCCAAGTTGATCTTTTTTGTACGAAAGTTCCTCCAATTCACACTCTCTTGAGATGTTTAGATAAGTTTCGCCCCATCCACCAAATGATTTCTGTTTAACATAGGGTAGCCAATTGCAATATTCCTGCTCAAAAGCTCCATGAATTATTCTTCGATCAGCACAAATAAGCCATAATTTTTTCAAAGCTGATAGCTCACTGCCACTGTCCAGCAATTCTGTATTTTCTAGACTACTATGGTTGTATTTATCTCCAAGTTCTGGCTGAGAAAAAACATTCTCTAAATATGAGAGGATAGGTTTGTTTGGCAAGTTGACTTCCTGAAGAAGGTATATCACAAATTGCCTCGAACAATAAAAAGAAACACCTGCGCTCGTGATCTTTAGAAATTCAACTAAAGTACTAGACGATAATCCCATTTCCAGGGGTAAATTTTTACAATCGGGTAAGGACAAAGACGGGGTTGGGGAGCATATACCATCGAGAATTACAGGAAATGCGTTAAGTTGATGTTCCAAAAACTTAACCATGTGTACCCACAAGGAACCACTCATGAGTCCCCAGCTCTTGTCCTCTGGGGCAGATGGCACAATTCCTACAAACTGTTCTTGCTTACGTCCATCTATATCAATATAAGTTGAATCATGAGAGAGTGTCTCCACAATCTCACTAAGCAGCGCATTGAGGTCCTCCACCGTAAGCTCATTAGATGCATTCCTTATCATTAATCGGTTTAGAATAGGTCTAACGAGAACAAGAAGCGCATTGAGATTCCTTTGAAGCCAAGCTGATGAGAAAAATATATGGTACTTGACCAAAGCTAGAATATGAAAAAGCATCATCTCAAATTCCTTGGTGTAGGATCTAAGAAACAACCTCAGCATGGCCGTTAAACACCCAAATGACCATGTAATCCCTTGATTAGAAAAACCCCAAGCAGCAAGCCAACAAAACCTGGCTTCACAAGCAATGCTGTCATTGGCCGAATATGCTGAGTGACAGCAGTTTACACAAGAGAAAACAATATATTTTGCAAAAATGCAGGAAATTTCCTCGGTGGCTTGCAATAGAATATTGGAGGGAATAGAATGCAAGAACAACTTGTTAGCATAGTCCTTGTCGTCAGATTGACCTTTCAGCATATATTCATGAAATATGTTGTTTCCAATAAACTCCAAGCCTTTATGGTGATAATACAACACAGCCTGCGAATCCAGAGTATATTTCAAAAAATGGATGATCGAACATAAAAGTGAGTGACAGATCAAACTTCTAACATCAACAAAAATTACCATGCAAATTAAATGAAAAGGGATCAAAGAGAACTTCTTCTGAAAACATGCGATGGCCGCAGCCAAATTGCTGTGAAATTCGTTCAGTGACTTTTCAAATTCTTGATCCACAGGGTTGTAGCCTGCCAAAATCCCAAAAGATGCAGTCTCAATATCTGCAGAACTTGGATGTTCTGTCAACAAGTTTGACATGTACTGCAGAGCCAAATTTAGCTTAGAATGAGACATAATCAGGTGTGACATCTCGTTCGACATCCAGTTCAAGAAATATTTATCTGCTTGTGGTTTCAGCATCTCAATAAGAAGATTGTGACCTGTGCTCTGCATTGTACTCCCTTGCCCTAGACTGCCAAAGAGGCTGATAGAAGACGACAGACATTCCAAAGCTTCAAGCTTATCAGTAATCAAAACAAGAAATCATTATGCTATTGAATATAAGTCATCCATATCACAGAGGTACTTGGACGAGTTTAGGATTGAGGTGTTCATAGTTCCTGTTGTTTGCCGAGTACTTGGGACACATTAAATTATCACGGATGGTTCAAGTATGTGTTAAACTATGATAAAAGGGAAACCATGATAGAACGTAGCACAACCACTCCATTTTTGAAAAAATAGCATTAAGAAGACAATTTCCAAAAGACCACATTCTTAAGCAAGAAGCTATTGACAACTTTTCAAAACAAAATAATTCAATCAGCATTCCAACTATAAAATATAGTTGTTCACATCAGGAAAGATGAGCACAAAGAATGACTGATCAAATAATTATGAATATAATACAGGGTGGTACATGAATCTAGCTTATTTACTAACATAGAAATTCCAATAAATGAGAATTATTATTAAAATTCTTTGATCTTCCAAAAAACAAGGAGACTATCAACCAAACACTCAACAGAGTAGAGACCACTAGATACAACTTAGCATCTCAACATGCCTCTCTACAACCACATGCACAAGCCACAAGACAAATATCAGGCATGAATAAAATATCTAAATATCCTGCATTTAAATTATTTTACAAGAAACTATAAACAAATTTGTACCATCAAGTTGAAATATAAAGTTTTTAGTCACTTACAGGTAGTCCACATCTACTCAAGGACGTCATATTCATCAGTACTGCCCATTGACTTAGCACAGCAGCTTGGCACTCCCCAATGGCATTTTTCATGACAGTCTTGGTCGCCAACATCATGCAATATTGACTGATACTTGGATCCAGAAATGAAGCATGCAGAGACGAAAGAATGAAACTGTTTGCCTCTGAGCTCTTTTCAACATCAAGCATTCTCAAAACGCACTGGGAGAGATTCCCCAACACCCACTGTTAATCGGAAATGAATGAAATGAGCGGCAGTATTAGTAAGGTAAATAATGGCAATAAATCTGCCAAGGGGAACATCCGTTAACGGAGTTAAGCATATCATAACTCACTACCTCCAGAAAACTTGCCATCCAACTGTTGCCTTTGCTTAATGCAGATGGAAGGAGAAACTTTGAAATAAGATTGTGCTCTGAAGGTCCACCATAACCCTCAATAAGGCGACAAATTACAAGAGCAAGCTGCTCATCCCCTAGGTTTTTAGCACATACTGTAACAGCTGAAGAAAGATCCCCTCCAAGCAGAAAGAAAGCTACAGCAAGCTCTAGCTGATGTTTTCCCATTAGTACATAAGCATTTTTTAGGGCAGCAGCCTTATTATTATCCTCCTGAAAATTAAAAGCTCAGTAAAACAGAACTACTGAAAAATAAAACTAGTGTTGAATATTAGATAATATTAGTTAGATTATATCTACTTGATCATTCTTATCTTCTCTCTCTTTGTTTAAATTTTAAATTAGATTAGCTAGATTAGTATAAAATATGCATTGTACCTCATTATAATCATCAGAAATAAAAAAATCATGCTTTGTTCCTTTTCTCAATTCCACTAGCAACAATCAAAACAATTGTGATTATGGCAACAACATTAAACAAGTGACTACACAAACACAATTATAGGACAGACTAAAAACATGGAGTTCTTTGAGCATCATATTCCATAGGAGAAGATAATTCAGTACAACATCCAAGGATGCATAAACATACGAATTTCCTTTGTTGTTCAAGGAAGTGAGATATAAGTGACTGCTACATTGTGAAAGTTTTAACTCAGTATTAAGATAAAAGCATGGCAACGAGAGACAATGTTATGTTCTTTTCCTTACGTAGATATTAGGCTAATTAAAGTCAAATATGTGAAGTACCAAAATTTAACATCAATCTCACCTACAAACTCTTTTATCACCTTTATATATCAGTCATTTAACAATTGAATAGGGTTGTGTTTAGCATTTCCTCTAATAGTGAATTATGACTCTGTTGGGTTCAGCATGCATGGATGAGAGTAGTACTAGGATGGTTATCTCCTGGGAAGCTCGTACGTCAATCTGCTACAGTTATGCCGTTTGATCTAATTGGCTAGGTGGACGTACAATAATAACACTAAATCTTAACGGGTAATACTATTTCTGCCGGGGATAGGTTAAGGCCGGTGGTAAAGGGAAGTATAAGACTGATCTCTAAGTAATATGAGACAGAACCAACAGTTAGACACGCACCTACTCGGACTCATGAGCCTAACCTAATAGGTGTACTCTGCTGCCACATTATAAGAAATAAAGTTGCACATTGGCTAACAGTTTTAACTTTTGACATAATGGTAAGCATTTGATACTAACGGTCTTGATTCATTTATTCAAATTCAGTCATCAAATGGACAATATTATAAATGACTTATGAGCACCTGAAAATTTCTCAGCAGAAATGTGGCCAATGGCTTGTCTTTATCATCTCTGCTTATTTTGAACAGGCCAGCCAAAACTTGAGCCCTGTTTAAAGCTATATACAGGAGTGAACATGCCTTGGGATCTTTGTTTCTCATGTACTGCTGTCTAGCCAGTTGTTCCATCTGCAATCAGACATAATACTTGAAATGTGGATTAGATATCTTCTACTCATATGCAACTATATCTTAAACAAACACATAAAACCAGGATATAGAGATGAAAATGAATATCAGTAGAAAAAACCCCAGGACTACAACCTGCATGGGTGCTGAAAAGCTGATTAACAGTGGGCATCATAACACTCCAATTGTCAAGTTGAACATAAATACAGAAACGAATACAAAAGGCCATAAAATCCCCACAACCTCTAGCCTCTTTACAACAAAAAATGCAAATAATCTTCCAAGTTTTCCTTTTCCAGTAGTTCAACTCCTTTTCCTATACATATTGGTTTGTTTCAAATTATTGGAGTGCATTCAACAGAACAAAAAACCAACAGGGAAAATGGTTTAAGGGGAAAATACTGAAAACTCTTACTGTGTTCGATTTGGCACTTAAAGTGTGGAAGAAAAGGTTCAGCTTGGATATCTCATAATAAAGAAGTCAGGTATAGCTCACAAAACTCACAAAGCTTATATCATAGGATGGAGAAAGCAGCAAGGGAATTGGAACCAGAAAGAAAATAGATCATTCTTGTCTTCTTCGCCATTTTTCATTCGGAAAAAACATACAAAAGAAATCAACTCATAATATAGCAAAGAACAAACTGATGTTTAAGAGTTTATGGGCATAGAAAAAGAAAATACAAATTCCGTGCATTTGCATGGTTTTTTTGTGTACCTTCAAACGCAATTGTGTCACATTCGAGTACCAAAACCCAACACCTATACTGCGCATTTCTTCCCAAGATGGCTCAGCCGATAAAAGAGAGTTAAACAAATTTTCATGACAATCAGAATGAAAAGCCCATCCAATCAGTTCTGAAGAAACGTCTAATTCTTCCACCAAAGGCAACCTATTGAATCTTCGGGAAAAAAATATTCGTTGAAACCTAACCGCAACCCAAAACCTTCAAAGGAGAATGCTGAAAATTAATAGAAATATTTCATAGTAAATGAAATCTAATATATATGAGAAAGGATAAAAATTACAAAAAATGGACAAATTGTCACACCCTAGGAATGAACGACCAATACATATTAACAACATATGCAACTCCAATCCCTCACTAATCTAACACCAATAATGTCTTGAAGTCCTTATGATTCCGGATCTATCAAGATGCCCGAAAGAGAGAGTTTGGAGTGTGAAACCTACCAAGGATGCGAACAAAAAGTTTCTGTTTCACAACATTATTTTATAGTGAAAGGACTGAACATAAAGCTTTTCTGGTTTACAATTCATTCACCCGAACATATCTTAAAAGCCTAGCAAGTTTACATCAAAACAAAATTTTGATGATTTAAATAAGTTGAATTCATATGTATTTAGGAGGTGTTTATCCATTTAGCTTACAGGGTACTCAAAAGGACAACCAAGGAGGGTCCATGGTTTATCAAATCGTATTATTGACTAAGACCTCTGATCCCAGAACTTTACAAAGCTGCATCAGACACAAGATCGAATACATGTCCAAATTCATCATTTCCAGATTTTGTCAACTTGTTCGTTATATTTTTAATTTATTCATCATAACAAACCTAATGCGACATTTCCAGATTTTGTCAACTTGTTCGTGATATTTTTAATTCATTCAGCATAACAAACCTAACGCTATAGTTTCATATTTTCTATGGGCCATATTTAAAAGTACCCATTTCTAAAACAAATTGATTGATATCACTCCAAGCAAAAACTTACGAGACGTCATCTCCCAACTGCAAAGAATTTAAAAACCGAGGTTGTAGACAAATAGCAAAAGTACCTTCTGCCAGGTTCGTCTAGACTTCCATAAGCCGAAGTGGAGTGTGGATCACTAACTTCTTGTAGGAGATCGACTAAAGAGACAGCCTGCACCATTTCAACTTTTGTCATGCATCCGGCACGATGCAACCACTCAAGAGCTTCAATGAAGCCTACAAATTCAGATCTTTGAGAAGATGAAGTCAATCTAATTTCGGGATCATCATGGCCCCAACCAGAGGTAAACTGAGATAATCCTGTCAGTGGTTGTGGACTACTCCACTGAAATTGATTATCATTTGAACTTGAAGTGACGAACCCTTCAAGATAGTTTGACAATGGGAGTGGTGAAATCGTCTTGTATGGCACTTTAGTGCCATATGTTTTTTTAGACGATCCACTGGAAGCAATGTCCTTGACCAGATGGCGTAATGCTTCAAGTGCACGTCTGTAGTTACCTGGAGGAAAATTTAAGGATTACTTAATTTATAAATAGCCACACAAATGAGAGCTTCTTGAAGATATTTAAATGCACTGATTGCAACGGATCCATGCATAAACAAAACACATACACAATTTGAAAGTTACACAATTTTAAGGCTGCAGATAAAAATTGAGGCAAAAATATAATAAAGCATCAGAAATCTCTCTGTCCCATATATTGGAGAATAACTTCAGTAACAGGAAAGCCTAAGTTCACAACAATACATAAGATTTTCTACTTCTGAAATGCTTATTTAACCAATGTAGAAAGAGGGGATGTGGGGGTGAGAGCCAGATAATAATTTGTGGGGTATATCAGGTTTCATTTCGTAGCCCATCTTTTCCATTTCCAAACACTGAAACCAAGGATGAACTTTTTCCTCTCCCAGAATAATTAATCCTGAAACTTAGTCATTATTTTCAGTTTAGCTTCTCATAAAAGAGGTATACTCTACAATTTTATTTTATTCTCATCCAACAAAGTATATTTTTTCAACTCTAAAAATAATCATGCACCATTCGACAAATTATGTATCTATGATGAGGCATAAACAACATTTTACTTGATATACATCTACAACAAAAAAATGTCTCCTTCAGCAAGCACAAACATATATTACCAATACTTTTTCTTGAAAATATTTCCAAAAATCTTACGGAAACATAGAAAACAAATGGTAACCCCGGTCTTCTGCAAAAGGCTCCTTGTTCTTGTTTATAATCTATCAAGTTACTAAATTATTAAACCAAGGCTCATGAATAAATAGTCAATATTCCATAGTCCAAACGCAAAAGTACCTGAAGAGATATTGACCAAAAGTGCCTCTGGATGAAATAAAGGCAGGGATCCTCCCATATTTTCTGCTACTTCTGATATGCTCCAGAACCAAATTTTAGTTAAATTATCGTGCGTTTGTTCACGGTGGTGAACATGTGATTTCGGATTATTGCCAATATCCATCACTGAAGAGAACTGATACTGTCCTTCGTTAATCTCCGCTGATGGTTCTTTCGAATCAGTAAAGTTTGTTGAAAGCATTAGTTTACTGATGTCGCCATTGCAAAGAAAGGGACCATCCCGGCAGAACTTCGGGCAACACTTGGACAGAAATTCCTTATCAGCTAACAATACAAACTGGCTAAATATGCTAAAATACTTGTCGTGAACTATAATGATGGTCCCTCTAGGCCCCCAAAGGAAATCGCAAATAGCCGGGCTAGCACTATGCACTGCAATACAGTTCCAAACGTTTTTCTCCATGGACTTCCCAGGCTTCAAAACACTCTGATGTCCACAGCGTTTAAGAGCATACATTCGCACTTCAGTTTGCAAGCATACCCCTAGTAATAACTGGCCGTTTCCCATCATCAACCAATTTAAAGCAATGACCTCTCCATCCAGACATAATTTATCTTCTAGTAGGAAAATACCTGCATTCTGCATATACATGCATTCCCATATACAAAGTATACTAGAGCAATTTAGTTGATCACTTTGAGAAGCTGTTGCTATCTTTCGAAAACAAGGGCTGGGGGTTAGGGCCGTGATAGCACCTTGGCCTGAAGAAAGCACACCTACAAGATCCCAGTTTGCACCAGAGCTCGAGGATCGAGCTGCTGGCAAGCTCCTCCACAGCTTTAAACAACCATTAATGCAACCAGTTATCATGTGATATGGGTAGCAGTGGCTGCCCCTTTCATTAGTAGAACTCAGCTTCTGTTCTAAAGATGCAATTAAGTCATTAGGGCAGGCCACGGAACAGCTTGTAACTTTGTCATCATCATGAGGAGCAGGAATGACCGAGGAGCATGGATCAACTGAGACAATGTATTTCCTACCAGCAAGATCAGATTCAAATGTCTGCAAATGTTCATCACAACAGCTCCGACATAAATCATGATAATGTATGGTTATTTCCCACG
The DNA here is from genome assembly GCA_001598015.1 of Dorcoceras hygrometricum. Lineage (NCBI taxonomy): Eukaryota > Viridiplantae > Streptophyta > Magnoliopsida > Lamiales > Gesneriaceae > Dorcoceras > Dorcoceras hygrometricum. The sequence continues at coordinate 1,003,776 of KQ987269.1, forward strand.
ATAGAGCCTGAAATCCATCCATGAATAATGCAACAAGTAGAAACTTACACGAGTTAACAGATTCATCACAATTAGGACGTAACAAAATCGAACATATTCTACTTAGCTTTTGTCGTTGACCAGAAGCCCCAACGGGAATAGAGTGTATCTTATGAAAAGAAAGATTATGTTCATTATTTTTTGAAGTCTTAAGGATAAAGCAGTCAATGCCATCAGAGTGCCCTAGGAGAAGAGTTCGGTCTTCACCCAGTACAGTTGGGGCCCAACACAAGCAACTGTAGTTGGGAGAGTGAGAGCTTCCAGAAAAACAAATTTTTCCATGGAGTTTCCAAGAGGGAGTTGATGTTGGCAAACCAATGTGACTATTGAAAAAGGTTGAAAATGACCAAAAAAGAAGCATTCCGTCGCTATCTAAAGAAGCCGCCAGTTCAACTCCTGAAATGGATGGATGTACTGCAATTCGCAAAATTTTCCCAGTATGGCCGTCAACTTTAAGAATTCCTTTAGACGGCCCAGGATTCTCGGTATGGTATCCATTGGCCGATTTACCTTCAGTAGTTGGTCTTCGAAAGTACGAGTGTGTCCAGGTAAAAGAATGGCAAGGTGATAACTGGACCAAAGAGCAAGCAACTGGAGGACCAGAAACCAGATTTCTTGTCATAAAGACTTTGCGAACTAATACTCGACTTGTTTCTGTTTCAGAACTGACTAACTCTTGTTTCTTCCATAAAGCAATCCTAGGGAATCTCACTGGCGCAAAATCATCAAGACAATGAACTGCCCATAGAGTTGTCATTCTATCAGGACCCAAGCCAATTAACCATTCACACCTATTGGCGTCATCATACTGCAAACCATTTAAAGATGAATGGCAAGCTTCATCATGGTGGAGTTTTAATCTTTCAACTTCTGTTGCCCAACATACAAAAATATCAGAGCCCAAAGAACCATTCAGAGTTTGATAAACCTCAATCACTCCTATGACACAAAACGACAACCTCGGTGACCTATGGTTACTACTATCTTTTCCAGCTCTTCTAATCCTCCCAGCATCAATTTCACTCCATAACCTAACAGCACCATCTAAGCTGCACGTTAGAAGCACTGACCTCGGTGCATGTACAGCATGTCTGCTCAATGGTTTTCCTGTTGATGGCCTCCACTGTATCATCACAACAGGGATTGGATGGTGCAACTCAGCTTGCATAAATTTGGAGCGTCCATCACCTTGACAAATTAAAACAGAATTGTTTGCCAGAGAACCAAAATTTCTTGCTTCATTGGTTAGAGAGGATGCAACTCTACTGTCCAGTCCACAAGGCGCTGTTGCTGATAATCCTTGAAGAGACCATGTGGCAGATATTAGCTCTTGAGGCACTTTGGGTCTAAATTTCCAAGCTATTTCCCAAGATTTCGCATTTCTTCTCCAGAACACCACTTCAATACCTCCTGAGATAATTCCATCACCAGATCCCGTCCATTGTATGGCCTCCACCTTCGTTGTTTGAGAGAGAACTGCAGTCTGACCCCAACAAAAAGAACCTGAATATCAGTAAAGAGATTCATATTTGATTGAGAGAAAGGGGAGTTAGCGATAACCTTTCCTGTGCAGAAAGTTCACAAAATATTAATTTTTTGTCCTCGCATTTGCTTATGGTACTGGATAACAGTTTTGTTCATTGAAATCATCCGCATTAATTACATTTCTGCTCTGTGATAAGTATAATTTGTAGTTGTGTCCCTGTTTGTTCCTCAAGATCAACAAAGTTATTAAATCCCCATCAACCACACTCACATTGGCACATTAACCAAACTTTGCAGGTCTTCACATTTGAGACACCGTGTTCCAGAATCTAGATCATCCAAATTATGCCCATTAGTTTCATCATTCTCCACTTTCATTGACATTTAATCATGGTTAAAGCTATTTAACGTCCCAACTTGGGAAATTATATTTGGCAGCTAGAAATTGATATTCTAAAAAGTAGGCAGGTATGCATACAGTTAGAAAACTGAAGCAAACGCATGTCTCAATTATATACTTCTACTCGATGCAGTGCCTTTTACCTTAGCCCTTAATCTGGTAATTTCCTTACTTTTGTTCGGCAAAGCTTGGTCCATAATGAACGAGCCACAGAATATCCCTTGTATTAAGTATTACAAAATTGCATCCATAAAATTTAAATTCGCGATAAATTTCAGCCGATACTCCAACATACAAAAACCAGGAAGAGGAAAAAAAACATTAACTAAACGAATTGAAGCTTACTGCTCGAAGTGTCATCTGAATTATATGAGAACAGCTGGATACATTCATCTATCGCCGCCCCAAGTTCACCAGAAGAAGGCTCCGAGGGGGACCACGCAACGGCCGAGACGCAAAAATCGCTACCACAGATTGGAGAGAGCTCCAGAACCTGTCGGAAAATGGGACCGATCTTTGCTTCGGCCTGGGACAAAGGATTTGGGAAGTGAGAAATTACAAGAAGAGAGGAAGCCCCGTAAGCAATCCATGAGTATCCTGCGAAGTCCAACAGCCAGTCTATCACATGTTCAGATCCATGTTTGGGCCGTGAAGGGGCAGGAGGAATGATCTGCGATTTGATCAACTTGAGAGGAAGAAATGAGGTGATGTCCGTCGCAGTAGGAGATTTCGAAGTAACCTCCAGCATTTTCCCGGTCGACGAGCTTTGCCTGGAACTTGGAGGGAAGGACTGTGAGAACTCCATCTCTAAACCGATTAGCTGATTTTCAGTTCCTCTCTTTTATATCTATGATAAGCAAAAGGAATCTACTACATTGCAGTGTTGCACTAATGGGTACATGTTGTCACATGTGTTTTTAAAATGGATCGGGCCCATTGGATCAATTTTAAATGGCATGACTCTCTTAAGTGCATTTAGATTAGGCTCCACATGTAATTTATAGAGGATCAAAATAATACATGGTTTTTGATACCTGGGCCATAAAATTTTTTTAGGGTGATTTCCATTTTAAAAATTGGATAGTCTCGTCTTATCCTTTTCTAAAGTAAGCGTAGGATGCAGAACTTAGTCGGAAGGTATGGCCTTCAGCATACTAGATTGGCCCTGTTTTAACCATTTTTAAAATCTTTATGTAAATTACATTCTATAACAAGTAAACTTTTTTCACGAACTAAATGACAAAACGATTAAATAAAAAATATTGATAAAAACAAAAGAACGATCATACAAAGAAACTTTTTAGTGATACATTTTGGACTTCGGATGAGTTTGATTAGATGAAGTTTAGCTGGGCCAAAGAGAAGGATGCTTCCAAATTTGTCCAGATATGTAGGCCCAAATAAATCATACTTGAGTTGGCCCAACAGACCAATTATGACACACAATTACAGCTCTATAAAGTATAGTTACAGACTCAGCCCGTGTGTGTGTGTGTGTGTTTATTTTCTCACATAAAATACTCTGATTTCATATTTCATCTTTATCTAGTTATAAAACATTGATTTATGTTTGCCATCACCCAATTAATATGATATATTTGAATAAAAATTTAGAGTATAAAAAATCGAGTATATCCAGTCTGCAGGGAAAAGGGGAAGTTTGAGCAATCTATTATCTCACTAAGAAAAAACTGGACCTAGACTATGACCATTCGGCTCCTCTCTCCGCAATAAAAATCCACGAGTCCAATCCAATTCAAGTTGACTTTACTAACCCGTTAAACTTTAAAAAAAATTTAAATCAAGCAAAAAAAAATTAAAATTGTATAAACAAATAATATTTGAATGATAATTTAGCAGTAAAAGGACAAAAATAGTGTGAATTAAGTTAGTAAGTAAGAAGTTATCATTTATTATAGTATTGAGATTAATATTACATAAATAGCAGAGCCGGGTTTCCTGAAGGAAATGGAGAGATATGAAAAGTCTGTTGGTTAGTTAAAAAGCCGTCCTACGTGGCGGAAACTGATTGGGCAATTCGAATTCTACATTGGCGTCGTCCCCCCACCTACATAACGCAGTGAAAAGTTGTCAGAGGTTTACATTCCCAAGTTAACCCCCACACTCCATTCACTCATCTGCTTAATTAAACCCAGTTCTCAATGTAACCAGACAATGGCATATTCGTTGTTTGAAATAAACTGAAGGGGCAAAATTTCAATAAACGCAATTCAACATCCAAAGGAACACAACCAAACTTACCTCTGTTTCTCTCCAGTTTTTGCTCCGTAAAAAACATGATGTGGAAACGACAGAGTGCGCGATTTCTCATTTCGATACTGCGACTTCAGTGTAAACTGTACGATACTACAATATCGTTTTCTTGAACTCTACCCCTTTATAAACTGTACATCTCCCGCTGTTTTCTCTACCAAAAACTCATTGCACTCTAAATCCGCCATGTCAGGGGATTCCACATTTGATCGCCAGGAGTTCGAAGCAGAATTTGAGACGATCGAAGAAGCTTGGAGGGACCTCACTCTCGACGGCAAGAAATCATTCGGTAAAGTTCTTGCCGATGTGGCGGAAGACTCCGATTCAATATTCTCTACGTTGAATGCCAGCTCTCTGAGTAGCAAAGACTTCGCTGGAGAAGAGAATATTGAATCGGAGGTGATGGGTAAAAATGACGGCGGCCGGGGAAAGGCGACGTCGGTGTTGAAACCGTCACCCAGCGTTGGGATCAGCCTGGATAATCTTTTGGAAGCGCCGATCGGTGCTCCAGAAGAAAGAGGTGGATCGGAAAATAGTTCTATGATGGATGAGGCGTGGGAGCTACTTACCAGAGCATACGTCTACTTCAAAGGGCGGAGGGTGGGTGCACTCGCCACCATCAATGACGAATGTGGCGGCGAGACTTTGAACTATAATCAGGTAATGCATTACAGATTTTCTTGAACTAGCATTCCAATTTCCACGCAAATGGTATGTTAATGTAGGCATCCACGAGGAGATTGAGTGAAGTACACATGTTTACATAATATCTGGAGTATATGAATGCACATGTGCAAATTATAATATTATCCTGAACATAATCGGCGGACGATATATTCATTCCTAACTCCACCTTTAATATATGTTTTTGGATTAACAGCTACAAGATTTTCAAAGGTCTTGCAACTATATACTTGACTTTCATGTTTTCTTTTGTCTTAGTCAAATTCGTCGTACTTCGATAATTTTTTTATCATTGATACCAAGTTCTCTAGTCCGAAATGCTCCTTTTCAATTTATGCGTCTGTTTAGAATTCTGAATGGGTAATTTAACCTTTTGATCGACAGGTTTTTGTCAGAGACTTTATTCCTTGTGGACTAGCATGCCTAATGAAAACGGATGCAGATGTAGACATTGTAAAGAACTTTCTGTTAAAGACTCTCCACCTCCAAGGCTGGGAGAAGAGAATTGATAACTTTACCCTTGGAGAAGGTGTAATGCCTGCGAGTTTCAAGGTTGGTCATGACCCAGAGAGTAATAAGGAGAAATTGCAAGCAGATTTTGGAGGCACCGCGATAGGAAGAGTTGCACCAATGGACTCCGGATTCTGGTGGATCATATTGCTGAGGTCATACACTAAATTCACACATGATTATTCTCTTTCGGAGTTACCAGAGGTGCAGAGAGGAATGAAATTGGTGCTCAACCTCTGTCTCTCTGATGGATTTGACACATTTCCTACCCTGTTATGCGCAGATGGATGCAGCATGATTGACAGACGGATGGTAAGTTATATTTGTGCTTATTTACTGTATAGATGCCGAGTGATTAGACCAATAGTTCTAGAAAACTGAATTTCATTGTAGTCTTCTACACATGCAGACAATGGCTACTTCTGGTATTACTCCTGTGTAATTCCGATTTGATCTCCCCATTTAAACTAATTGGTGGTTTAAATTTGACCGACACTTCATTTTTGCCATTTTGAATGGCACATTCTCTTACAGGACAAGTTGCTACAGTTTTTCTCCCGAGTATCCAAATGACTCGATTGTGGCGCTTGGTCGCTTAACTTTGGCTTCGATTTTGATGCAGGGAATGTATGGGTATCCATTTGAAATTCAGGCACTCTTCTTTTTTGCGTTAAGGTGTGCAAGGCAGATGCTTAAGCCCGAGCATGATGGCAAGGAACTGATTGAGCGCATTGACAAGCGTATTACTGCTCTGAGTTATCATATACGAAATTATTACTGGCTCGATTTCACTCAACTGAACAACATATATCGCTATAAAACTGAAGAGTATTCTCATACTGCTGTCAACAAATTCAACGTCATTCCTGAATCTATTCCAGATTGGGTATTCGAATTTATGCCTTTGAGAGGAGGTTATTTCATTAGCAATGTAAGTCCAGCTCGCATGGACTTCCGGTGGTTCTTACTTGGAAACTGCATTGCTATTTTGAGCTCTTTAGCAACACCTGCACAGGCTACTGCAATAATGGATTTGATTGAGGAACGCTGGACAGAGTTAATTGGGGAGATGCCGCTCAAAATCGCGTATCCAGCTCTGGAAGGACATGAATGGAGGATCGTAACTGGATGCGACCCAAAAAACACAAGGTGGAGTTATCACAACGGTGGATCTTGGCCAGGTACTTGTGTGATCCATTCAGGTGTCACTTGTTACCCTCTTAAAACCCTGGTCTTTGGTTGATAATATGGCCACGGACGATTCAGTAGAATTATCAACATTGCTCAACTACAGCAAAGTTTTCAAATAATGCATGCGTCATGTTTGTTTGTTTTTTAAAGAGCACCCCGAGTGTGCAATTTGTTTGTATGCGTCACTTATTATCATATTCGGAGATTCTGCTTTTAGACTAATTTTTTTCTCCTGCCATTGTGATTAACAAGAGTGAAAAAGAACTAGTACGCTGCGAGCAAATGAAGAGTTGGTGATCGGGTTTTTTTTTGTTGTAGTTCTTTTATGGTTACTGACAGCAGCAAGCATTAAAACTGGAAGGCCTCAAATTGCAAAGAGAGCAATAGAGTTAGTAGAGCAGCGGCTAGCAAAAGATGGATGGCCGGAATACTATGATGGAATAAGCGGGCGTTACATCGGAAAACAGGCGAGGAAATATCAGACGTGGTCCATAACTGGATATCTGGTGGCAAAACTCATGATAGAGAACCCGTCCAATCTTCTCCTAATATCTCTTGAAGAGGACAAAAAAATAGCAAAGTCAAAGCTCACGCGTTCCGCCTCATGGACATGTTAGCGATTATTTCCTGATACATAGCATTTATAGTTTACTAATGGACAAATATTCTGTTGAAATGTTGGCTCGTAACATGCATTCCTATTGTCTGTCGCATATACACATCAGTTGAACTTGGAAGATGCGAAAAACTGCTTCTTAAGCATCCCAAATATTTCACAGTTTTGAATTCTTTTGATGTGGTTATTGCTGCTCTCTTGACAACATATTTTCAAGAAATACTTATAACAAAACACATTATTGTTGCAACACCTGAAACACAAATGCCTCAAGGATTGACTTTTTCCACACTCCAATTTTTCTTTCCATTACCATTCTGACCTGCTGTAAATATCAACCTCTCGTTGCTCTTCAAATTTAAATAGTCAACCTGCAAAACTACATACCACATGTAAACCTTGGAAGGGTAATTCAGATGGAACTTCAGTGACACATTAAATTCTTACCTGTTCGGGGTCTAAAAGGAGCAGACAAAATACACCAACAGGACCCATAGAAGGATCCAATGTGGGTGTTTCTGTTGGCTGTTGTTCACTCGCAAAAGGAAGCCCTGGTGCAGGCGCCAAATATTGCATTCTTGATTTAGGAGAGGAGGCAAACCAAGACTTTTCTCTTTGCTTCGTGTACAAATTAAAGGGAAAAATATAACCATTATTGGTTATTGCTAGGAATAAACAAAGTTGTATTCCTAGGTAGTTTCATTAGTCAAGACACGGATTTGTTTCTTACAATTATTCTCTTCACATAACAAGTCACAAAGTTTTCTGACTGAATAGGCTATATACAAACCAGCATTGTGGTTCAGTTCCATAACATTCCTACAGATATGGACTATGAATAAGATTTTACGCACCGAAATAAAATTGGAAACCAAGTGAATCGTGATTCCTCAAAATTCACTACGATATCTTAAATTCACAAAGATAGAACAAAAGTCAATCTAAGATTTCAACATAATGTGTGCAAAGCACGAGTTATGAAGTACCAAAGGTCAAAGTGGACCTGCTACTTTTAATATTCTTACGAGCAAACATATCAGACATCAATCACTTTGTTCTCTTAATTAATGGTTCAAAGCGACACAGCTTTGGGATTGACCTGCTTACTAATATTTTACTATATTAACTGTAAAGTTTGGCTTCTCGCGCTGATAACAAAAAGAAAGAGATGAGCGAATGGATGTAGAAGGGGGTACAAAAAAACATATAGGCCATGGAGTCACCTTAAGTTTAACTGGGTCAGAATTTGTTCCATCTATGACATCTACTTGCCCACCAATGCGGAATTGCTCCCAAGAGTCCGTGAAATACCAACAAATCTGAACTATCACGAAGGACGAACGAGGACAAGTGTATCAAAATAACTTTTTTGAAATGCAAAAGCATTGAAGCTCTTTGGTCCATCTAACACTAACTGAAATTTGCCGCCAAAAACATATTTGTATACCTCAGCGAATGAACAGTGCTTGAGATCATCCACCTGCATAGTCGTGTCAGTTCCAGAAATTTAACATAATATTACTTGCAAGTTGAAGGTGAAAATATACATAGCCAACATGAAGAAGATATTAACTTTTCATGCAAACATATAAACTGTAAAAAGTTAAAACCTAGTTCTCTAAGAATCGTAGTCGATGAAACTGGACCAACATTCTTCTATCTTTTAACACAACTCTAACCAAAGATCAGGAAACATAGCTCAAATTTAAACATGCATTTGTCAGTTGGTCACTGCTAACATGGTATAAGAGGGTAAGCCGACAGGCAAAGAATGAGTCAATTATTTCAAACTATTGGCGTTATGCCATGATATTTGACAAAATCATAATTTGATTTAAGGACTCTAGAATGATTTGTATCATTCAAAATAAAAACTGGTGGGAAAAGAACTAAGTTTGTTTATTTTTTTTTTAAGAATCCAGATGGGGACTCAGTTGAATCAAAGAACTAAGTTCACGTGGGGAGCATTTGCATTCTTTGGTTTGAATTTGACAAGGAATTCAAATGGATCATTTCAAAATGATTTGAGATAGCATCCTTTTTAAGGAATTTCAAATGCTCTAAACATTAAGGCTTTCAAATATTCAACTTCGTTCTTGTTGCCCGCTCGATCAACAATTAAGATGAGAATAAATTTCAAATTCATGAACATGAAATCCACACATAAACTAAGCAAACGGAAATTGGATTCAGCAAAACAAAGATCAAGCGTTGGTTGCATTGCAATTTGCAAACAAAATCAATGAAAAACTAGTGCCAATAAAAGCGGAAGAGAAACCAACAAACGAAAAAAAACCTTCTGAGTGCGAGAATCGGTGTTGATTTGAATCTTATCGCCGTCATCTTGGAATCCCCTGAATACAAGTTAAAACCCAGAATTCACAAAGCCAACGAAGAAACAAAAATGATCAAAGATAATGCACAAGAGTGCGTTAGTAATATATGATTGAGCCGCAGAAACCAACCTGAAAACAACAGTGCGATTGGAGGGTCTGCCGTTAGATGTCACAGTAGCCTGCAGTCGAAAATGGCCCAAATCATCAAAAAAATCGCAGAGAATTTCGTAAAAAATTATGAGCATCAAACACAAGGGAGAGTGTTGTGTATATTCATTTACAATCTGGAAGTAAGAAGAATGTTTGAGATGGGAATTGGATTGAATTGAGCTGAGAAGGAGCTGCTTCCATGACGCCGCAGCCGGACTCCCCATTCTTGTAGCAGCTCTATATTTTTCCGACTGAGTTCATTAATAGTTTGGCGCAATTGGTTCTACAACATTAGCTGTACGGCTATAACTCATTCGATTTATTTCATAGTTAATACATCTTTGACTAATTTGGTTAATCATGAATAATATAATATTATTTTCTGAACAACTAACTTTTGATTTAGTTAATTTTCAAAACCAAATCATATAACTAAATTACGGAAAGATGTTCAATTTTGCTTGTCTACATATCGATATCAAAAGAGTTAAACACGCATGACGCATGTAGTTTGTTAAAACTTATTTTTTAAGATACATATAACACTTGCACTATGGAGAAAACAATTTTCATATTTTTGAAAGAACGAATGAAACTTAATCTGAAGTCAGATTTTGATTCTGACCTCTATATATTAAAAAAAATTGAAACATATTATCATAAGAAAAAAAAAATTCCACTCACTAGGTTAAAATCTACCAATAACTTCTTTTTAGATAAAAACCAAGCATAATGATTATACTTAGAGTTTACACGGAATTATGACATAAAAATAACAATCTTTAAAGCCACATTCTATAATACAATCTCTAAGAGTCCAACCACCTCCATCACTAAGATTATGTGCTAAACACTATAAAAGAAGCACATGAATGCAAAGATATACTTTAAACTAAATGTAGTGTATAATAATAATAAGTCCTGCTATTTACAATGGCATCACAAGTACACCTTTGATTCCAACTTCCATGAACAGGTATAGCCAACCATGTCTGCAAATACCATATCACGGTTGATTTGACGAAGAATATCAAACTCAAAGATCTCCATTAATTCCAAAGATTCGAACTTTGTGCATATTCGGAAACTTGGCTATAACCAGAACAAGTACTGCAAGAGTGTTCAATAATAGCATAGGGTGTCGGTAATCGGTTGTATGCGAAGCAAGCAAGTAGCTGCAAGTAAAACAAAAGGGGAAGTGGTTTATTGATTCAGATTAGTTAAAGTGAGGAGTTATATCCGTGGACCGCGAAGAAGGAATAGATGGAGGGAGATGGAGAGCTTACAGAGCGAGAGGAACAACCGTGAGGAACTTTCTATTGCGAGTGAGCTGCTTCCCATTATCAATCTGCTCCCACCAAGTTAAACTATTGTAAATTCCCTGGTCATCAGCAAAAGGAGTTCCCTTTTTCCAATGGAAAAAGTGGTAAGTCACCTGCATTTGAAAGCATATGCACTTCCAATTTAATCTGACTGGATAACGAACTTTCCAAAATATCACCCCATAAAACAACTATTTAATGCTATCATAACAAAACTAACACGCAAAGTATCAACTCCATGATATGAATAATCTGGAATGAGATTCATTTGAAGGTGAGATTTGACAGGTAGAAAGATTTTCCCAGATTATGGATTTATAACGTAGTACTAAGAATCGAGCCAGAACTTCTGAATTCAAAAGCGAAGATGAAGAAGGAGAAGATAAAAGGAAATCATTTTTCAAGGTGCCATTTAACAGCTGCAAAAACATCAAATATATAACTTTTCAACACGAGCAAACACGCAGGGTTAGCAATAAACACACTTTAGAGTTCAATTTCCAACCGCATATAGTGTAAACCCTGACTCAAATCGAAAAACACAAATCATAGCTTGTTGTCGAGGCTTATGTAGTTTGTATTTCCAAAGCAGGACAGCATGAGACAATAGGTGGTCAGGTCTACACTTGCAAGCTTTTTGATGATTGAGCTTATATCGTTAGAAACATCAAAGCTCATATTCATATACAAATAGCGGGGAAGGATCTAATTATTGATCGAACCAAGCTCGAGCATATTCAACATAAGAGCACAAAAAACCGAACCAGAAACATCAATATCCCCCAGCGAAGAAACACACATCAATCAGGATTTCACATACTCGTGACACCATCAAAATACTCAAAACCCGGGACACCGTAATCTACAAGCCCCTATACCGGATTAGAGTAATAAAATAGTGAGACTTACAACAAAATGACCGAGATTAACAATCGTCCAGGCGATGCCGGCGGTGCAATTGAAGATCGAGAGAAACAGGAGCCAGAAGAAGAAGAGAATGAGAATATAAGAGGTCCAGACACCGGGATACGTGAACCACTCGGTGTTCCGATTCATATCGGGCGGCGGCACCCAATTCACGTAGAGATTCTTCATCATCCCAGCCTGCCCTCTCTGCTTCTGGTTGAGATTGTGATTGTGACTCTGTTTTTGTCGCTGCTTCGAAGATAGATTAACTCGGGTGAGTTTCACATTCAGATAAAATATAATTCGCCCACTTAAGTAATAGTAATCGTAATAATATGAACTAGGTTGAAATTTAGAACCTCATATTTGACCTCTCCTTCAATAGTATACTCTCCCTACATTTTTTAGTATTATTATTACAAGTTCTATTCTTTTTTAAGTTTTAAAACTTGAGCCAAGTAAGCAAGAAGTGAATAGGATTTTCCTTACAAGGGACCGGGGTTTATCATTTTTTCTTTTGTGAAAAATCTTTGATATAGGAGATTAAATTATGGTCAAGAATACTTCTTTAATGAAATAAATAAAAGTGAGATTGCTCGAATAACTTAATCTAATATAGCTTACAGAGTTTCCTAATATTGAACTGGCAGAATCGGATGTAGAATCCAAAACTAATGAGTCAATGTTACTGGCAGAGCCAAACTAGTTAACAACAATCAGACTTATATTACTAGATGATGCAATTCTGCATACAACACAAAAAATACTGATTAAATTTGAGCAGCAGTATGATGCCGGAACTCGGAACGATCCATCCAATGGTCAGCCAATATAACGAATCCACATCTTATGCTACACAATGTTTCACCTTATAGAACAAAACTTCCAACCAAGAAGGAAGCGAGGGGAACCGTCAGATTGTCATCAACCTTGGTGCTCAGCGGATGGGATTCAACAAGAGCAGAAACAAGGGACACGATCAAGAACCCGAGAATCATCTTGGGGCTTTCTTGGATGTATCCAAATGAAGAGAAATAGAACATGAATCTGTTTTCAATTTTCCATCAGAAAAAATCCCGACAAGTTTGGAATAATATACGGGCACCACCAGAGGCAAGGCGTATTACCCGATGGAGGCCAAGAAACCGGAAGTTGCCATAGCGACTGTGCCAAGAATTGTTTTGTTGCTGTTGTAAGGAAGTTTCTGACTTCCGAAATGCCTCCCCACAATGTCTGCCATACCTAAAATAGATGTGAAGGAGTTCAAGACTTTATATATCGAGTTCAAGACTTGGTTGTGTGCTGAACAACCCAGGCAACATAGAGAATCCCAGACCTGACATAAGCAGAAAAACTATATATTCGAATATGATACGAGAAACTATACCATCTCCAGCACAGAGGTTACAGATTGATGCAATTGCTATAGGAGAAGTTCTCCAGTACTTCAAACTTGCCCATGTAATCGTGGAAGCATAGTACAACGGTCCCTTGATGAGTTCCCTAAAAACGCAAACAATCCCTTTTTAGTAAATCCCCATATTCCAGAGAGGAAAAAAAAGAATTCGGGCATGGCAAGTGCTTCCTCCTAAACCAATAAAACAGATTGGTCTGACAGTAATAACTGACCTTTTGACTTGTTCAAATAAGGGGCAGGTTGAAGAGGACTATAGCAAGATCTGAACTAAATTATGATTGGATGGAATTCTTTTATTAGAAAGGAATCAGACAAAAATGAAAAGTGTTTTTCCCAAAATGTGGTACTTCAGTCTCAACTTCTCTTCAAAAAAAAATAAAAAATCATTCTCGCAACGAGATCCAAACATTAACATGCTTCGGTTTCTCTTTAGAATCTTTATTAACTCGATGACTTTAGCATTTAAACCAACCTTAATCCACAACGCCATCATTCCTAAACTTCATGCAGCAAACTTGCAAAACTGTCATGATTCTTTTATTTTTTAAGCCCAAAAACACATATGCACCGTTTCAGAAAAAAAATCTTACAGAATCAACCACAAGTATCACAATGGGAATCATACAGTGAATCTTATCCAACACGAACATAGCAAGTGAGGGCAAATGGCAATCCCTAATGGAAATCAAATTTTACCCATTGTTTCCAAAAAATACAAGTCTAAGTCACCCCTTAGCCCTGCTCGTCCTTGATGATCAAATTTTCAGTCCGCCTTCAATTCTATTTCCCTAGTACATTCATACCTGTGGTCCCCAAATCTGCTCATTGACTTGACAGTTTTCTCATCTTTCCATAATCCAAGTCCCAAAAGAAGCATCTTAATGATATTGACTCCAGGAATAAGAGCTGCCAAAGCTGCTCCCTTATCATCATAACTGTCCGAAAATTACTACAACCTCATAAATATGACGGCACTAAACAATGTATAAATTTCCTTTATTAACAAGCGAAAGGGTGGGTCACCTGAAAATTGGCCAGCAAAGCATGAAAACCAAACCAACAGTAACATGTACAATCTTTCTATTTAAGCTCTGAAAAAACAAAAGATGAATAAACAATAAATCAGAGTAGAGTGAAAAGGAGTAAAGGTTATGAAAGAGATGGCCAACAATAGAGTCAACCTGGTCAAAGATCCCTCTTTTCGCCGTTTCCTCCCATAGTCTAAGTAGAGACAAGGCTACTCCGCCGGTCAGCACGGTGGCGATGACGTCGTTGAAGAGCGTATCATCGGAAAACATGGCGGAATCAGAGTCAATCAGTTGGGATAAGGTATCGATCAGGTTGGGTGGTTGTTCGGTACATAGATGGATGTTTAATGCATAGCTCAGTTAGTTCCCAACCCGAGGAAGAGGGCTGTTCTGCACTGTTTTGCGATTGGAGTTTACTCGGAAAAATGGGCTTTTTCTCTTCTTGCCTTAATCGAGGCTGAGTTGGCTGACAACGTCACCGTCAATCTCTGCCAAACTGATATACGCTATAGGCTATAGCCCATATTTTTACTATAGGAGATGAGATGATTAGGTAGAGTCGACGGTAGATGGAGTGCTTACGCCTTACGGGTAAATGATAATAATATATTTATTCTAACTGATTAAAATTATACGTAGAACTGAAAAGTCTTTCTTTCATGTATGAACAAGGAAGGGAATGATATTGTTTGCTCTTAGAATTTTGTGGATATGCCCGACTCTCAGTTCTAGATTTATTTGGATTTTTTATATTCAAATTTTATTGAAATGTAACCGATACCATAGAAGAGGGATGAGAACACAATTTTTAATAATTTGAATATTATTGTTATGTCACTTTTTACAATGAAATATTTGTGTCTGAAATGAAAATTCGAGAAACTAAACTAACTGCTTGAAAATAGAAACAGAGACATAGAACTAGAAATTAAAACTATAAAAATTTAGCCTTGTCGAAACTAAGAACTAGGGTTCAACATTGATGTGCCTCATGACCACCTCGGGATCCGAGGACCGAGCAGGGAATCGCTCGAGGACTAGCGCGAAGATTTGTAGTCTGTCCGAGGACTCACTAGTTCGGGAATCTTTCCGAGGACAATGTCTCGACGTGATGAAGAGTCCAACTTGGGTACATCTTTCCTTGTGCAAATGAATCCCACCTAGATACGTCTTTCCTTATTTGAAGAATCCTGAGTCGATACATCTTTCCTTATTTAGCGAGAGGATCACGGAGAATTCCGTCGAGATATTCTCTCTGTCATTGCCCCTCTATAAATACCAGGTACGACCCATTCATTCACACACATTCATTTTTGCACTCACCTGCTCTCCCAGCACATATTTGCTCTCTTTGCTCTCCCGAATCATGTTTGACTTAGGCATCGGAGGGGTTTCGCCGGACACACTTCCGACGCCCGCTGACCTGTGATTTGTGGTTGCAGACGTCAAGGAGAAACATTACCCATCTTCCAGTGTCCGACGCCCGACGACACGGCGCTCGAGTTCTCGAATCGTGTTAGTAGCTCTCGACTGAGATAATTTGACTACATCAAACATATTTTAAGGGATGGAATCATCGTGTAGGTTCCCCGAGTTAATTCTTTAACTGCTGCCTACAACATGGGCCTTTACGGCCTTCCTGGGCTTTGATTCACTAAAGCCCAATCTAATAAACTGTAGAGCACTATCCTGACATGCTCCAGGGGTTGAAGTCTGACGATGGCTTAATTGATCCGAATGAATTTACAGGCTAAAGCCTAAACAGGTACGTATCATTTTTTTCATTTTTATAATGATCATATATTTTTTTACCCAAATCAAATTATCAGCGTGACATTGGTTTTAAGAAACATATTATAAGTAAATACCATTATACCAGATGAATTTGGGCTCTAAACATATATCAATCACCCAAGCAAACACAATCTGATGTACGTTTTCAGTATTCAACCACTTAAACATAGAGAGTTTCGAAAACTGGGGAACGGTTTCTTAATGAACGAAAATTATTAAGTCAACTTTACATTAAGTAGATAATAATTTGTTGGAGGAAAAACTAAAGATGGTTTGTCTGTTGAATCGAATGTTTGCACAAAAGATTCACCAATTTTGTGTATCCTATAGAGACTATGTACTTGGTTTCCTATATCCAAGACACTGGACTATCCTACAATAAAGAAGACATGAACGAACGAAATATCGAGTGAATCTCTATCTTTCACTTCAATTTGGGGGAAGAACTCCAGATCAGAAATCTTCATCGAGTTTGAAGACATGGGTCTCTCCATTACCGTTCAAGCTCGACATCACCGAAGCTTTCTGGTAGTCTCCCACCCTCTTTTCGAAGAAATTTGTCTTTCCCTGCAGACTGATCAATTCCATCCAATCAAACGGGTTGGCCACTCCGTAGAGCTTACTGTATCCCAGGGCGTTCAGTAATCTATCGGCCACAAACTCGATGTACTGACTCATCAATATCAAATTCATCCCCACCAATGCGCAAGGAAGAGCATCGCAGACGAATTCCCTCTCTATTTCCACCGCATCCCGCACCAGGCCCTTCACTCTCTCCTCGCTCAGCTTCATCCTCAGCAAACCGTACAACAGGCATGCGAAGTCGCAGTGCAGACCCTCGTCTCTCGAGATTAGCTCGTTGGAAAAAGTTAATCCTGGCATGAGGCCGCGTTTCTTCAACCAAAATATGGCGCAGAAGCTCCCGGAGAAGAATATCCCCTCAACGCAAGCAAAGGCGAGTAGCCGCTCGGCAAAAGATTCGGATCCGTCGATCCAACGTAGGGCCCACTTGGCCTTCTTCTCCACGCATGGGACTGTGTCAATAGCTCGGAAGAGGCGACTCTTCTCGGCCGAATCTTTGATGTATGTTTCGAGCAGAAGACTGTACATCTCGGAGTGGATGTTCTCGATTGCAATCTGGAATCCGTAAAACGCGCGCGCCTCGGAAACCTGGACTTCTTTCATGAACCTGCCAGCTAGATTCTCCAAAACGATGCCATCGGAGGCAGCAAAGAAGGCCAGAACATGTTTGATGAAATGCTTCTCATCGGCAGTGAGGGCTTCCCAGTGGGCGAGGTCCTGCGACAAATCTACCTCCTCGGCTGTCCAAAAGGAAGCTTCGGCCTTCTTGTACATTTCCCAAATCTGAGGGTACTCAATGGGGAACATACAGAAGCGGTCTGGGTTCGCCGCAAGGAGCGGTTCTTCAGGGATTGATGGCATTGCCGGGCGGGAATGGAGATCTGCTTGCTGTCGGGGAAGAGGGATGGTTGCTTGTGAAGACCAACGAAATGGTGAAAGATCGTAAATAAAGATTAGGGGTCGTGATCACTCCGATATCTGATTTCCAGAATACAGCGCCAGAATTTAAAATTTAAGCTAAATATTTGCCGCCAAGGGCCTCGAATTGGAGTGGCGCCATTTAAATACCATTTAAACTATAGCGGTCACTATTTATCCTACATAGAGATTAGACCACCTATTATATAATGGATAATATTTGAGGAATAAGTGATTTCATTGATTATTTTACTAGTTTTTCCATAATTACTTTGTAGAACACAATCACAATCTCACCATCTTGGATAATTTTTTTACCCAATTGGGATAACAAATAAATTAATTACTTTTTTACCCAGAATTTTAATCCAGAATGGGGCGTCTCAAACTTATTTAATAATCAATTTTTTTTACCCAGTTGGGATAACAAATAAATGAATTACAATTCTAATTTTACTCGCTTATAGAATATTGCTAATGGCCTTAGGGTTGAAACTTCGGCTAGTTCTTTTTTCTGTTTTCTTGTTTTCCAAATTTTTTTAAGTGGCTGGGATTATTTGAAATGCCGTTTGACCTGGCGCCATTGATAAAATTCAAATTCTCTGATAAATCAGTACGTAATAGAGAAGACCAAAAATGGTCCCAACCAACATGCCTAACTGTCTAATTATCAAAACAAGAAGCAACGGCCGAGTCGGATACTCCAGAAGCTGCGGAGCCCAAAGCAGACCTAGTTGTGTATCATGCTAATCTAAACTACATTTATTATCAACTTGAATTGATGCAAAAATTATCCAATTTCGGATTTTAATTTTTACCATTTTTTTGAAGTAAAATGCAAAATATGATTACGAAAATAATCATAAATAAATCAATATTTACAATCTAATAACTTATTTGCAGTGATTATAAACGTTCTCGAGATCAGAGTTAACATTGACAAAAGAACCCACCTTGTTAACAGATCTCCAAAGAAATGGCCGTCAGACACGGGGAACTCAGAACTTCTTTCCTTTTTGTGTATAAAAACTTAATTATGTCTCTACTAATTTGTTAACAGAAGCACTAGGGCATCAGCGATCAGACTAAAGTCTGTGTAAAACAAAACACATTATAAAGCAAGCCCGTCAACTACACAGCATAGCATCAACAGTCATCGTTCTGGCAATTTCGTACCTGAATAAATATTTAACAAGGAAAAAAAACATGTATGCCGTATTTTCGAGGGCAAACTTATTCATGCATCTCAGCAGATAATAGCTCGAGGTCAAGTAGGCATGCATAGCCATTGTGTAAACTGATCTTGAGGTCTGTATCCTATTCCAGATTTGCGTCTACGGAACCCATGTCATGGCTTCAGCAGCACTAATATTACCGTGGATTATCGAGCAACTTTCTAGTCCGCAGGACCTTTTCATCACAAGATCACTCTTAATTAAGACCCAACGACCCAGTTAGCTACCAAATGCATAATAGTTTCCAGCAGTCCATGAAATTAACATCCCAGTTCAAGTGTTTGAGGGGAAGTCTACTGGTGGTTTTCGGTTCAAGTACCGAATAACAGCATCTTCAACCCTGTCAAAGTTTCAAAAGCCATAATTTCTATCCAATCTCATATATTATGAGTACAAACGAAAACTTTGCCCTGAACATGATAAACGAGATCATATTGCCTTCTGTAATGAGTAAAGAAATTCACGTAGATCATGCTCCCAACAGCAGTGGAAACTACATAAGTTTCTTAGATCATTTGTCAGATGCAAGAAACACAAAGCAAAGAGTTATAGGCTTATAGCTGTTAACAAGAACACAAATTTTAACAGCACATACCAAGGTTGGCTGTAGAAATCTGATCCACGCTCTTTCTCTGCATTGCGACTTGCTTCACCAGTAACGACCTTAAGATCCCTGTTTTGAGAATCAATAAGTGTATTGATAAACTCAATCGGAGACTGGCTGAATCCAAGAAAAAATGCTCGTCTTCGCCGGTGCTCATGGATCTTTCTTATAGCAGAACAAATGGCTTCATCACAGGCATCAATCTCTTTGGTTTTTTCGGTATTGGCTAATAAAGCATGCAATTCTCTCTGAATTGGGAAGGGTACATCAACTAGCACATCATAACATGCAGTGCCAGCAGGAGTATTTCCTGACAGTTTTATCCTGTGCTCCAAATGTATGGGCTGTGGAGGAAAAAGGTGCTGCGTAATTCTTTGTGCAACTGTGGTGAACTTGATCCTGGTTTCGCCAAATACTTTCTGAAGGGGTGGATCACAATTGAACGAAGATGGGTCATCTGGGCATTGCAATTTTCTAGCCTTAACATAGTGCCAAACTGCAGCCATTATTCTTGCGCGGGTGTCAACCTCAATACCTAAGACATCAACAAGTGTTGGTGCTAGCTTATATTTCTCAGGCACATAATTTATCTCTAGCCGTATGCTCACAGTAAATTCTTGGTCCCCCTTCCTTTTGACTTCAAAGCCTTCATGAGGAGTAGGTGATCTAGCACTGTCCCATATAATTAAATGATTGTCAGGATATAGTTTCTGGTCTAATGTAATAGTAACTCTTTTGAAGAACGAAGAGAATTTTGGATTCAAAGGGCTTGGCTGCATGAAGGCAGCTTGTTCAGGATCCATTCCCTCCTCCACTATCCTCCCTACTATTTTAAGGGTCCACGTGGGTGCCTCAGCATTTGGCTTCTTTGGAATTGTCCGGTTCTGATTCGCGTAGGTGTTAAAAACATAAATACGGAGCACTTTTTGAATGCAAGGAGGGGTCTTGAGAGCCTCTTGGATATCAATTTTCTTCCTTGTCAAAGCAGAATCGACACGAGACTCGAACTCCAAGAGCTGTGTGTAAAGAGCCGACTCAGGTAGGATGGCAGCAACTCTTTCTTGCAACTGTTTCTCAGGGAGCTTCTGCTTTTTCTTGCGAGCTGCGGCTGCTGCCGCGGCGTCCATTGGCCGCATAGGAGAGGCAGAGTAAGTGGGGGAGAAACTTGGTGGCCGCACAGGTGGTTTTTGGGAAAACCATTTGGCACCTGCACTTCCAGCTCCCGAAATAGAAGGCGATGGTGAGCCCACGTTTGAAACACCTCCGGTATGAGCCTGGTTAAATGCAAGGCCCTGAGCAGCTTGAGCAGCTTGCAACTGGGCTTGGAATTGCGCGTGAGCTGCTTGGGCCTGAGCCTTTGACTGAGCCTGAGCAATGGCCTGGATCTGATTTGCAGAAAGCTGGGACAGCTGAAACTGACCTGGAAACCCAGGTGCCACTTGCTGTGGACCAGACGGATTCACCGGAAAAGAATTCATAAATGGAGGTGAAGCTCCAACAGTCTTTGGTGGGTTACCGCTATTTGCTGACATAGCTGTATCTGAGAAACCAGACGAGGAAACCAATTCCTTGAACTGATATCACCAGAAGTTTAAAACGAAGAGGAGCACAAAGGAAAATAAAAACGAGAAGTACGAGAGACTAACTTCATCGATACAAAACATTAAGAGTAATAACTGAAAGAAAACTTGCAGGACATGATTAAACTGAGGCTCAATCGCCTAGATGTATGAAGTTTTTCACCAGAAACCGCACAAATCTCCATTCGAATTAAAATTTTTCAAATTTCCTTAAAACTCCCCATACAAACAAAACCCTAAACCCAAATATCGAGAAGGGCAAATCGCACACAATGTAACAAGGAATCAAATGTGGAAAAGAAAGGGAGACAAAACCTACAGCAGCCAAGAACGCTTAAGCCCTAATAATAGTCTACGTTCGAATTCCATCAGCTAACCTTGTACGAAAATTATGCAGAAACTACAAATATAGAATCAAGATTTGGAGCTGAAGCAGAAATCATACAACTAGAAACGATTGGATCCAAATCTGAGAATAATTTAACGAGATGGGATGAGCTTGCTCCACCGTAGCCCCTGTTGCCGCTGGCTGCCTCCGCGACTCGGGATGCTCTAGTTCACACTTCACAGTGTGGAGGGTCCAACTGGAAAAGCACACCGATAGTAAGGTTTTATTAACTGAATATCTGTAATGGAAAATACCAATCTCAAAGAAAAAAATAATAATAATAACAAAATTCGTAGAGAAGGCAGTAGAATGACGATCTATATTGTCAAGCTGTTTTCTATGGGTCATCGAACTAGTCGATTGAAATTGTTCAATTCGTTGCACCTTTTAACTTATATGAATCAAAAGTGTTATCATATATAAAATATTATTATCACAACAATCGTACATAAGTCAACTTCTCCTAAAAATTCTACTCGCACTCGCACTCACACTCACAGTTACACTCATTTGTCCACTCAATTTTAATCTCTTTAGAGTCAAACGACTATAATAAGTGACTCGAAAAATATATCGTAATACTCATCAAGAAACTGCTTAGTTCAATGATATTGATAAGGTGATCTCATTGTTGCATGGCCCCCACCCCCGATATCTCACTCAAATGCTCCTCCTCCTTATTTCGAGAACATACAATGATGTCATCAATGAATACGACCACAAACTTATCCATCCAGTAAGGTAGTAGAATCCTTTGTTCATTTTATCTAAAAAGAAAAAGGCTTTGGGTGCATTAGTCACCCCGAATGAAGGGCATGACTTGGCCAAAAAGAGTAATATTTCTTGATAAAGTCGATCCATGTGGGTAATATTGTATTCCTTAAGAAACGTGCGTGCACGTTTTTATGCATACAGTGCAAAGAAGATTGTGAAAAACAATTCAATTTATAGATTCTCAATCCTGTTTATCTTTGCTTATTCTCTGTAATAGGTATATTTAATACATTGATATCTAAAGATGTACATCCATAGATATAAAATATTATAAGTATATATATATATATATATATATATATATAATATCAATTATAGTTAGATATAAATTGAAACAAAAAAATAAAATATGATGCTACAAAAATAATATTAAAATAATAGTTTTTTGAATTTCAAAATCTAAATAATTATGTTACAAAACAAATATTAAAAATAACGTATCAAAGATTTATGATTATTTCTCTATGTGAGATGGCTTAACAGATTTATTTCGTTAGATAATTCGACAAGGTCCATATACTAATACAATAACGTTTTTCATGAATCAAGTAAATTAGGGATATAATATTTTCATGAATATGATATGTCACATAAAATATATATCCTCTTATACAATTTCATACATATTATTGTGTAAATTCACTTACTTGATGCCAAATGTAAGGTCTCAATCCATGAGACCTTAATTCAAAATCTCACCAAAGATTTGAAAACAAAAAAAAATGAACAGAGGAGATCGATTTAATCAACGTCGTGATACAATTTGACCGATTCAATCGATGATTGATCGGTCGAACCAATAAATCATTTAATAAACAGAAAATCGGTTTAATCGATGTTACAATACCGGTTTGAAAGATAAAATAGGTCACTGGTTCATCACGTTGATCCATCCCAGACCCATGGCCCATCCCCAATCATTGGTCAAATCACCCGGTCCGATTCAAAAAACCCAGATTGCATGTTTTGCAATATACATATATTTTTGTTTTTTGCATGTTTTGCAATATATATATATTTTTGTTTTATTTACCATGAATGATTTATAAACGTGATATTAAAGAATTGGCAATGTGTCAGGTTCTACATCGACACTCATGTGCTAGTAAATATTTCCGGGAATAGTTTCCGATGTTTAATTTAAAGTCGATTGATTGGAGATGAATTTTATATTTGATATACAAATTATACAATTTTAAAGTTAATATTATGTCAAGATAACACAATGAGCTGGAGATGACCTCATTAATATTTGAAAAGAATTAAATGGTTGCGTAGGTTTGTCATTTTACAATTGTCATCAACATCAAGCATCTGGTAATATTTGTATTCGGATATTACAGTGTTATCAGTAATTATCATTTATTAAAATAAATTTGCATAATTTTATGATACAGGTTTCTCATGTCCCAACTAGGGATGGTAAAGGGGCGGGGCGGGGCCGGTTTGCCATTACCATCCTCGCCCCCAAATAATTCGGGGATCCCCATCCCCATCCTCACGGGGATCGGTTCGGTTATATGTATATTATTTATTAATCTATATTGTTAATACATACATATTTCTAATATATCGAATATTATATATATACTATTAAATATTATTTTTACTCAATAATATATTATTAAAGAACAATATATATGCATATAAATGTTATTAGATTATTACGTTGTTTGGAAGATTTTTATTCATCTAAATATGTATGAAATAAGAATAGTAATATGATTTTTATTAAATAATAATAGTAGTATTATTTTATTATATATATATATATATATATATATATACATTATCGGGACGGGTTCGGGGATTTCGGGGATGAGTGTGCTATTATCATCCCCATCCCCATTTAATTCGGGGATATAAAATATTCCCCATAACCGCCCCATTTCGGTTTTTTCCCGCGGACCCCTAAACCCGCGGAGAAAATTGTCATCCCTAGTCCCAACCATACTTTTTCGTGGGACATAGTGTGTGTATCTTCTGGAGAAGACATATATGTCATATTCCATCTAACAAATATAAAACAATACATTTATCCCCAGGGACATAGACGTGTTGTTAAGACTTGGGGTGATGTGGGAGTAACATCCCCGACTTCACGGATTCGATTCTCGTGTGGAGCATATTTTTCACTAAAATATTTTGGAGATATGCTATGGGAGTTAGTCCGTTATATAGTACTCTCCCCCGGGCCCGTGCCTACTCGTGCATATCCTTCGGTTTAAAACTTATATGAATCAAATGATCTCTTACTTATATAGAAGATTAGTCCATTAATAAACTAACCTTCTTCCAACAACACATTTAATAACAAATCCAACGAATCTGAATACTCAACAAATATCATCAAATCAAACCGACTAAACATGGTATGATGTGGCGTATATTATTCACTAAAAATAAGAATACCCTAACACCTATTTCATCAGAAAATATTTGTTGGCAATCTACGAAAACGAAAGCAGACAACCCATTGTGGCATCTTTATTTTAGTTGCACATTTGACCCACAGCTCTGACGAAGAAAATGATGAATTTTCATATAGAAAAAATGGACGGCGTTTTTTCGATCAAAATAAAGAAAAAAAGATGGACGGTGTTCTTATTTTGTTTCCCCAAGTCATGTTCTCTTAAATGTTGGTTCTCAAGTTTTATCAGAGACATCTACAATCACATATGTATTTAATATTTAAAATTACACAAGGTTTTGTTTGCACGTCAATCCAAATATGCTCATCTCCCGTCTCAGTAAGCTACACGATGATGAAAGTAATATAAATGTTGCGATATCATGGAAATTAATATGAATAACATTTCAATGAAATAATATATAACTAACAAATTAAACAAGATGAACAACTTTTGTCCACTTGTTTAAAAGATGAGAGCATTAACAATGCAAACTCACTAATCTCTCATTTTCATTCCAGGGATAATACTCCTCAAGTAATCTCATAATGAATCATCTATAACACTCCTGTATTTTATGTTTATAGAGGTATAAATTTGAAATGGAAAATGAACAAGCACTCATGGTTGAAGTTTAAGGTGAAAAACAAAATTATTTATACTTCACATAATCAACGTATCTTTTTCTGACCAATCTTCCATATTTTTTAAAGTTTATGTATGAATTCAAAATATATTGGCTTGATTTTAGCAATAAATATCCACCCAGGCTTTACTTTTCTAGAAAAATATGTTAGAATTGTGATAATTTTGGTTCAATTTAACGCCAACAGGGTGATCTAACTTTTAAAGGGATTGCAAAGGTAAAAAAATTCAAAATCCAATAATGATTTATGGCCGATTCACATAAACCTCAAATAAAGATTGAGAGCCACGGCCAAAAGCAATGCAAGAGGGCGGGCAGACAAAAGTGACATTTTTTTTTTTGTCATAAATATGACAACATGGTCGAATATGACAGGTAAGCTCTGTGGCCACAAATTACAGTCAGCATCATCCATTTTCCTCTTCACTGTTCACATCATCTATCTAATCCACTCAATCGAATGCAAAGTTCCCGTTGTTGCGGTGAAAAAAGCTAAAAAACATCGTTTATAATGTAATTAGATGAATAGACTAATAAGCCATAGCAGCAACCAGAAACGATGTCTATATCAAACCAACCAAGTGGCTAGTGGACACAATTTCAATATGAAATCCTCAGATATATATGCAAGCACATACGAAATTTAGCTAACAAATATAACTAGAATAAAGTATTCACCACAACGACCAGAGACTCTGTTCAAATGAGCCAACAGTCTTAATTGGCACATGGCCACTTGGTGAAAAAAGCATTAGGTTTTAGGAAACGTCGAAAGCTTATAGATTGTTAGAATTTGCTAGGGGGACAAAGCTTCCATTGTTATGGAATTCTTCCATAACGGAGAACCAAAATACAAAATTTTACATTTGCCCAACCCATTTGAATGGGAAGATCATGATTGATTCCAAGGAGTGTGGTTTTTACATACAAGGGTACAAATCTTAGATACTATTACAACAATTACATAATAAATTGTGCTTCATCCATCATCAACCACTCTGATCTTTCCATTTGAAAGGAGATTCACCAAAGAGACAAAACCTGAATTCAAGAAAAACTACACTAGTCAATTCCGGTGACAGAACCATTGAATTTGGAAAGAGAGACGATGAAATTGAACCCACATCTCCCTCCCTACTTGTCCTATTCATGGCTAAAAAGAAGACCTACGGATAATTTTATTGGAAGTGAAGTTAAAAAGAAAAACAACTTCATTCAAATGAGACTCGTGATTCTTGAAAACTCACCCGAATAATCGGCACCGACCAATGTAATAATATATGGAAGTTGGAATTCAATCAAGCAACTATGTACTGATTGCTCAATTATTTCAACACGAGAAAGATGGATAGATTGAGTGGAACACGTGTCTTGGTATCGGATAGAAATGGCTTTCAAACCATCCCAAAGGGCACTCTTGCTTGGCATGTTGGATCATTGGTCCAACTTGACACATAGGACATGTGTGATGGCAAATTGAGGCCCATAATTCCACATGTTTCCTGGCTTAAATTAATTAATATATTACGAGAAAACGACATTTACTCCTCCCAACTCCATAATCTCAAATCTCAATTATGTGCGCCTAAAGAAAAAGAAAATCTCAATTATGTTCATCTGACCAAATTCATTTTTAAGTGCAGTTATTACACATGTTTTGCTATAAGAGACTTCATCTAAAATAAAATGTAAGAAAATTCATCCTTGTTAGTCTGATTATTGCTTTGCTGTTTAGGATATGTAAGCCTAATGGGTTACACAGGATTAGATGTCCATTCTGGGTTCTTCTCGTTCACTTCCTCTCTCTCTCTTTGATTAAGTAATCAATCATTGTAAAGACGTGGACCCGGTGGATCTTAAACAAAACTCAAGATCTATATTCTTTCCGATTGGTTGGGTGATCTTTTTACGCTTGGAATAACATTTATCTTGATGGATTAGATGTGATAGAATCTAACCATTTTACTTTTATCGATATATTACTATACGAAAAATACCACAAAATAAAGACATATTTCAAAAGGTAACATCAATTCACAGACAACAAAAGGTAAAATCAAATGCAACACATTTACCTTGAACAATTTTCAAACAGTATATTCACAAATATAAAAAAATGGACACATCATCTAGGCAATGCGATGGGTAGGAATTGAATTATTGGCTGTCTTACCGTAAAGCCAATCTGGCATAAATCATTGTGTTCAATAATTAATCTATTTGTACCTCTCAGCTCGACAGATATTTTGCTTCCAATACTTGTTTTTAAATACGCTGATATCAGTACATTATATTAAAATTTTTGCGTAACCAACCATCCATACGGAACATGGGAAAATAAAAACAAGTACATAGCAAATAGAGATTATCCCAACCATAAACACCTACAAAAAACACGCAGACACACACACAAAGTAGAATTACGTAGTTTGCCATAGAAAGATAACCCTCCAACAAAGCATTCGTCCTTGTTCGCACATTCATTTATAAGAAACCAATACAAGCCTATCTTTGTTAGCTACAAGAAGACAAACATGGATATGTGGAGCGTGTGATTAAAGTTTCATCAATAATATTCCAAGAAGCCAGGAACGGCTCATCATCGGAACAGAGCAGGAAAGTGAATGGAGGAGTATAACAAGTCAGCAGGAGAAGAGGAAACGTTCATAGAAAGACAAGAAGATGATGAAGAAACAGACCCTGAGAGCAACCCACTTCGGCTGCCTCTGCTCAAGAGAAATCGGACACTTTCATCGAATCCACTTGCCATGGTTGGAGCAAAAGTTTCTCACATTGAGAGCTTGGACTACGAGTAACAACAACTGCTCCTCCTACTTATTTTCAAAGAAAAGTTTGATAAAATGGGTGTGTTAACTAACCAACTGTTTATTGATATAGGATCAATGAGAATGATTGCTTCAAGCACGACTGGAGAAGCAGATCGAAAGTCCAAGTACTGCAGTATATCTTCTTGAAATGGTTGCTGGCATTCCTTGTCGGGCTTCTGACCGGAATAATCGCCTCTCTTATCAATCTTGCTGTTGAAAATATTGCGGGGTACAAACTTCTTGCAGTGGTTAAATACATCGACCAGGAAAGGTATGGCCTGATCCACCTTTGCCACCGCCAAGTCAAGCAGCCAAACGAAATTGTAAATGACGTGTACAGATCACTGAATCGGTGGAATTTTGATGGATGCAGGTATCTGATGGGATTCGTCTATTTGGTGGTAGCAAATTTGATTCTAACGTCGGTGGCTGCAATCCTATGTGTTTGTTTTGCACCTACGGCAGCTGGTCCCGGAATTCCTGAAATTAAAGCCTATCTGAATGGAGTTGACACCCCTAACATGTTTGGTGCCACAACATTGATTGTTAAGGTGCGCAACTGAACATCAGCAATCAATCTATTTCTTAAATTGTTTTGCCTCGTATAATACTGAATGATGATCGATCATCACCATCACTAATAACAAACGCTTAAACCAAACTTCGGCCAAGATTAGAATAAATCCTTCGAAGGTCTATAACAGAAGATGCATTCACTCAGAGCTCCATCATCTCTACCAATCATCCTCTACTTATCAATTACCAATCAGTCAGGCCTACAATATTCACACTGGTGATCAGAAATTGATGGCTGAAGTTGTGCGCTTTGTTATTTTAACTAAGTGAACGTTACTTTCTGTGTCACCCCAGATCATAGGAAGCATTGGAGCCGTTTCTGCAGGGTTGGATCTTGGAAAAGAAGGACCTCTGGTACACATCGGGACCTGCATTGCTTCTCTTTTAGGACAGGGTGGCTCAGGTAATTACCGTCTCAGATGGCGCTGGCTAAGATATTTCAACAACGACAGGGATAGGCGGGATCTGATCACATGTGGCTCCTCATCCGGAGTATGTGCTGCTTTCCGAGCCCCAGTTGGTGGTGTCCTCTTCGCTCTTGAAGAGGTGGCAACATGGTGGAGAAGTGCTCTTCTTTGGAGAACATTTTTCAGTACCGCAGTTGTGGTCGTAGTGCTCCGGGCATTCATCGAATACTGCAAATCAGGCAACTGTGGGTTATTTGGGAAAGGGGGCTTGATCATGTTTGATGTGAGTGGAGTTTCAGTGCAATACCATGCAGTCGACCTCATTCCTGTGGCTGTCATAGGAGTGTTTGGAGGCATTTTAGGAAGCTTGTACAACTATGTTCTCCACAAGGTCCTCATCGTCTACAATGTCATAAATAAGTAAGAGCCTCTCTCAAATACTTTTGTGAATTTTATCCAGATTTTTTGATGTGCTATATTCAGTGGATGGGTCAAATTAGGCAATTGCTCTGTTGCTCCTCTCTGCCTCATAATACTACATCAATTTTTATATCGACACCCCAAACAGAAAATTCAAGTTTTCCTGTTGGTTCTGATCTCCAACTGCTTACTTTGTTTATGGTTATTTTGTCAGGAAGGGGAAATTGCATAAGCTACTCCTTAGTCTCAGTGTCTCCCTTTTTACGTCGGTATGCATGTATGGACTTCCTTTTCTCGCAAAATGCCGACCTTGTGACTCCTCCGTAGTAGGTTCTTCCTGTCCTACAACTGGAGGGACAGGAAACTTCAAGCAATTCAACTGCCCAAAAGGATACTATAATGATCTAGCTACTCTTCTCCTAACCACAAATGACGACGCTGTTCGCAGCATTTTCTCCATAAACACTCCGACGGAATTCCAAATGTTTTCCCTCATTGTCTTTTTTTCTCTGTATTGCATTTTGGGACTCATCACCTTTGGCATTGCCGTCCCATCGGGTCTCTTCCTCCCTATCATTCTGATGGGCGCAGCTTATGGTCGCATACTCGGTGTTGCCATGGGAACATATACAGATATAGATCAGGGGCTCTATGCAGTTCTTGGGGCTGCTTCCCTTATGGCTGGTTCGATGAGAATGACTGTATCCCTTTGTGTCATATTTCTTGAGCTCACCAACAACCTTCTATTGCTACCCATTACAATGTTAGTTCTCCTAATTGCTAAAACAGTGGGTGACTGCTTCAACCCAAGCATCTATGAGATAATATTAGAATTAAAAGAGCTGCCTTTCTTGGAAGCAAAGCCAGAACCGTGGATGAGAAATATCACCGTTGGCGAGCTTGTTGATGCCAAGCCGGCCGTAATTACCCTAAACGGAATTGAGAAGGTCGGTCGAATAGTGGATGTCCTAAAAAATTCAACACATAATGGTTTCCCAGTTGTGAACACAGTACCAATTCCACCATTAGTGGGTTCAAATGAAACTGCTGAACTGCATGGACTGGTCCTAAGAGCTCATATTATGTTACTGCTGAAGAAGAAGTATTTCATGCAAGAGAGACGAAGAACAGAGGAATGGGAAGTGAGAGAGAAATTTACCTCAATTGATTTAGCTGAAACCTGGGGTAATATTGAAGATATTGCATTGACAAATGATGAAATGGAGATGTACGTTGACTTACACCCCTTGACCAACACAACCCCATTCACTGTAATTGAGAGTATGTCAGTGGCGAAGGCTATGGTGCTATTTCGGCAGGTGGGGCTTCGTCACCTGCTCATTCTCCCTAAATTTCAAGCAGCTGGGGTAAGTTTAAACACACTAAAAATATTATTGAAGAACTAAACAGTTTGTTTCTTTTCTTTTTTTGTTTTTGATGAGAAAGTAAATATTACTTTTCGGGTTAAATGTGATACGTATGAGTTGTTGTAAACATTTGCAGGCGCCTCCCGTGGTTGGAATTCTGACAAGGCAAGACTTAAGAGCTCATAATATTTTGAGTGCCTTCCCTCATCTGGAAAAGCCCAGGGCAGGTAGAAAGGGGCATTGATATCCTCCCTACAAGTGCGTCGCGATCCAGAAATACTACATTATTCCGATATTTCCTATTTTTGTTGAACACATCATTCTTTATCCAGATCCACAAGAATATAGTACAGAAAATTTGTTATATTAGAATATCATGTCGTTCATGTTGTGCATAAATCAATATCACAATACATCCCATATTGTGAACTCAATTCAAATAGCAAGGAATACTTTCGATCCATGGAGAAGGGGACAGCAGCAAACTGATGTCTTTTGTCCATTCACAGTCTAGAGAAAAGATCACCAAATAACTCTGTCAACAAGAATGCTTGTCACCGTGCATAGATGTCCAAGTGCATCTCAAGCATGCCTTTTATTTTTTCTGGTTTTCTTACGGTTTTCTCCCGCGCCTCTTTTGAACACAGCCAGGATTTCAATACTGCATCCATAAAAAGGCCTCACTTACAGTAACAGAAAGTAAATCATACCAAAAGTATGTGTCAGCTGCCTATGCATCAAAACCATGAAGTTATCATGTAAACCATCCAACATAGTGAAACCCTTCTTGAGTGCAATTATTTGCTCAAGTATGATTAAGTACTTGGAACATCCACAGGTAGTAAAACTGGAGCACTGCGTAAATCTGATAGACCCAGAACAATACACACATCCTGTTTCTTCTACTTCTAGGTTTTCTTTTGGCATAGAAGAAGATAGGTGGCATGTGGTGCAAAGTTATTTTTTTATCATGTTCTATTTGGATTATTCATGTTCCAGTCAAATAACATATATCTATCACATCAGAAGTCTCAAAGTAATTCCCATATCCAAATCAGATAAGTTGATCGTCAAGACTCGTTCTGTCGTGCACTCAAGATCAATTCATAAAGGAGATCAATGAGATAAAACTGACGCTTGATTCCAAAACAAAAACACACAACATATATAGGAAACCCACTCGTTACTAATATATGTGAACGCGTGAAATTGGCAAACACTAGCTAAAGGTTGCCTTTCACATCACTGACAAGGCAATAGAGTGAGGAGGAAAAGTATAATAATCGAGTAGGGTGTGGAAGAGAGAGTGTGTGTGTGTGTGAGAGAGAGAGAGACCTTTGAGTGCCAGGGAAAAAGTTGAAACCATGGGCTTTCTCCAAATGCCATGCTTTGGTAGATAGCAGTGACATGCAATCCTGATAACAAAAAGGGATATAAGAATATCAATAAGCGGCAATCTGCCGAAACACAATAGAAATCCAGAAGCCAAAACAGAAAAGGTATCAAGACTCTGTTTATATTGGGAAGATCTTAGATACGATAACACACCTCTTTGAAACTGTCCCATCCGCAGCTGATATAAATAAGAGTTTCAGGTAGTGACTGCCCCTCGGCTTCCATTGTCTTGCCTAGACTCTGCCCTGAAGTTTCTCTCTCCCGTAGAACCCAAGGTCTTTTCTCATTTTTCACTTTTCTGCTGGAATTGAAACGGAAAATAAAGGTGGGGGGTGCAAAAAGACAAGCTTTTAATTTTGAATCATGATGCTCAACTCACAATCCGAATTCAGAACTGCTGTTAAGACTATGATCCAAGATTTCCTTGACAAAGCATACCTCTCACTTGTATTATTTTTGAGCTTCATGAATGGTAGAGACTGCAAAGAGCTGACAAGAGAAGAGTCCAACCCCTTACGTGGAGGATCAACTATAACAACGTCGGATCCCAAGAGCCAAGAAAGTGGTTCCTGACAAAATTGTGATAAGTTAAGTGTTTATATGCATTGAATCATCATAAAAGAACAGTTTTACAGAAGAAATATTACCCCATTTAATCAGTAGTTTTCCAAATTAATTTCAATCACGAATGATCATGCATTTATGTTAGATGACTCATTAGTTCTGAAATGTGCATCTGTGCATAGGCTATGGTGAGAAAACCAGAACACATTGTAGCAATAATAAGCAAAACAGTAAGTGTGGAACGAACCTTGGAAGCATCAGCATGATGCCAGCTGATACTGCAGTCCATAGTTGTAGGTAAACGGGAAGCAGTCTTCTCATATGATTGCTTAGATTCTTTGTTAACCTCCACACATTTTACTGACCTGAATTACTACATACTTAATCATTGCCTACTGACTCACGTGTTTTCAAACCAAAATGTCCAAATCAATCACTATTCCAACCTGCATTTCCTGGTGGCAGCCAAAGATAAACCAATGACACCTGCACCAGCATAGAGATCAACCACTGATGCCCCAATACGAACATACTTTTGTAATCTATGAAGTAGTGAATCAAAAGCCTGCCAAATTGTCAGACATTAAAGGTTACTAAATTTCAATAACATATAAGTCACTGCTAAAAAGCTATGCACTGGATAGTAATATAAGGTCCAAGATAGCACACAAGGCACAATTGGTTGAAAGAAAGCAAAAAGATAAGGAAAGAAAAGGGAAAAATGGATGATAAAGGAAGTAGAAAATACGTTCAGCAGCTGCGATAATGTTTCAAACAGAAAACTAACAATCATCTCTACTCCAAATACATACTCGTGTATTTGCTTGTCCAAAACTTGAAGGTGCTAGAGAAATATCAATTCCTCCAACATGCTCCCAGAACTCTTTTTCACCCAAAAGATGTCTCCATATGTTGCCAAATATAATCTGGAAAGCAAGACAAGGACAAAAGTAACACAATGCAGAAAAATATTCCATATAATATATCATAATGTCAGGTATTAAAATACATCAATCGGGTAATTCAACCTAGATGCTTCGAAAACTATTCTTTATATGTTGGAGGGTCACTCAAAACAGCATCAAGTTAAAGCTTTGAGAAAAAGCAGGCGACAGAGCAAGGGGTAACCCCTATGTGGTCCAGTGGGCAACATGATCTATCGGGTACAATTGTTCATAGGAGTACAAGCAAGTGGAATTGGAGGAACTGCACAATCCTTTTAGTAAAGACAGGCTGGGAAACACGCCAAGGCTTGGATACAACACTTTCACATGCCCTTCGGTGGGCAATTCACGCTTTCTCAAACAGTCTCTACAAATGCCAAGGATCACATTTATAAAAACCAATTTTAGTACCAATTGTCACCTCATTAGGTACATCACATCAGCAGTTCGAAAATTGCATTACTATTCTAAATTGTTACTCCTGTAAGCATTATCAGGTCAGTCGTGGTGTTCTTCATCCAGTTTCATAAGTTTTTTACAAAAAAATTAGCGACGAATTAAACAAATGCATTATAGGATGCAACTTAAACAAATTAGCAGCTAACAAAACTACCTTAATCATATTATAAAAAACACACATGCGCACTCACACACTGAAGAAGGCTCCAGAATTCTAATAGACTCCAACACAGCAGAAAAGTTGTTCATATACAACTGCACAACCTGTTCAACTAAAGTTTCTAAGCAGGATCCATAAGAGACTTACATTATTTGTTGATGTCTGAAAGTTAGCCCATACAGAATGAATCAAATGGACGTTGTTCTTTGGCCCACCATTCATCCACAAATACTAGAATTGCAAGCAAACAACATTCACAAACCGGACATCAATTCGAAGAATGCCGTATTGAGAAAACTCACGATCTTACATTGGCCAAAGCATTTAAGTTTTCAGAACTAGGTGAGCTCTCGTCTCGCGAATTCCAAACCAACGAAACCTGCACCTTACCTGGCATTGATCATAAAACTTAACAGCTAGATAATTGACCAGGCAACAATCTGATTTAACTCTACCTACGTACCATTTTTATATCTTTCACGAAATGGGAGAGATGTGTCATATGTAGTCACAGCCAGCTAAAGAAGGAAATCGAACACATAATGAAAATTAAGTCAATAATCAATCGTCACAGAGTTTTTAAAAAGCAGCGTGCATATCGAATTCCATAATTTGCATTTAGTCATGAAATGAAAGCATATCTGAACTGATGAGAGGGACGCATTATATATCAAAAAAATCAGCCACCTGAACATATCTCAGCTCCCCAGTTCCCTGATCTTCATCATATGGCTCGATATTCAACTCAAACATGCCTGCGTGGGAATCAAAGTATGCGACAGAAAGAGTGTCACATAAAATAATGCCAAACAGTTTCCTCAGACTAACAAACTAACAAATGAGATTTCATGATACAATAAAAATTGAAAACAACAGCCAACCTCGCTTCAGTAGGTCCACAGCAGCATTGATGCTCGGATGGTGAGCTACACATGAATAATCACGACTATAAAGCCACATAAATTCGTATATATGCTATAAGAATAGTAAGATATTTGTCAACAAAACTAATTAAACTTTGGTGAACTTGGGACCTTTGCATTCAGGAATATCTAGTACATTATGAGTGCCCTCTTCATAAAGCCCGATAGAAGGTCTAACTGAAGTACCGCGAACTGCAAGCTTTGCGCGACATCTCCATCCCCACTAACAATTCAAAACGATAACTTTCCTCACACAACTGATTTTATAAACTTAAAAAAAGAACAGGAAGCCAGTGCATGGGAAAAAATAAACAGGTTGCAGTGGATGCAAGTACAGTTCTACGACTCTCGAATGTGAAATCTGCGACACCGATTTTCTTGAAGAAATCAGATGCCTCGCCGAGAATGGATGGTTGGTGGAGGTTGTACTCATGAGTGCAGCCCGAGCAGCTGCAAGATTCCAATTTCAATCAGATAAAAAGCAAAACAGATTAATACCGATAGAGAAGTCGAATAGAGCAGCGAAAATAAGTACGATTCAAAGTGAGGACATTGGAGAGCAGAAGAAGAAGATAAAACAGGGCTTTGACTAGGGTTTTGAGGATGCGACAGCGGTGGCGATGGAGATGCTCGAGCTGAGAAACGGCAGGTTTTGTGGAAAGTGAGGGGGAGCGAAGGAGGCAGAGGCGCTAGAGAGATGAGGCTTATTATGTCTGCGGCCATGGTGGCGGGAAGGAGCCGCGACAGCGGTACCAAATCACATATGCCTATGACTATATTAATTAAATTTATACTAATTTAATATAATTAAATGGATAATAATTTATAATACATCATTAATATCACAAAATTATAATGTTTTTTAAATCAATTAATTATTTTTAAAAAATAAATATTATCTATTTTTAAACCATTAAAATAAAAAATATTTTAATTTTATTAATCAAATTGTTGCTTATCTAAACTCATCTCATACCTTGTACCAAACACTAATTGACCTTACATATAAATTATAAATAACTTTTTTAACCAAATAAAGTGTTATGACAGTATTTTTCAGTTTATTTCTTTATAAAGTTTGAAATATATCGATTCTCTCTAAAAAAAATGTTAAATCTTTTTTCTTGTTTGATCGAAAAATTGTGAGCATGCTATATTTCCTATTGAAATGAGTTATGCTATGAGATTTGACCTGTTATATAAGTTTCTCTCGGATCACTACTTACGTGCGTATATCACTCGCTTTAAATCTAAATGGGTTAAGTGACCTATGACCCGTATATGGATTAGTCCTTAACAGACTAACTTTAAAAAAAATCTAAGCGGTCCCTTCGTTGGTGATATATGATCTATTTAACCGATGTTGGGAAGCTAACATCGAAAAAAATGATAAAGGAGAAAATCATTGGAAATGATATGCACAATCGACTTTAACATAATTTTACAAACTAAGGATCAACACTATGAAGAAATGATTAACTTGTAAATGAAATGAAAAGCTAACTACAAAAGCAAAAGGAATTCCGAACGTATTGCTGAATACAGAATGAAAATTGGATGATTAAGATAAACAAGAAAAATGGCAGAAATTCTGGAAATTTGTCCATGAGTTGCCCCCGTCTTATGTAATCCGCGTGGTTATATATATTTGTAGAATAAGCCTCCGTTTTGAACAAGTTTTTTGAAAGCATTTTTAGTTACAAAAATTAAAATCTATCGATAGGAATTTGTAAAATGTTATTGAAATGTTTTAAAAAACTACTTCATAAATACACTTTTAAAAGATTATGTGACTATTTTATAATATTTTTAAAATACAATATAAGAGATTTATATGAATGATAATTATAATTTTTTATCATATTAATTGTTCCAATGATCTTTTAATATGTTTTATAACCTTCCCAAAATAGTTGTCTAAATTTTTTTCGATTTTCAATTATTTTTATAAATAATTGTCCAAACATATATTTATATTTAAAACAGCTTTCAAAACATTTTGAAAAATATACTTTTATAAAAATATTTTAAAAAAAACCGTCCAAACGAATTTGATTAGTTTGTATCATGTCATATCGTATGGCTCATATCAACCATACTTAACTATACACGATACACTATCTATATATACAAAACTCCCCTATTCGTATCTGTCAATTATTTCGTAGACTC
This sequence comes from Dorcoceras hygrometricum, assembly GCA_001598015.1. Lineage (NCBI taxonomy): Eukaryota > Viridiplantae > Streptophyta > Magnoliopsida > Lamiales > Gesneriaceae > Dorcoceras > Dorcoceras hygrometricum. The sequence continues at coordinate 1,041,281 of KQ987269.1, forward strand.
GTATTATAAATAAATTCAATGAATTTTTTAAGATGTTTTGAGATATCGTTGATGTTAATTTTTACCATATACAAGCAGTACTTGATAAAAAGTATATAAGTACTAAAATACGGATTATCAGCATTTTATATATAAAGAGCTATTGATTTCTAAAAAACAACACGACCCTATTATAGATCAAATCTTTGGCCGTAACACCCAACACAAAATCGGCATGTGCATAGTTCTTGATATATTGAACCTGCAGCGACCTGTCCAATTTCAATGTATCGAGCAAATCTTCTACGTCCTTGACATCAGATAACGCATCTTGTCCACCATAGGATAGCAAGATTGGGATATCCCCTGGAATTTTCGACAAGTCGTAGACCGGCGGATCGGGGGAGCCGTAATGTCGTATATTCAGCCGAGAACTTCCGTAGTCGTATTTCGACAGTTTTGCATCTCGCACAGCTGCATCAATGGATTTTTCTTACCACTCTAACTGAGAGATATTTGTGCACATAATTCATATAAGTATAACTTACTTTGAGACAAGTGAACTAGGTTCTTTGTTGAAGTAGATTGAGGTTCATCCTTGAGGACGAGTTCGATGGTTGATTTATTCAGGCAGCAATTATTTCCTTACGAAAAAACAATATTTAATTTATTTATTGTTGAGATCGATTTTTTTTTATTCTTTAAAATCAAATATATAAAGAAATATTGTTTTTTGCCTATGTGTATATATAACCTGTAATTGCGGTTAACATGTCATAGCAATTGATTTCTGGATTACCACATAGAGCTTCCAGAAACTCTCCCTCTCGTTTCCTGCCGTTTATAATTGGAAAAAAGAAACATTATTATAAACGATTTATCAAATATACACCAGTATGCATAGAAACTTTTTGCAACACGACGCTTTGGAAAATATTAATGGCTGATATATCCTTTATTTTTCCAAAAATCAAATAAAAAAAATCAAGATGATGCACAATTACCCCATTTGTAATGGCTTTATGCATAGTTTCAAAAAACATGGTTTAAATACAATTCATTCTGCATATGTTTTCTTTTTTATTTTGAATTTGTACGTTGATTAATTTGCCCGACTTTAGTATGATCTTGACAAAAGACATAAAAAAATTGGACATACCCTTTGGGATTGAACTCCGACAAGCCAAGTATTGATGCCGCCTGCAGTTAGAAAATCATAAGACACTATGTCTGAGTCCCAAGAAGTTAGATACATATCAAAATACAGTGGTTTGGGTTAAATTATTCTGACGGAAAAATAGGGTATTTGTTTCTATATATGAGATTCATAATATTTTTTCCGTATACAAAGAACAAATACCAACTATATCCGTGAAAACAATTAGCTAAGCTTACTTCACCGACGAAGGCTTTGGCCGCTAAAACACCGAGGGCCGTGGTCATATGACTTAAATATGCAATCGGGCTTAGCAACGCCGCTGATTGTATCCTCTCAGTTAGCTTTCCCTCCGAAAATGCCGCCAGCGCCACCAAAGTTCCCTGTCCGTTGATTATTTCAGTTACATATTGTCGTAATTTAGATCGAACGAACTATTAGGTCCAGTTTGGTACGATGATATGATAAAATGAGACGAGATACAGAGTCACTATTAAAATTTTGAGTGATATATATAATAATATTTAATAAGTTAAAATATGTCCAGTCAGCATTACCAAGGAATGGCCAACGTAGTGAAATTTCTGAGCAGTCTGGTTGAAAATCAAGTCGGCGACAGTGGACAAATCGTGGATCACCAAATCATCCCATGTCCAATTCCAGTATTCCTGTCTCCATTTCAAATATAGTAAGTAAGGATACCTCGTGACTCGTGAGCTGAAGCAGTTGTATGTATGTAAATATGAATTCACACAGACCCTCCATTTTTTGAAACTATCAAATATCAGGTGATATTTAAGAATAATTTGTATACCGGCTTGGCCGGATCAAGGGTGAGGTGGCGGCGACTGAATCTGGTTCCTCTTGTATTTGAAATCCAAACATCAAATCCATTATCAGCCAGAATCAGTGGAAGTGACTCGTCGGGTGAATTCACCAACCACGACATCCCATCCTGTAAAAATTGTTTTTCTTTTTCCTTTTTGTCTATTTAATATTGAGATCATGCATAAACCAACATCAAATTTGTGTGAAGTTTATGCTAAGAAGTTTTAAATCAGTTAGTATAAGATGGTTGAAAGCTAACTTGAAATATCGAAACCAAAAATCATCTGATAACATTTTCTTTCCTTTTTTTGTCAATATATTAACACATCAAACTATATACCCTTACCACGAGTATCCCATGTTGTACAAGAACTGACGGCCGGTTTGGACCGCCGCCTCCTCCATCTCGGCCCTCCGGAATTCTTTGAACGCTTAGTATGTATCCATCATCGGTTGTCGCCTGAAGAGGTTAAACACATGAATTTCAAAATAAAATATCAAAATGCATATGCAAACTAATGGATCCCAGAAATTATTACTTCAAATTCCTGACACTTGTAACCAAGTAAATTGACTGCGGCGGCGCACAGAGCTTCCGGTGGCTGCCCAAAACCCAGTGAAAGGCTTCGGCTGGAGAATGCTTGATGTGGGAGGTGTACTAACATCAGCGGGAAGAGGCCGGAGACGGCCAAAAATTTGAACATGAAATTGTAACTGTTCGTTGCCATTGACTGCTTAGTGATCTTGGTTTGCAAGAAGCAATTGTATGATATCTTATGGGGTTTGTATTATACATACACACGCACACACGCACACACACCGTATGTATATATATATATAGTATGTGTGTGTGGTGGGTGGGTAGGGTGGGGGAACTTGGGTGCTAGGATAATGACCCGATGTTCCGAGATCCAAGCACTTCGGTATATCTAGGATCTATTTTTTTTAATCCAGATTAATTTTTAATTAGATCTTATTGTTAGCATTGTTAATGAAGATAATAATCTGGCGTGCCATCATCTGTAATCCTAAGAACCAGTAAAACTACACAAATTTATTGCTTTAACTGCTGCATTATAGTCCATATGTACCATGTGATGTTTAGAGTAAGGATATACATCTAATTATTCAATTTTAATTTGATTATATCGAGTTCTTATTTTTTTTAATGAATCTCATGTCTCATACAAGTTTGAACTTACTTGATTTGAAATAGAAAACCACCCTAGCATTGGAAAATTTAGTTAGCATAGAACTTCGAGTTAACTAGCTGACATCATCATAAAACAATAATCTGGATATATCGTGTGATTGTTGCACAATAATAATAGTCGTTAATATTCACCATTTATTTCATAGGTGACAAATTTTTCTAGTTCTGTGTAAAAAAAAAATGGAATGGTTTTTTTAAAGAAAAAAGAAAAAGAAAAAAAGAAAGTATTACTAGTTAATTAATTAATTCACAGAACATGTGGCGGTGTGTTGCCGCAAAGTCCAAAGCACCTACAAACACCTTTAAGTTCTTTCTCCATTCAAGATTTTTTCACCGTCAAATTCCCTTGAATTCTTCCAGATATTTACCCTTATTCGCAAACAAATGAAAGCCTCTGCTCTTTCTAGGTCCTTTGGACTCCCATTTCTCCCAAGAACAACCTTTCTCCACTCAAGGTACAGCCTTTGCTTCCGTGTTCTACACTTGTGGGCTATGGTTTTTTGGTTGTAAATGCTTGGTAAATTTCACATGAACAAAGTGGGACTTTGTTTTGATTTTTTCTCATTGTAGATTCTGGATATGATGCCTGAAATACTGATATCGGTAATCCTGTGGGGCAAAGTTGTGGAAATGGTGTGGCTACGAAAAATGAGACTTGCACTCCTTTGCCCCTTTCGTTTATAGTTGTTTATGTTTTGCACTACAGCAGCTACGATAGTTCGAATAGTCAAAATAGTGGTTGCACACCTGCTGTTTGATATGGCCGCGACAAGCTGTAGAAGAGAGAAAGAACTAAACTTTTTGTGAAATGTTACTCTGTAGACTCTCTGAACAACTTGGGTGCCTAGGACCTTTATTAGAATTGTATCTCTGTTGATTAAAGTTCAGCTGTGTGCCTGTATAATGTAATTAAGTGGATATGTTCGTCTCACCGATTTTGGATTAGGTTTTTTAGAATTGTATCTCTGTTGATCAAAGTTCAGCTGTATAACGTAATTAAGTGGAGATGGTCGTATCACCGATTTTAGATTAGGTTCAGATACTCGCAAACTTCACGTTCACGAGGAAGTGACGTCGATCATCAGCAGGAGTGTTGCCAGTTCTAACAAAAATCGCCTGAAGTACCATCAATTAGGTTTGGAATGAAAGTTCACTAAGTCAAGCACCTGTCCTGCTGGAAACCTGAGCGAAACTTACTACCTGAAAATTTTCTCCCATCTCTCTAAAGCATAAAAGTTTGCAACACCATGTCAATTAGTTCAGTTTTACAATTCCCGCATCCTATAGTTATCTGAGGTTAATGGCATCTTTACCCCCTGCAGGAGTGAAGTCCTAGTTCCTCAAAAGCTTTTCTTTCCGCCAGTAAAATACTGTAAGATCTTATTATCATTATTAGCATTCTCCGTAAAGTTGCATTCTTGGTATCCACCTTTTTTGGTAACTTAACATTGTCGAATCTCTTTTGATTGGAAGCTGAATCTTGGGTAGTTGGATCATTTAGCTTAAGGTTGGTGCCTCCAACCTTGTTAGCAGCTGAAAAGGAAGAAGCAAAGGCTGTATTGACCTTATTCTTGAAGAAACTAGGTTTAAGCAGTGTACTGGCAGCAAGAACCATAAACAAGTCAGATGGTTTTATCGATCACTTGCTGTCGCAGCTTCACTCTGTTCACAAGTCTCGCTACTTAGTGGGTTCGGTTTCTTATTTCTGGTCCACTTCAAACATTCGTGAAACTTATTATCTTTGTAATGATTGTTTTTTGAAAGGTTTTTATATTCCTGCTTCAGGTCGGGAACTCACAACTCTTGAGATCAGAGACGCTCTTAACCCATACCTTGAGACACTCCTTGAGGAGTATGGATCAATTTTAGTAGAGTTTGTTGAAAACTTTCCAACTGCCCTAGCTCCTGTCAAGAAAAAAGCAAAAGAAAGTGTTCCGAAACGACCGGTGGTAGAAACTTCTTCAACATCAGTTTCTCCATCTGTTTCTACTCTCAACTCTAAGAAGTTAAAAGCCCTGGCTCGAGTTACTGACATTAGCTCAACAGGGAAGCTCCCTCCTCACATCGTGTACCTTATAGAACTTGGTATGGAACTCGAAGCAATTAAAGAAGTGATACGCAAATTCCCAGCATTCGCTTACTATAGTTTGGATGGGAAAATCAAGCCAGTTGTTGAATTTCTTCTGGATCTAGGTGTGCCAAAAGTAGACATTCCCAACATCCTGAGTAAAAGACCTCAACTATGTGGAATTAGCCTCACAGAAAATTTGATTCCTACCATGGGATATCTCGAGGAGCTTGGTATTGATAAGAAGCAGTGGGCAAAAGTGATATACCGCTTCCCTCCACTTCTGACCTACAGCAGATCAAAACTTAAATCAACTGTGGATTTTCTTTATGAGAAGGGCCTCTCGGCTGATAATGTAGGCAAGCTTATTACTCGCTGCCCGAATATTATTAGTTATAGTGTGGAGGAAAAATTGCGCCCCACGGCTGAGTATTTCGAGTCTCTGGAGGTTAATGTGGCGCTTCTTCTCCAACGATCTCCTCAAACATTTGGTCTCAGCATCGAGGCTAATTTGAAGCCTGTGACTCAATTTTTCTTGGACAAAGGATATAGTTTGAGGGATGTTGCTACAATGATATCACGATATGGGACATTGTATACCTTTAGCTTGTCGGATAACTTGACACCGAAGTGGGAATTTTTTGAGACTATAGTGTATCCAAAGTCCGAGCTAATCAAATTTCCGCAGTATTTCGGTTACAGTTTAGAAGATAGGATCAAACCTAGGTATGAGATTATGCGGAAACATAACATCAAGCTGCTTCTGAATCAAATGTTATCTCTGTCGGAAAATGACTACCAAACACTCGTGAAGAAAAAAATGGAGAAAATGGTTGGTTAGTAGGTTTTTTTCTGCATGTGAGTTAGCCATGTATATTTCATGTGAGGATACTACATATCAACAGCTTTATTCCTTGTAGACTTGATAATCATTGTACTAATAGTTGACATGGGAAGTTTTATGCTTCCTCGAGAATTTTATGGCTTAAAAGTCGATACTTGTTCACTGTCCATCGATAGTTATTGAGTTCAATTTTCGAGCTTTGGTGAACAAAAGTTGTTTTGATAAATATTTCAAAATAAATATGTGAGAGACTCCAGTACTCCACCCGCATATCTCATCACAATATTTTAGTTTTTTAAAAAAAATTAATTCATTAATGGGTTAATCCACTTATAGGTAAGAGATCTCTTGAACTCGTCACAATCTTTTAGGCTACGTTTTGTAGACGTAATCAATGAAAATATCGACATCTAATCAATGGTAATTTGTTGTTTGATTCATTTTTATTTCATACGATAATTTGATAACTCCGAACTAAGTCCACGCTATTTATACAATACATATACGATCCGAGTGATTTGTTTTTTCCTGTCAAGTGATGTGATTCTCTATCATGAACTTATATAATTATTTATATATAATTTTTATCACGATAAAAATACTATTTTTTATAATTAAATAATTTTGTTCTTTGCATCTATAATATAATTTTTAGACACAAGAAAAGTTTTGCTTATATTATTTTGATCCCTACAATAAAAAAAAAAATCATCTATTACACTAAAATCATATCAAACAACACATAACATATCAAACTTTATTATATAACCTCATCTATTATTTTCTTATCACTCTGATTATATATCATTTACTTATGATATCACTTGAATCAAGCGGCAGTAATTATCAATCTTAACGTCATCATGGTACATCTTTTACGTAATTGTTGGTAATTAAATGGAAAGGATCCGAATTCGTGTGCACTATGTCTAAAATGACACATCAAGAAGTAAATTGCTTGTTTAGTATTTCCATATTTGCTAATTTTAGTCTATTATATAATCATGTTGGACACCGTTAGTATCGCTTGATAGATACGATACTATTAACAATAAAGTATGTGATTATAAAAGGATTGAACTGGATAATAATGATATTTGATAATAATAATATGTTTAGTTTGATTGAATGGAATAAAACGGTAACTTAAAAATTTATCTTTATTAATAAAAAAAGAGTTGAAGTATAATTATAATTTTATATTAATGGTTTGATTGATTTGAAAAATAAATAATAAATTTTGATTGGACGTGAATAAATATGTAATGATTTGATTTGATTGATGATTAAATAATATTCTAAACGAACATGCGAAATGATATGATTAGCATAGTATTACTAATATTATATTCCGAGATTAATGTTGTCTTGAAGTATTACTCTATGTTTAATTTTTTTAAAATTTTGGTTCGATCCAAGATCGACTGGTCATCGGAGTGCAATGATTTGAAATTAAAACTTGTTTTATGCGGTGTAACATTAGAAATCTTTTGTGACTGGATTTGAGAAGTGCCAATTTTGGGAGGAGCAAAGTGTTCATGATCCTTTTTCAAATTTTTTTCTTTCCAAAACAGGCAAAGTTCAACGTTAAATTATTAAATTCCGACGATTTGAAGTTATTCCGAAGATTTGTAATTTTTCTTCTGAACGGGCAAAGTTCAGTGTTAAATTATGAGCAAAGTTCAATGTTAAATTATTAGATTCCGACAATTTGAAGTTATTCTGACTAAAGTCGGACCAAAACTGTTAAAAAATTCAATATGTAACCGATATCATGGACTGAAAAAAGCAATTTCTCCCTAAAACGGACACAAAAATTGCTATTTATTTGTTTTGATTTCACATATCATCATATTCATACCGTAAAATATTGCAGATTTAGTATATTTGTGTCCATGTGTATGCATATTATTGACATTAGTTGGTTACACTAAAGTTGAAGGATTTTTTTAAGGGAAGAAATCGAATGAAGGTTGAGGATTATACAGATGTCCATTTCTGGAAATTACAGAGAGCAGCAATCCCGACACAGGATAAGTTCTAGTTCAGTGCAAACAGGGATTTCCAATGTCGGTAAAATCCTGTGGTGAAATACAGAGAAAGACGATATTACCCCTGGGTTAATCATGGGCACACAAATATAATAGTCTCATTTTTCCCGCTCAATTCGAGAAATAAACCTCCAGCCTATTATTCAAATTAGCAAATATGGTAGACTAAATTTTGATATGAAGTCTCGTTTCATTTATGTAGTTAATATTATATTTCTATTTTATTATATTTTCTTAACATCAGTGTGTGCATATGCACAATTTAGCCTCAAAGCCAGATAAACAAGAAGTAATCGGCTCTTTCTTTATATTTTATATTCAAATGGATATTTTTGGGAAAGAAAAATTGATAACGACATTAGGGATCTAAAATTGAGTTTCATATAATATAACACACGCTGATGAAAGCTAATCCCAAGTAATTAACTCGAGGAAAGCAGTTAAACGTAAGGGCATACTCGTCATTTTAGTTTCATGCTGGAAAGCACACGACACGATATTCCATTGCCAAACTTGCTTTGCACTCTTGAGAGAGTGCCGTCGACCGTTTTATAACTCCATTTGTCTCCCATTTCCTTGCTTGAAAGTCTCTTTAAATGTATTTGAGAAGATTCACATAATAGAGAAGCACTGTGTCAACGACTGACTGAGAAAGAAGCATGTTTTATTCGCACTTGCTGCTCTCCAAGAAGGGTGGTCTGGGCACCGTTTGGGTGGCTGCTCATTGCCACAAAAGGCTGAAAAAGAACCAAGTGAAGCAAACGGATATTCCTTCTTCTGTGGGTCTGTCTCTGTCTCTATATTTATATGTGCTTTTGTTATTCCTTCCCTTTCCGGCCTTGTGTTTTATTGCGAGTTAAGCGAAAAGGAGAGTTTTTTTTCACTTGTTAAGAATGTGTTACATGCTGCCTTTTTGTTCCGGTCGATCGTTTTTAGTTTGTTATTCTAGTTTTGGCACCAAACTAGTGGTTGTTTCCCAGTATTGTTGCAAGCTACTGTTAACGAGAGTTTAGAAATTTTCTATTTTTCAGTGTGGAGTTTATAAGAAATGGGAGTATATGATTTTGTGTACTTCACCAGAGTGTTCGTTGAAAATGTTTATATGTTTTACGCCATTCATCCGCAAAGCTTATTCTGATTGACCATGCAATAACTGTCAGAGAAAATTCTTCTTGAAGAAGTTCCCGTGGTGACATATCGAATCTTAGCCTATCTGCTTCTGGGTGTCGTGAGAATTTATTCAAAGAAAGTTGAATATCTCTTCCATGATTGTCATGATGTACTATCAAAGCTCCACGAGTTTAAAATTACCAAGGGAAAATGTGAAGTTAAAAGAGATTCAAGAACGCCTAATCGTTCTATTACCCGGCCCAAAAGATTTGAACTTGACGCCTTTGACCTGGAAGCTTCGGAAGATCATAAACTGGGAGGGTGAGCTTTATATGCAATCAAATCCATTTAGGTTATTGCACGTTTTTTCCTTTGTCTTGTAACTAAAAATTGATTTGTGCTGTATTCTTTTTTGGTCCTTTGGCTATGCAGTGCAAATGTGAAATCTCCTGAAGAATTAATGCTTGCAGGTATTGTGTTTTCTGCTTCATACTGTTATGTTAGTTTGTGGATGAAATTTAGTATAATGAATTCCTTTTTCTGATTCGTCAGATGGACAAATCAAAGATGGAAGTTTGGATGGTTTGCTCTGTAAGGTATTCAGATTATTGGTTTTGATATTATTGAAGAACGATTCCTTGGTTTTCTCAACTTTTTAGAACCATTTTCTCTGTTAAAAAATTTGCATCTTGATAGTGTTATACAAATTGTTCTGTTGATCTGTTTCCTTCAATTACAGGGCAAGATATTATATTCCGAAGCTTATTCAACGGCCAGCACTCCACCTAGGGAGTAAGTAGATTAATCACTGCATCTTGTCCTAATAGTTGATAGGGTCACTGATTCAAGCTATTGAAAATTATGTTGTAGTGTGTTGTCACCTCATACTACGGAAACTGATTCATTTGGGAGTCCTTTCCATAATGTGAGTGACTCTGGAACGAGCCTGGATACGTTTCATGGAGCTCTATTTCCGTTAGATGATCACCTGGATCCTATGGTATTGGATGACGCAGAAAAACAACAAATTAGTGATTCCGTTATGGTTCCATTGCATAATGTGATTGATACAATGGCAAGTAATGAGAAACTTCACGAGAGTCGTCCGAGCTTCCAAGTGGCCGAACCGGATGACTTAACTGTCTTGGTTAACAAAGAACAGCCAGTAGATGACATGAACTCTCTGGAAGTGATCAATACAGAGAGCAAAGAACGCCAGAGAAATCACACAGTCTCAATCACTGTTGATGTAACTCCAGGTCCAAAGTTTCCAGGTGAAACTAGTTCATTCCAGTTTAAATTTATTTGATCTTTTAGCAAGGGCTGACCCAGGATCTCCATGAAAGGAAAGTAAACTAGGATATTTAGGAAAATAACACAGAAAAAGTTTGATTTTTTGGTTTAGATGCCAAATTTTGGAAAAACAACAAAGTTTGGTCCTCCTCTAATGTTATGAATTTATATTATACATGTAGAACCAAATGTCTCACCTACAATCTTTGTATGCTGTCTTTGCAACATGTTGTCTGGCTCTGGCTACTGAAGTGATTTGATACAAGTGCGGCAAATGAAATTCTAGTTTGCTACCATAATTGCATGTCTAAACTGTTTAAACATCAAATTCTGGTCTTTGAGATGCAACTTCGCTCTGATTTCTACTCTCTTACTCGAATTATTTCCAACTTCTGTAGTAAAAATGCGTGCCTTTATTCTTCTGGTCACAATTTCGTTTTCTGAAGCAGATGTTGGCTCGCCGGAGGTTGGTCATGTCAAAACTCCTGCTCCAAAGGAGCGTGGCAAGATTCTGAAGAAGAGAAAAGTGCTGTTTGATGAGACCACAGTACTGGCCAATAAGTACGTGATCACAGCTGATTAAGTTCTATGTATTCTTTAGAGGCTTTAGTCAATGCTGAAACCTTGGGATTTTGGTACCCAATTTGTATTGCATACATCACAATACATGCCAGTACAATGTGATTGGCATGGATGGAATCATTTTTGAGATACTATTCTTTTACTTGTCCTTTTTTGATTTGGATAGTAAAGGCTTGTCATGCTGAATCGAAAGGATGACTGATTCAGTAATAATTCCAAAATTGTAGGGTGTTTAAAGGCTGGATACGTGATCCGAGTAATTTAACATGCAAAAGAAGGAAAGTTCCACATACTATTTTACATGCCTGGAGAACTCGTAAACTTTGCACAATGCCACAGAGTATCTTAGAGCCTTTGATTCCCTGTGAGTTCACCTTGGCTCTTCTGCTGCCACAAATATATTTTGCTAATTCTTCTGAAACATGATCCTGTACAGATGTATCGATAAATCTTGATTCTTTTGAAAGAAAAAGAGAGATTCACAAAGAAGCAGATGAACCTGCAGAATTGCCATCAATTCAAGATGTCGCCAAATCTCCGGTTACTTTTAGTTCCCATGAACGAACTCCGCTTGCTCCTGCGACACCTGTTACTCATTTGACACCGTTGAGATCAACCGAGACCAGAGAAGTTTCTGACATCTTCGAACCCAAATCCTCACTCGAAATCCTGGAGAATAGTCCAGCTTCAGGTGGAGAGAAGGAGTTGGAAATGCTGTTGAGGGATGAGGTACTCAATTGTTTCAATAATTAAGGTTTACATACAATGGCTTTGCTCACTTCGCAGCTTAATTTAGGATCATTTTATACTTTTTCGGCGATTGATTGAGTTAGCTGACTAAAGGTATAGAACATATACAGTTATCATGCTCTTATAAGGAGGCAGATTCATCTGGAGAAGATGGCTCGGGAAAAAGTAAGCAAACAAGAGTTTGTTCACTTGCTGTTGTTGCTAGTGGAGTTTATGTTTTTCCCTTATGTCTAAAACTTTTTCTTAAGCGTCTTACTGATTTTATATTATATTCTGGTTTCAGATAAATATGCTACACGAACGAGGTAAGATGGAGAGCATTTTTTCTGTCTTTCACAATATGTTGTAAATTATGTTAGAATCAAATTTGAGCATCTCTGTTACTGTGCAGAATGACTGGAAGATATCTGTATAAGAACTTCCTAAACAAAAAGAGTAAGCGACAGGATGAAGTCCTGAAGTTGTCAGAGCTACTGAGTCGAAAAACCAAGAAAGGGTGTGCAAGGCTATTCTACGAGATACTGGTATTATCCTTGGTCTCTCATTAACTCTTTAATCCTGCGATGATCTTTATCTTGTATTAAGTTTGTGATTGCCGTCTTTTATTCTTCGGTATCAACGAACTTGAGATGATTGGAGTTTGGAACCAAGGGGATGGTGTAATTTCTGTAAACTCCATGCAGAAATCTGGCTTGTTATCTGATGGGGTCATTTAAAAAAGAGGGACCCCTCTTGGTCTTATTTAAAAAGAAGGGAGTTGACTTTTGTTTTTTAAAAGGAAGGGAGTGGGTTTGTTAAGAGGATACTTAAAATTGTTAAAAATAATAATATTTAAACAATTATTTTTATTCGCATTTATGATGTTTCCCACCAACCCACCAACCACCAACGTCGTCCCCTTCATGACCGACCAGACGGAACAGACTTCATTTGCTCTTTTGTTCTGGATTATCCGACATCCTGGGTTCCTTTGTTCTTAGGTTCTCCGACATTATTTTGCTCGCCGAAGGAAAATATTGAATAAAGAGATCAAAATACAGAGTGAGTAGTACTACTGGAGCTCAAGCATTTGCCGATCTTAACCATACTTTGTTTGTTACTGGGTCGCGATCATAATACAGAGTGAGTAGTACTACTGGAGCTCAAGCATTTGCCGATCTTAACCATACTTTGTTTGTTACTGGGTCGCGATCATAATACAGAGTGAGTAGTACTACTGGAGCTCAAGCATTTGCCGATCTTAACCATACTTTGTTTGTTACTGGGTCGCGATCATAATACAGAGTGAGTAGTACTACTGGAGCTCAAGCATTTGCCGATCTTAACCATACTTTGTTTGTTACTGGGTCGCGACCAAGATTTGTGTGGGTCGCGACACATACTTGCTTGTTTGCTACTGGGTCGCGACACACATACTTGTTTGTTTGCTACTGGGTCGCGACACACATACTTGTTTGTTTGCTACTGGGTCGCGACACACATACTTGTTTGTTTGCTACTGGGTCGCGACACACATACTTGTTTGTTTGCTACTGGGTCGCGACACACATACTTGTTTGTTTGCTACTGGGTCGCGACACACATACTTGTTTGTTTGCTACTGGGTCGCGACACACATACTTGTTTGTTTGCTACTGGGTCGCGACACACATACTTGTTTGTTTGCTACTGGGTCGCGACACACATACTTGTTTGTTTGCTACTGGGTCGCGACACACATACTTGTTTGTTTGCTACTGGGTCGCGACACATACTTGTTTGTTTGCTACTGGGTCGCGACCCAGAATTTGTCTGGGTCGCGACCTATTTTTTTTTGAATCCTTTCAGCTAACGTATTTTATAATAATTTTGCAGGTTATGCCGACAGTCATTGTATTCGAGTATGACGGTGAATGGAAAAGTAACAATGATGAAATCCCGGTATTTAAATGGTGTTCAAGGTCAGGTTGTAAGTGGGCAGCGATTCCTGTTGATGGTGAAATTTGTTCTTTTGAATATATACGATCTGAGATGTACAAGATCATGGGTCTAGTTGGCACAGAACGTTTGAGAATAAGTTATGTACCGGACGTGAGACACTGGCATATGCGTCCAATTTATATTGAGAATGATAATGATTTGAAAGCTTATTTATATTTCGGTTGTCCAAAAGACAGACCTGTGCTGCATGTTGAAGTTGAACCCAGTATTATCTCTGAAGAAGTTGGGATGGAATCAAGAGCATTTGATATCGTCGTTGGAAGTGATGAACTGGGAGATGCAATATTGACAGAAACTGTGGGTGGTGGCAATGTGACGGATTACTGCTATGATGAATATTTTGACCGAAATATTGTCTCTACCGCAGAGGTTTCTGTGTCTGAATATTCATTGATGAATAACGTTACCGAACAAGAAAACGATGTAGAAGAAGACATCGGTGTTGGCGTTGGTCATTTGGATGATGTGGAGCACATTATTACGCAATCGGATGAACTTAATATCGGTGTTGGCGTTGGTCATTTGGATGATGTGGAGCACATTATTACGCAATCGGATGAACTTAATATCGGTGTTGGCGTTGGTCATTTGGATGATGTGGAGCACATTATTACGCAATCGGATGAACTTAATATCGGTGTTGGCGTTGGTCATTTGGATGATGTGGAGCACATTCTTACGCAACCGGATGAACTTAATATCGGTGTTGGCGTTGGTCATTTGGATGATGTGGAGCACATTCTTACGCAACCGGATGAACTTAATATCGGTGTTGGCGTTGGTCATTTGGATGATGTGGAGCACATTCTTACGCAACCGGATGAACTTAATATCGGTGTTGGCGTTGGTCATTTGGATGATGTGGAGCACATTCTTACGCAACCGGATGAACTTAATATCGGTGTTGGCGTTGGTCATTTGGATGATGTGGAGCACATTCTTACGCAACCGGATGAACTTAATATCGGTGTTGGCGTTGGTCATTTGGATGATGTGGAGCACATTGTTACGCAACCGGATGAACTTAATGTTCGGCCTAGTGGTGATACATTTTCGTTCACCGACGGTTCTAACTTGTACGTCGGTCAGGAGTTCCAAAGCAAGGCTGCCGTGCAAAAGGAGTTATCTAAAATTGCTTTGAACCCTCTTTTGAATTCAAAAATGTCAAGTCATCTCCGCTTGTATATGCCGTTCGGTGCGTTAATAAAGGTTGTACATGGAGAATCTGGACTTCGAAAGTTAGAGACTCCGATATTTTTGCGATTCGTACGTATTGCAACACACACATGTGATTTGACAGGAAGACGTACGAGACAACGACAAGCAAGTTCGTCCGTTGTTTGTGACATGTTGGTGGAGAACTTTGAAGGACAACAAGTGACTCCCAACCCAAAATCTATTATGACCATGATGCGCAATAGAGGAGTTGAAATTACCTATTACAAAGCTTGGAAAGGTAAACAACTTGCTCATGATATCTTCAGAGGTGATCCTGAACAAAGTTTTGCAATTCTGCCTTCTTATCTGAGCATGGTGGAAAAAATGAATCCAGGTAGCATAACTGATTTAGTACTTGATGAGGATAGTAGATTCAAATATATGTTCCTAGCTTTTGGTGCATGTGTGAAGGGCTATCGATGCATGAGAAAAGTAGTCACCATTGATGGTACATGGTTGAAAGGAAAGTACGATGGCGTTTTACTGGTGGCCTCGGCTCAAGATGGAGATTTTCACCAGTACCCGTTGGCTTGGGGCGTTGTTGATGTTGAATCTACCGCTTCATGGAGTTGGTTTCTATCGAAATTACTGTATGTAGTGCCTGATGAGGAAGAGTTGATGATCATATCTGATAGAAATCCAGGGATCATTGCTGCTGTTTCCGGAGTGTATCATAACGCTCATCATGGTCATTGTATATGGCACTTGTCGCAAAATATGAAACTGCGTTGCAAGAAGAAGGGTTGCACGGAAATGTTTATGCACTTGGCCAAGATCTATAAGCAGAGTGAGTTCCTCTCTACGAGTTGCAAAAGCCTCAGCAACACCATTATAAATTTCGTAGGCCAATATCTTACAAAAAAAAAAAGAATAAACCACATGTTATTTTAAATGAAACATATCAAATTTAAAAAATTAATCTATACAAACATGTAAATAAAATATACCTGCAATGGCTGAACAAAGCCACTGAGGTGGAGGCTTCCAAATCCGCTGAACTTTGGATCCCGCTTCCTCTTCTTCGCTAAAGTTGTAAACTCTTCAAATCTAGCTCGGAGGTCTTTTCGAAGACCAAATAGAACTTCCTCGTAGGCCAACCTACCCCATGGGTAGGTATTAAAACTATTGATATCATCCACCAGCCGCATCCAATCTGGATCAACCACTTCCTTCTTCCTTTTCCTCCGAGGACCCAACACTGCGGAGGCAAAGTATAAGCTAGCCAGCTTAATTTTCTCCTGGTCAACCTCATCAACTCCAGCCTCTTCTTGATATTCATCAATACGGGCCCTCAAATCAACCAATGTTACCGTACTCATCCCACGAAAATGCCTTCTACGGAATCCATCCTCCTTTGGAATCGCAGGATAAGTACTTGAACAGTTAAGCCCAGTTGTAAGCCCATACTCCAGCAAAGAAAACCGGAGCGGCCTCTTGTGGATGATCATCCAAAATTCGGTCCCATAGTCCACGGTCTGCCTGCTGATCAAGAACCATAATAATTGGTTCGAGTTCAGATAATCAGAGGCATATCTAATCAGATTGCCAAACTGCCCGTGTTGGACCATTGTTTGAAGCTCACGTTCATTCAAAAATTCGAGAATTCTTTGACAAACTTCATGGAATGGTGATCCCAATGTTAATTTGCAGTCAAAAACTTGCCCTTTCTGGAGTTTTGTTGGACAAAAAATCTACAAGACAGTTTAACAGAAAAGAAAATTAGCAAGACAAAACATGGGTCGCGACAGTAAAAAAGTATTCGCGACCCACAACGGCATACAAATTCGCGACCCACACTTTACTATACATATTATCGCGACCCACACATCAGTCTACCTATTCGCGACCCACACAGTCTACCTATTCGCGACCCATTTTTGTTCACAGATTCACCACCAACATGCACATACTGGACAGTCACTAATCGCGACCCAAACACTCAAATCATTTAATAACAAAACTCGAAACATGAAATGTAGAAAGCAATAACAATAACATAAACTTTGCGTTTATTGCCGAAACCATTCAGGTTAAGTGCCGAGGAGGGTACGTACCACGCGGTTATTGCCGAAAGTTCGTTCTTGTAGTTCCATCTCCACTGCTTCGATTGCTTTGCGTTTCACCATTTCGCAACTCAAACAATGACAATCGGCGATGAGGTTTTTTGTTTTTGGTAGGTTTCGTCGGGTGAAGGAAAAAAAACTGAAGAGCCGTTCGTGCGTCGAAGAAGAATACGCGCGCTGTGCTATGTTTGTTTCGTCGAGATGGTAGGGAGGATGTCTTACGTTTTTTAAAAGTCGTGTAGCGTTTTTCATTTTCTTACTTTTTTAAATTTGTTGACGTTTTTAAGTTACTAATTGGGTTTTTTAAAACGTAATCGATGATTATTAGATGATTTAACAACTAAAACGTGATTGAATATAAGGGTAAAAAGGTAAAAGAACTCTCGCTCCCTTCTATCGAATTAATCTGTCTATCACTCCCTTTTTCCTAAATTTCCCTTATCTGATGCATTCGATAGCTTGACCCATGGTGGTTGTTCGCAGGTACTGAAAATGGAGAACTGCATAGATGTGAGGCAGGAGAGCCCCTACGGCGATATTTTTATCCACGAGAGCTCCAAATTGAAGCAGATTTCTGAACCTTGAATAGTGTTGAACTTAGAACTTCAAGAATGGGTGCAGAAAACCTATTCTTTCCTGTGTGTATTTGTCGTGGGATGTTTATGCCTGTGTGGATAGGATAAAGTCTTTAATATAGGAATTTTACCTTTTGTTTGTAGACTATGTAACAAATTTTGTAGCTCCAGGAACCGACTTTTTACGATGCAACTCATAGATATATATGGTTCTTGGATGTTTATATAATGGGTGTAAATGGAATTTACGATGACCACCACTCTTTTCAAGTCAATAGTTTGTGCAGTTCTAAGTGATTTGAAACTTTTTATAGAAGGATTTGCATAAACTAGCTTCGTGATTGTATTTGATGCAATATTACGGTAATATCAAATTGAAACCAAGAATAAAATTAAAGTACTATTTTACTTGGTCTAGAGAATACTTCTGTACATACCAATTGTTGTATGACTTCTGCATGTGACTAATATGGATTCATGTATATTTTAAGTAATCTCATAAACCAACCGTTATGAGACCAATAGTCAACATTCCATAAGTTTCTTCTATAACACCGAATTGAGGAGTTGTTTTATATCTCTGAATCGTGCATTTACCAACCAATCTTTGCAACTCGATATCTCCACAACCGTGACTACAAAAGAAGATCCACAGAAAGGCAACAAAACCTAGAAAAAACTGTGATGCCACGGAATTCTAGCTGGAAATCAGCATCAAGATATGATGCTTGAAGCAACTACGACAGACAAGTTTCTCTTTAAAACCATTCTGAAGTATTCCAACTCCGTGTCCACCAAAGCATTGATAACTCCCTCAAAAGGACCACGGGTTTCAAAAGATTTATTTCTTTCGTCATTCTCGCTCACTACCAATTTGAAACCTTCTGGCTCACATTTAAATTCCATGATTTGATTGCTTAAACAATGGAGAGACTGTTGTACAGCAACAGACACTCGCAAAATTGTACAGAGGATTACAAACTTCTTCTTTTCCACTTTACTAGATCCCTCAAGAACGTCACTTTTTGGAAATTTCTTTCTGTGATATCTAGCAAGCAGACCAATTTTCTTGATCTCTTCCTCAGAATAACCATGGAGGTGATCTCCATTCATAATAATCCGATATGATTGCTTATGGTAACCCTTCTTGCCAGCATGTAATCCAATGTTGTGGAGCAAACTAGCAGATTCAAGGTACTCAAGATCTTTGTCATTTAACACCACTGAAAACTCGGAATCAAGAGGCTCATTTAATTTCCTCAAACCTTCAAATATCACCCTTGAAATGCAAGCACAGGCGTTAGCTGCCTGAATCCTTTTCTTATTGTTAAACCTCGAAGAGAGCCTAGCAACTGATCTCCATCTCGCATTAGCATTCAAATCAAAACCATGGGAAACCTGCCCCAACATATCTGAAATCACACCTTCTCCTAGAGCATAACCTGATGCTTCCATTTCATCAATGCCAACCATTTCAAAAATCTCATCCAATAGAATCACTCCCGCTAGTATAAATTCTGCCCGATCCTTGAAGAAACCTACCCTCTTCACTGTTCCCTCCATTTCCATTTCTTCTTCACACAAGCTCTCCAACAAAGATTTCAACTCCTTTTTATCAAACTTCCACTCCCTTTTCACAAAGCTCTCGAGCAAACCAGCAGTCCCCTCAACAGTCCGCGCATACCCTTTAAAAACAGCCTTCTCAATCGCTTTAATGGTACCGGAGGCACCAATCACCACATCTATTTTGAAATTCTTAATTTTCTCGATCAAACCACAGTTTTGCAATACGCTCCGGATGTGTCCTCTCAATGCAGATATATCGGTGAACTCTTGAGTTAAAGTTACATGTCCTAATCTTAATGATTGGGAAAAAAGAATATTACCCTGGAGCCCTACCGCAAATTCAGTCGAGCCACCGCCAATATCAATAACTAGAACCGTAGAGGAGAAAACGGGATAGAATTTGAGGATACCGAGATAAATTAAGCGAGCCTCTTGGATTCCGGATATGATTTCAACATCCAAGTTTAGGGTTTCGCGAACACTGGAAATAAACTGGGATTTGTTCGATGCTTCCCGCACGGCAGAAGTAGCTACGAGGCGAATATTGGAGGGAGGGATCTGGTATGAGTTGAGGAACTTTTGGAATCTGCTGAGAGCGGATAGTGATCGCTCGATGGAGGCGGCGGAGATGGTAGCTGGAGTGGAGGTTGACGTTGTATCGAGGCCGAGGACGACGTTCTCTTTCAGGTGGTTGAGGGATAGAAAAAGGCCAGTGGAGGGTTCGGTACGGGCAATGGTTAATTTGAAGGAGTTGGTCCCAATATCCACGGCGGCGAAGAAGTCGTTTCGGGCCGCAGCACTGGTGGCGATGGCGGGTGTTGCTAACATTTTCTTTTCCTTTGCAATACTTACGCGGCGGGTCTTTCGACCGGCGACCATAAGATATTCTTTACTGATATATAAGGTGACAATTTACGTTAGTAAAGATCGTTCGAACACTCAATGTGGCATCATATGAGATGAAGTTTCCTATTATTTTTTTAATACTTCAAAAATAACTAATTTATATATATTTGAGAGGGGAATAAAAATCTCTAATATACTATTTTTTTTCGAAACATATAATTTTTTTTTTCTGACAACATTTCAATCAATTCCTAGCTGAACTTTTTTTGAAAAATAAGATCATTATGTAGTTATTTATGTATTTGCGCTGAATATATAATTGACTGGAGAAACTAGATACAGTAAAACCAATATTCACGAAATTATATTACTCTATAAATAATAACTACTTTAATCCACTAAATACAAAAGTATCATGATGTAGTAATATCATAATGTCTCATACTAACCGTTCTGATCCACTAAGTAGAACCAATTCATAATGATTTATACTAACCATTTTAATCCACTGTGGAGTCAGCTAATGATATGAAATATTGTTGACTTGGGGAATTCTAATTACATTGAGAACCACAAAAGTATTAGGCCATCCAAGAGTCATAATTGAACTAAGACATCCTTTTATTCAACAGGTCAATCATATTTTAGCAGCATTTTAAATTCACCGGCTTTAATTGAGTTTCATAGTAGTGAATCATCCAGTTTTCAGTGATCGATCTTCGATCAAGAGCAATGTATAATAGCTTTAAGTAAAGGAAGTAAAGTTTCAGTTTTAAGAACTTATGGCATAGATGATCCGGTCAATCAGGAAGGGACATGATTACGGTATGACTATAATCCCTTCATTAGAAGGGATCGGATTATGGAATTAATGTAATCCCTTCACAGAGAGTTATTGATTCAGATAACATGCTTCATGCATCAGGACCACCAGAGAGCTTCATTATAAGGGACCGGATTATGGAATTAATGTAATCCATGTCATGATTGAATTGAATATCATACTCAGTATTTTTGAATTTATTGAACAATGTAGTTTACAAACATCTAAACTGTGAACATCGGTTTTTTTATCTCTATAATATACTGATATATATGATACGGTAACTCTTTATTTGTCAATTAAATATATTGGAGCGCGATTATGTAAAGCTGTAATCAGATTAAAAATAAAAATAAATTTATATTTTCGACGTCTGTTGTTCTGAATTTTTTATTGTAGTCCTATAACTTGTACGTATTCTTTACTTTTAGTCATATTTTTCTTTTGAATTATATATAAATTACATGACAGAAAACTATACACGTTATAAAAACATGCAAGTATAGGATTAAACACAATAATAACAGGGTAAAGAATATTAATTAGTTTTTAACAGAACAAATAAAGATTATTTTCTAATTCGGCATGAAAACCTGAGGAAAACAGTGATCCAAACAGTAATCCTATTGTGCATCAAACCAAGATTGGAATAGCAAATATGACACAAACTAAACCACGATTAAAACTTCAAAACAATTTCAAAAGCCAAATAGCTAATAAAAAGGAAGACCTCAGAAACTAATTATTCCGAAACATAACTCCTCTGTATCTGATCAAAATGGAGAGATGTAGAGTAAAAATCTTCCTTCAAACAGGCCTCAAGCAGACTTTGCCATGTGCCGAACCAAGTCGATCACGCGGTTACTGTTACAGTGTAATATTACATCAGGATTGCATCCGACATATAGTCCTAAGTTAGGATAAACGAAGAAAAAAACGATATCTAATTGCATACCTGTACCCCCATTCGTTGTCATACCAGGAGACAACTTTCACGAAGTTCCCGTTGAGGGCGATTCCAGCCTTGGCATCAAATATGCTCGACCTATTCCGAATCCAGTTCACGACATTCGATCAAACGACAAATAGAGGGGTGAAAGAAATTAAAAAAAAAAAGAAAGACTTCAGAAAAAATATACACCTGTTTGAGGGTGAATAAATAAATTAGTCTATTTCACGACAAAGTTTCCAAGATTTCAAATTTAGGCTTTCTAGTTAAAACCACGTTACTAAAAGGCAAAAAGAAACGAATAAATCATTAGCACGACAGTAAGTAGAAGGAAGTGAACGAGTCCTTACCTGCAATCACCGATAAAATCAGTGGACACCACATCATCTTCGGTGTATCCTAAGATACCCTTCAATTTGCCCTCAGACTCCTCCCTATAAGACAGTTAATCACCCGTTTATATTAAATATTAAATAAACGGATGATGCCTCCTTCACAAGTCAATGAGGAATTTGTTATCACGAGACTGAAGAATTATTACTTGATAGCAGCTTTGATTTCATCATAGGAGGCTGCTTTTTCGAGCCTTGCGGTGAGGTCAACCACTGACACATCAACAGTCGGAACACGGAACGCCATACCGGTTAGCTTCCCATTCAGGGCAGGAAGTACTTTCCCGACTGCCTGTGTGCATAAATTAAACAAAGAACGTTGCATAATGTAAGAACTAAGGAACATTAGACCAGGTGTACAAAGATTATCATCACATTCGAGTATTCCGACAGGTGTGAGTGCATGCAGTTGCTGACACATGTACCTTACTTTCATATGTAACAGTATTTGGATAGCTTTTATTGGGCCAAATTGTGGAATCTTAGACTTTTGAGTTTGAAGATGATCCATTACATTAAGCAGATAGCAATTCATGGGACGTACCTTTGCAGCTCCAGTACTGCTAGGAATAATGTTGAATGAAGCAGCTCTTCCACCTCTCCAGTCCTTCATTGATGGGCCATCAACAGTCTTCTGTGTTGCTGAAGGCCATAGGACAGACATTGTCAAGGACCATTCCAATCCATGTACAAAGGTCAAGTTTATGCGATGAGGAAGTAAAAGATCCTCAGGTAGCCTATAGTATTATATTTCATGACGAATCCGAAGTATGCTTCCATTCATTTAAAGACATATCTGTGTATGGGTGTGTTTTTTTCTGATGTAGCATAGATTAAGCCATGTTAAAAAGTGAGAAACGCTAGGAATAGATGTGCTTACCTGTAATCGAGTGGACGGTTGTCATCAACCCCTCAACAATGCCAAACTTATCATTAAGAACCTGTGGCATAAAAATCACAATACATTGGATATGTGGGTGTCTGTGTGTGTGTATATATATATATATATAGAGTTATTACTGTGCTATTTTTAAACCCGGAAACATTAAGTTAAGATTAGACCTTAGCTAGTGGGGCAAGACAGTTGGTAGTGCAGCTAGCATTAGAAACAATGTCAATATCTGGTTTGTAGTCTTTCTCATTGACACCCACGACAAACATGGGAGCATCCTTGCTTGGGGCGGAAATTACCACTTTCTTGGCACCTCCCTGAGAGTCCAGATAGGAGAACCAAAAACACTTCAAAAAATATTCACTCTAAGTTCTTTATTAACCCAACGAAGTGGTGGTTGTTGAATAAATCAAAATGGTCACAAATCAGTAGATCAGAAATAGTTATTGTGTTACGAAGCAAACCTTCAAGTGAGCAGCAGCCTTGTCCTTGTCAGTGAAAACACCTGTGGACTCCACGACATAGTCGGCTCCAGCTTCACCCCATGGGATTTCCTCTGGGTTTCTAATTGTAAAACAGATGTGTGGTATAAAGGATGCTAAACATTTATAGCAAGAGCTAACAGGTAAGATAAGTACCTCGAACCAAAGACAGTCACTGGCTTGTCACCAAAGAGAAGGGTCTTTGAATCCTTGACAGTGAGTTCATGCTTTTTCCATTGACCATGAACACTGTCGTATTTGAACATATATGTCTATACGCCAAAATAGCCGATGGTGGTTAGACAGGACGCACACAAGATTTGGCTATCAAACATTTAAACATATTTTCCCACAAGAACATTCTATTCGCTCATCATAATTTGCAAAATGCCTATGCAGCATGGGCCATCCTAGCTGCTCAGAGACATGCCAAAGCACAGTGTTTTAATGAGGCGCACATCTGGGAATAAAGCATAACTCTTGGTGCTCCTTAAAGGCCCGTGACCAATTTTAAGTAGGCTTTGAATAAGAAGATTTCATAATCAAATTTAAAACTCAATATAAGAATCATCCATATTGATCGTACTTTACAAGTATTCATTTGTTGTTTTTCAATAGCTTTTAAATAATGTCAGATCCCCTAATGTTTGCCATGCATCCAAAGTTTAAAATATTGTAGATCGATACACCTCGAATAATCTCTAGAGACTTGGCGCCTTTAATTACTATGAGAGTAATTTTTTTAGACAGTAAGATATCCATCCACCACTAGTAAGCCAACTGAATGCACAAAAACGGACACCCTTTTATTTCTGTGAATTCACCATCATCCCTGAACATGAGCAAACCTCTCTAACAATAAAGGAACAGATTTAAAAATGACCAACATTTGACGCATTATATTCCCTAGCATTGAATAGACAAACACCTTATGCAGTTTTACATGTACCCAACGTACATGTAAGAAGGATTACAAGTTTCGAAAAAGAAAAGAGTTTACAGAAAGAAGTAAAGAGATATCCAAATAATCATTACCAAACATATGAATTATGATACTTAAAATGGTCTCCGAGATCTAAATGTCATATATTCATATAAATCAATGAATCACACCAAAGCCATATCCATGTAAAACAAACAGATCCAGTGATTTACTCCCACAAAAGACGAATTTTTTCATAAAAAAAGGAGCATTACCATGTAATCGGTAGTAATAAATGGATCGTTAACAGCAACAAGTTCAACATCATCACTCTGCAGTGCAACTCTAGCCACCAATCGTCCAATCCTTCCAAATCCTACAAACAAAAACACCAGATGAGATGGTACTAAAAGAATCTTATTACAGGAAACAATGGAGTAAGACTTCCTGGAACAAATCTAAAAAAAAGCACGTTAACTGTACCATTGATTCCAATCTTGATCTTGGCCATGATGAGTGCGAGATCTAGAGAACAAAAACTGAGAAAAAACGAAGAAGTTTCGTAGGAGTGTTAGAGTAGAACGGCGTTGGCGAAATGGGCCTTGGTTGTGTGTAGATTTATAGTTTGGAGGAGTGAAAAGGGCACAGGAGATCGTTAAGATCTAGAAGCGCGAGGCGTCATTATCGAAGCTGAAATTTGGTGGGTCCACTCCGCATACCGAAGCGACAACCTCGGAGTGCATGGGGGAAAAACTGTCGCCACGTGGCAATTCGCTCTTTTATTCATTTTATAACTTTTACTTTAAAATTCAAATTAAATTAATTGGGGAGTTATATTTTCTCTCTTGATTAATGTCAAAAATATAAACACACATCTCATCGTTTTTCCAATCATGAACGGTGAACCCAACCAACATTTCACTCAGCCACATAATATACAGATTTTGAACTTAATTAATTATATTTGGAAATATATAAATTGTTTTTAGAGATGATTAAGTTATTAATTATGATAAAATTACAATTAGTATATACTTATATTTAAATATAAGAAACAAAATAGAAAATATAAGTGGATAATAAATTTATTAAAATGAGTTTCTATAATAATTTTTTATTGAATAAAACAAGATATACTCTTGTTCGTCAACTAAAATGGCCAAAATAAACTAAACTTGTCAGAATAAAACAAGACATATAAGAGTCCATGTCTAGCCCAAGAGCTCGTGCGAGGAAACATTATGATGAACCTATGAAACATTATTCTGATTTATTACCAGTTTACATCTGAAACATGTCCCAAGGCCAAGAACAATGTTTGGAGCTAATTTACTAGGTTGAGGGATTCAAGGTACAGCCGTGTATCTGTCTGGACGTGACCCGCCTTTTCTAACGGCTGATCCGCTTCAGCGGAGGCTCTGGTTCGAGCTACGTTTGTATCGAGCTGGTCTAAGCTTGCTTACCTTCATCTATGTGGTGGAGATCGAAAGTGGCGTAAAAATCTCCCACGCAGCCTGAACAGTCATCAACAAGGTTAAGCTGGAGAATATTATAGATGAGATGTGATATTTATGCAATAGCACTACCTTCAACTCATCAACCTCAGATGATCGGATATGCCAAGAATGTAACCCATTTCAATATTCAAGAGTCAAGACTCCAGGATAAAAAAATAGAAACAGAAACTTGATGACAGGTATATGCTAAAAAGTGGATTAGCTTAGCAGTATCTGATCTATGTTTTTGAAAACAGAATGACCAAGAGTAAGCAGACAACGTTGTTTATATTAAAAACGTTGAGCATGATAAAACAGAAACCACTAACCAACTGAGGAAAGTTGGAAACATCTGGTAAGCCATCTTTTCCACGGGGAATATTGTTGTAAACAATTAAAGTTCATGAATAAATCCAAAATCATAAACATGTAAAATCATTAGATCTAAAACTGTGTGCGGAAGCGTACCTGAAGCCATACTTGAGAACGATTGGTTGATCTTCCAAATCTGAGCGTTTTTCGTGAGAGTACTTTTTGTTTCTCTCAGAATATATTCTAGTAATGAGATTTAGAATATGGAACGTGATACGTCAGATTTGGGGAATATACCAATAAATAGATAATTCATTGAATTATCTCCTCTAATAACTGTTTTAGCCCATCATTAAAATAATAATTATAATTTAGGCTCTACACATAAAAGGTCCATATCCAATCAGATACATTAAAACCCAATAATCCAAAACTTTAGTCGATCACTTTAATTCGGACTTAACTTTATTAAACAGTCCACAACATATAACCTCTCACATATAAGCCTCCAACAAATATACCTAGAAAAAATTAAAAACAAAGCCACCATTAGCAATGATAACGAGGGATTTATCCCCAGAAGGGATTATTAAAATACACGTCATATCCTCTAATTCGATCTCTTAATACATCATCTGTCATCTGACTCCTTTCATAAGATATCAAAAATCCCTGAGCACATCCATTAATCACATAAGAGATAAGTTTTCCAGTACTCCTGCGAAATGATCTTACTGAACTCATACAAAACAATTTTCAGTCATATCTTGAGGCTAAGGCTGACTGTGTCTTCTCCTAATCTGATACCATTGTAATCGCTGACCACTCACAGGTACATGAAGTAAACATTATGGTTCGATTAACAGATAATAAACAACGAAAAAGTAACAATATTCGAGATAAAATTATAAAGCAAAACCGATTTTCCACTTTACCTGCCTGTGAAGGTTAAAGAGCGCCGGGAAAGTCTTTTTCTTAGCAAGATCTCCTGAGGCACCTGTGAAAACGATGGATAGGCACGGCCACTAAGTCCTCGTTCTTGGCTAAAGAATCATTCTTCGTAAATGGTCTTTGCAGAACAAATCTACTTGAAGATCTCTTTACAATGCAAATCATTACACAAGGAGCAACTACGATAGCAGCGGATACATGAAAAATCTCAAGGATGGTCTATTCATCTATCTAATCCAGGAAATGATATGTTTATTGCTTGCACAAACATATTTGAGCAATTCGATACAGTAAGCTGTTGAATTTTGTGCATGTAAAATTTCTGGAATTTGAAATTATAAGAAAAAACAGAGAACAGAAACTTGAATCAAATAATAGGAGTCCTCTTGAATCGAGTTGAGCTTACCATATTCCAACAGAGATTTACGAAGTCGTCAGCAATTCCAGAAAAAAGGGAAAAACCTAGTCCTCATTTGATTCGATGAAACTACTATATCCAGGAAGAAACAGAAAATCATTCATTTACAATAAAATGTCAAAATATGTGAAGCTTTGCCAATAACAGGTATAAGCATTTATCAACTGATGATAAATATGAGCAAAGTCGGTACAGGGAATGCTCCTATTAATTCTCTATTATGAGAGAATAAACAGTCTGCAGAAGATGCAGTGGAGTCTGATAATGGAGGTCTTAATGGAGAAGACAGGATTTTTTATTCCTTATTTATACATAGACCTGCTGTTTATACAAAACTCAAGCCAATTCGATTGTGTATGGGGATGAGGGATGATTACTGTGGAGTGGCATGATTGATTGATTGATTAATTAATTGAAGTCGATGGTTCTAAACAATGAGTTATCATAATGATGAGGATATGATCATATAAATTTTTAAATATATGAATTTCGTTGTTTTGAATAATTGAATTCGATTTAGAATAAAGAAACGAAACGGGACTGGGAAGATGAAATGACTCGGACAAGTAATGATAGAGACAATATAAATTCTCATGAGATCGTAATCATAATTACATTTATGGTATTTTATATATTTGATAATATTTTTTGTAATTTACCAAATACACAATATATTAACATGAAAGAATATTGTATATATTTATGTATATCATGAAATATATTTAAATATAGATATTTGTTTGTATACTTTTCAAAGTCAACAAGGGTCGAGATGATTTATCATTAGCCCAAAAGAATTCCGATAGTCACTTTTCGTTTATCTTAATTTTTTGTGTATATATGTATATTCGTGTGACGTGTATATATATATATATATCAAAAGAATGTGATTTCTTTACGGGGAAAAGGAAGATTGTAATATTGCCCCTCCCATTTTTTGTTTACTTTTTAGGCTCACACCTTAATTGAAAATAACTAGCACCAATTTCTAGACATTACATATATTGTTAGACAAATAAACATATCTATGTTTATACTAGACTAGTACAATAATATTGTATGAACTATACAGAATGTTTATCTTGGTATGTCAAGAATCTAACTCCTATTATCACCAAAATTAAACAGGTAATGAGTTGCCACCACATCAGACGATATTAACGGGAGGTCAGGAGGATACACCTCGGGATTGACATGTGCAATTGGATGGACGCATGCGTAGGGTGATCTGATCGGGAGGTCATTCCTCATGGGAAGAGTAGAGCTTGACGTCTTTCCCTTAATGATCTACAAACGCAGACACTGGTCATAGAGCGTCAGGAGTTATCACGAGAAAGTCCTCCGATACTTAAGTCAGCTCGAGTGATCGAGAATATGTAGTACAGAGAATGTATGAGTCTGCTGAATGAATGTAAATTGAGACATGTCCGAGTATCTATATGAAGGGATAGATTACTGTTGCATGTACGGACACAACTAATCATAATCGAGTATGGGTTTGGCGGCCCTTACGTGCACGTCACTAGAATAATCATTTGTAAGTATGGGTTTTGCAGAAGTTGCGAGTTTGACTAATCATGAGTTAAATAAGAGGGCATGTGATTGTGATGAGTCGTTATCAATGACAGACCTCTTGTCCCGAAGTCGTGTTGCCAAGCTATACTGTGAAGACTCGTCACGCTTTGAGACCTCGAGGTTTCCTGGAAGTATTAACCAAGGCAGAAACCTATCAGTAACGTTCCATGATGTGCTCTTTCCTGGGGTCCCGGGGTGGAAAATATTTATGGTATCAAAACTCATAATTCAATCAATTATGTAATAAAAGGTTCAAAGAAAACACTTTTAGATGCTCAATTTCAATTTAATGACATTGACAAATCAACTACATTAAGTTGAGCACACACGTAAAAGGAAAAAAGAAAAAATTGAGCACACTTTTTGTTGGATGAGGTGGGCGGGGCCACTTCGACCGAATCTAAGCCCACGGATGGCTTTGATGATAAGTCCCATGTTATCAAGTAAATTACTCTAATCTGATATCGTTTTGGTTATATACTGCTCAAATAATCCAGATATCTATCATCAGCACATATGATATGAGAAAATAAAATATATATAAATCTACTTGTATAGATTTGTTATACTTACAGGCTCGTAATTTCAAATCTTTAAAGATAATTTAATCTGATCATCTAAATTATACTTCTAGCTCAAGTAATCGAGTTTACAGGGTCAATCTTAAGCTATATAGGGATTAATAATAGCCGAACATGAGCTATCGAACGTCCGATAAGTAAATAAAGTATTATTTAACTAATTTGGAAAAATTCAGAATAAATATAATTAATTCATTCAATCTACCAAACGCCACTCAATTCTATCGTTTTACTCACTACTCTTTTGCTCGCTCTCCCTTTCCTTGCAGCCCATTTGCGGGGCCAATTTTCAGATTTTAATCACTGCCCCAACTGACAAAAGACTCCTTCTTTTATTTGGTTTTTAAATTTAGCCCCTTTGCTTTTTCTCATGCTTATTTTTCTATCAAAATAATTTGCGTTCATCCGTAATCCATAGTTTTGCAATCCCTTTCTCCCTTTTCCACACTTGTACATGTGAAGGTTGAAGGCTGAGCTGCGTGGCTGGTTACTGCTTTGGGTTCTCTGTCTTACTGCTTTGATAGGTACTTTGTGATTGGCGAGTTCTGATGAAGAATGTCAACTGGGTTTTCTAGATCACGCCCAGATCTTGGCGCTTTCGGATATGGCTGGATAGTGGGGAATCTCGGTAGATTTTGGGTGATAGGGGAAATCTGAGGTGAGCTCTAATCTCTTGACCTTTTCTGTGATTTATTTTTGAGGCGATTGTAAGTCAAAGTTGTGGGATTTCCATACGTACTATCGTTTGGGTAAAATTTTTAGCTAATTTTTCAATATGAACTTATTTTCCGCATCTGGCATGTATAAAATTGACATGAAATTCTGTTTAAGTATCAGCGTACCTTCGTTTCTGATGGGTGGATTTTATGCAGTAAGTATCTCCTTTAAAGGGATTGGCGATTTTTCTTCTTGTGCTTCACCATTTGATAAAATAACAACGTGGCTTGTTTTGTGTGGGCTTAGCTTGTATCAATTCAGTTTATTTTTCCTTTTATTTTCCTTTATTCTCACAGATGAGGTGCTAGCCGGTAAGAGCAGAAGCACAAAGATCCCGCATGTTTACTTTTTGCGGTGGAGAAGATAGCTGTATATGTGTCTGCATCGTTGCAAAAAAGGAGATAGCGATTGAAATTGGTTTAATGACCCTTTCCTGAATGTAATATGTGATTTTTTATTTGGTATAGCAGCGATTTGGTTGGATTGTAACAAAAATTGAGCTTCCTTGAAGAGGGTTGTATTTGTTATCTAAGGCATGATTAAAAATATTCTCAATAGACTTCCAAGAAAACAAGGCAAGTTAGCTGAGAATCGTGATGGAGGTTCCTCTACTTCATCTTCAAATGCTTCCGCTTCTTCCAGAAGCAATCAAGCTGCAGGTTCGCGGTTAGGCAATTCAAATGCTACATTTCTTCGGGGGACCAATTCAACTTCAAATTCTGGTCTAGTTTCAGGAAGTAAACTCTATGACCCATTGAATACAAAGGTGAATGGAACCGGCGGGGCTGTACCATATGAAGCACTTCCTAGTTTTAGGGATGTACAAAATGCAGAGAAGCAAAACTTGTTTATTAAAAAGTTGAACTTGTGTTGTGTACTATTTGACTTCACTGAACCCTCAAAAAATTTGAAAGAAAAAGACGTCAAGCGGCAGACACTGACGGAGCTTGTCGACTATGTGACTTCACCCAACGGGAAGTTCAGTGAAACGGTTATGCAAGAGATCATGAAAATGGTATCCATAAATTTGTTTCGAACTCTCTCTACTCAGTATCGTGAGAACAAAGTTTTAGAGGCCTTTGATGTGGAAGATGAGGAGCCCTTAATGGATCCTGCATGGCCTCATTTGCAGCTCGTCTATGAATTTCTTCTCAGGTTTGTAGCTTCACCAGAGACAGATGCAAAGCTGGCAAAGCGCTACATTGATCACTCATTTGTTCTAAGGTTACTTGATCTATTTGATTCAGAAGATCCCAGAGAAAGGGAGTATCTAAAAACCGTCATGCACCGCATATATGGGAAGTTCATGGTGCATCGCCCTTTCATAAGGAAATCAATTAATAATATATTCTATCGGTTTATTTTTGAAACAGAGAAGCACAATGGCATCGCACAAATGTTAGAAATTTTGGGTAGCATTATAAATGGATTTGCATTGCCTTTGAAGGAAGAGCACAAACTTTTCCTTGTTCGGGCATTGATTCCTCTTCACAAGCCAAAGTGCATACCGATGTATCATCAGCAGCTATCTTACTGCATCACACAGTTTGTGGAAAAGGACTGCAAACTCGCAGATACTGTTATACGCGGCCTACTGAAATACTGGCCGATCACAAACAGTTCAAAGGAGGTTATGTTCTTGGGTGAACTAGAGGAAGTACTGGAAGCTACTCAACCCCCAGAGTTCCAACGTTGTATGGTTCCATTGTTCCGGCAGATTGGTCGATGCTTGAGCAGCTTACATTTTCAGGTTTGCCAAATAAAATACTCTCCTATCCTTTTAGTTTATTGCATCACATACTACTTATTATGACATGTTTTTAGGGCCGTGATAATCTACTGCCTTAAGGGTCTCAATTCATTTTGGCATATCTGTTATGTTGACGTCCCATTTTGTCAACAGATTACAGATATACCTAGTTTATGCTGATATTCCATGAAGCATTAATTGGATGTTATTTTGATTAAATAGAGCATTAGATACAATGTTTTTTGGGCTATTGGTCATTCAGGGAATACAATGTAACACTGTCGTTTGTGGCCACTATTTCCTTATTTCAAGTGTGACTACTAAAGGATCCCTAGTGTTTTTATGTTACAGATCAAGTTACGTCGGGGTGTTCATCTTGTGAAATGAGTTTAGCTTGTGTAAATATGTGCTGCGATGCATTATTTGAATGAATTTTGATCCCAAATAGGATGTTCTAATGCTTGATTTTTTTTGTCTTCTCTTATCATGTGTCAAGCTTCCCTTGTCTGTCATGTAATTTTTTTGAACTGTCTATCATGCAAGACATAAACCAATGAGGACTAGTTCTGGAGATTAATTTCAGGCTCTGAACTACAAGGTTTTGAGTCCGAGCATGGGTTCTTTTCTGTGTCAATATCACTTTTTTTCCAAAGTGAGATCAGTTCCTTGTCAGTGAATGGGTCATTCCGTATCTTAAGCTCTGTTGTTGACTATCCAGGTTCATTACCTACTTCATATGATATGCTGAAGTGATAGAACATGTCCTTTTTATTCTGTCAACACTGTGATCTCTCACTTTCTTGTGCATGGAATGCTTCAAACGAGCGTCGACAGGGATAGATTACTTTATTGAAGTACGTGGTGGAACTATAATTCAAGTAGGTTGTTCAAGGATAGCAAAATCTAATAGTTTAGTCTGAAAATGAATGTGATAACTGATACGTGGTCACTTGTAGTTGTCAAGGATGCTCTCTAGCAAGTGGCAGTACTAGTCTTCATTGGAGAAACGCCACTAGGAGGGATCTCTGACTTCTGTTTCAATGTTTAACCAGAAAATGACTCACAAATAGCTGCTGAAGTCTGAACGAGAACAATAGACAGTTATAAAATCGTGGCTCTGCCACACCGCATCCTTTGTTAGAGCATCCAGTAAGAGAGGTCTAGTTCTCACTTTGAACAGCAGTCTAATGTTTCAAGCATTTGCAATATATGAGCAGTAAAGCAGTAAGGGAAAAAAAATTCTCCAAATTCACGACTACTCCTGTTCTTTTCCACTGAAGAACTATTGAAGTGTTATATTTCCTTTCTCCCTTTGTTAGTATCTCTGCATTGTTTAGCATAGGGTCCACATCTCTTTTTCAATTTGATCTGCTTACAACAGTGCCCTCTATTGTTTGATTAGCATCTCTGCATTGTTTAGCATAGGGTCCACATCTCTTTTTCAATTTGATCTGCTTACAACAGTGCCCTCTATTGTTTGATGATCTGCAACGGTTGTCAAAATGATAGTGTCACTGAATTTGGTTGACAGTTAGTTTAATTTTGGCTGTAAATCTTTTGTATGGAACATTCTGCAAGTATTTGACCAATGTAGAGATGTATTACAATATATAAGCAACAGAAATATAATGCATCATAGCTACTTCCGCTCTCGTAATGGATATGTTTGAACTATTGACGTTGCAGGTGGCAGAGAGGGCTCTATTTTTATGGAACAATGATCATATTGAGAACCTGATCAAACAAAATCGTCAGGTAATACTTCCGATAATCTTCCCTTCCTTGGAGAAGAACTCAAGAAGCCACTGGAACCAGGCAGTTCAGAGCTTGACACTAAATGTCCGCAAACTCTTCTCTGATGTGGATCCGGAACTCTTCGACGAGTGTTTACTGAAATTCCAAGAAGATGAAGCAAAGGAACAAGAGACTAACCTGAAACGTGTAGCGGTATGGAAACGCTTGGAAGAAGTATCTGCAGTAAAAGCTTCAGCTAATGAACCCGTGATTGTTCCTCTCAGGACAAACGCCAAAGCACCTTCTGGATAGAGACTTATGGCTCAACTTTCGCCGTTTAGTTTTCTGACCAAGAATGGCTATCATGCGATCGAGGGTGAATTGATGACCCTGGAATTGTGTGTTTTCTTTGTTGTTAATTGTCTCATGCATCCCTTTGAAGGACACGACATGGCGGGCTAATCCAGTAACAAATCCAGTAACAGGATCATGCAGATGGAACTTTGGGACATAAACAAGATTAGTGGTAGCCTGTGTAGGGTCGTCACTGCATGTTAATGCAAGAAAATTTTCGGTGAATTGGCATTTTCTTTGCTAGTCTGCTAGAATTCTGTTTTACTGGTTTATGTAGTTGTTTTTGAACTGGGTTTTTGATTGTGTACTCTAATATGCAATTATAAATATAGGATATAATGTATCTCATCATACACGGAAAGGGACGATCTCTTTTTTATTTTTCATATGTTTTATATATTTTTGAATTTGAAAACTTCTGGTACGCTGCAGCCATTTCTGATAGAATTGCAAGTATAGAAGGATATAATAAGTTTGGAGGTTTAACTGATCCCAATCTTATCCGGTTTCGAAGTAAATACAGACTCATTTATGTCGTTTACCTATCATTTGATTTTAATGGTTGGGTTTGGAGTTGAAAGGACCTTAGTATTACCATATGTTATATATTGATCCTTGAATGCACGGGTTTTCTTAAGAAACTAATAAAAAGTTGAAAAAATTAGGACCATTTTGGGAGTTTATAAAGTAAAAGGCAATAGGTACTCGGTAAAAATCGGTTGGAACTTGGACCTGTGCTAATTATTATTTTTTTTTTTTGTAAACCTTCCATATATTTATTTATTTATACTATTTTTAGAAAAGGTATGGATGCACTAGAGTAGTCTCTCATTAACTGGATTCAATGAGATCGAAAAAATTAGTACAGAATAATTAATAAATCAATTTCAGTTCATTAATCACAAATACTAAGATAATCATCAAATCTAATCTAATTAACCGGAAAACACTCTCACACGGCGACAGTACTTAGCAGTTAGCTCACAAAGAAAACCGTCAGAACATTCCATTTTCAATTGACCGTCATGACAATCGCTTCGATTTCTTTCCGCCAAAAGCTGCCGCCGGTCATTTCCGCCGCCATCATCCGCTCACACCGCTACATTTTCACCAGCTCTGTTGTGGCGCGCCAGCAACAGAACCCTAACAATGTCAGAAAGCCTCAACAGCAGCAGCAGCAGCAGCCTCAAAGGAGCCTCCTTAAGGCTCGAGAGACCTTGAAGAAGCAGTTCTCTTCTCTCGCTCCGGTTCTTTCGCCCAACGACACGGCTCCGCTCTCTGAAAATCAAGCAATAGGCACTGTCGCGTCCGCTCAAGCCAATTTCATGCGAGTAGTTGTCGACTCGCTGCCTCTGGAATGGTCGAGAAATGAAGATTCTGCGAGCTCCGGTGTGGAATTGCTGTGCTACGTGAAAGCGGTGTTGAAGAAGATAAAGAGGAGAGTTCTTGTAGGTGATCAGGTTTTGGTCGGGTCGATTGATTGGGTGGATAAGAGAGGAATGATCGAGAACGTATTTGAGCGGAAGAGCGAGATTTTCGATCCTCCTGTGGCTAATGTCGATCATTTTCTGGTGCTTTTTTCTTTGGATCAACCGAAGATTGAGCCGTTCATGCTTACTAGGTTTCTTGTGGAAGCGGAGTCTACTAGACTTCCCCTCACTATTGCATTAAATAAAGTAGAGCTTGTGGACGAAGAGGTATAACATTCTTTGTTTGAGCAGTTTTTACGCCATTTCCCTTTTATAAGATTTACGAATGCATCATTACTCTCGCCATTCAGTTACCACTGCAATTCCGAAGTTATGGTTTCTGGAGTTTTCAGAATTGGGTTTCTTTCAGAAAACATATATGTTTATTTTACGCAAACGGCTTTGGATGTTGTCTTAGCCTGGATTGTTTTACTAGCAGTCAGGGTTTTTGACATAGAATTATGTTAAGATATTTCAATGAGACCTGGATTATAGGCTTGAGAAACTTTTGTGATCAATTGAGTTGATGATTCTTCATAGTCCTATCAGCTGGTGTGAAGTTCTGGAGTGCTTTTGCTGATGCTAACATTCTTTCCTGTATTCTCTTGATGTTTAAAATGCTTTGTGGAGCTTACATTCTTTCCTGTCTCCTCCTAATGTTTATAATGCTTTGTTTAGACTTGAGGTTCAATTTTACTTGCGGGCTCTGAATCTGGCTGCTGTACTTCATATGGCACAATGGTAGATCGTATTAGCATCTTATGAATCTAACATGCTTCATATGCTGTGATTTGCTCATCAGCAACATTTTCCTTTTGCCTTTTTGATTATCTGTTTATGGCGCCAGCTACTCATGCATATTATGCTTGTAGTGATGCTTCATGTTAAATTTGATCTACCTAGACTCTTATTTTATGTCCATGCTTTCTGATAAATACGTTGGAAGGTGTTTGACTGGGCTTTCAACTCAACTAAACTGAAAAAAGTTACATGGTTTATCGATTGATGTGAAAAAGTATAGAGAGAAAAATGGTGGTGTAAATATAATGTTTTAAGCACTTGTTTTGAAATATGGAATGATGCAAGGAAAATTTGTGGAAAATAAAAAGAAGAAGATGAATGAGAATGACTGATTTTTTCTTATAAAACTGAGTTGAGCTGTTGAATTCTAGAGCCTAAGCTACTTAAGCTTTTCCTTTCATGCCTTCACATTTTGGTCTGCTGTGTATGCAGCCTGGTACTGCTACATGCAATGTCATAACTTATACGTAAAGATTTGTCCCGACTTTTCCTTACAATAACTAAATCAACTTTCTTGATGCATGCATTATTTTTTAAGATATTATCTGAGTGGAAAACTCGGCTTCGTAGTTGGGGTTATGAACCAGTTCTTTGTAGTGTTGATACGAAGCAAGGTCTCGACACTCTGCAATTCATCCTGCGAGACCAAATGTCTGTTATTGTGGGCCCCAGCGGAGTTGGTAAATCTAGCTTGATCAATTCTTTAAGAGGCGGTCGGGGTGGTTTTCGGGCTGTTGAAGATGATAGTTGGTTTGAACCTGTAAGTTCGCAATTTCTCAAATGTAATCTGTGTTATTTTTGTCAGCCAACTTATGAATGACTCTTCCTCTCCTAAATCAACTTTTCAGATTTTAGGCAGCAAGTGGTTTGAAGAGCAGCGTGTTGGGGAGGTGTCAACGAGAAGTGGAAGAGGAAAGCATACTACTCGGAATGTGTCTTTACTTCTGTTGTCTGGAGGGGGATATCTTGCTGACACCCCTGGATTTAACCAGCCAAGTTTAATGAAAGTAACTGCACAGTCCCTCGCACTTCATTTCCCAGAGGTTTCTACTGCTGACCAAGCTGCTGTTCTTTAATTGATTTTAACTCGACTAGATTCGCAATATCATATATATGATAATTAAACTCAAGAAAATGTTCAAATTGTTTTTCTTCAGATCCAGAAAATGCTAGCAGACAATGGACCCGGCAAGTGTTCATTCAGCAATTGCCTGCATATAGGTGAACCAGGATGCCTGGTGAAAGGGGACTGGGAAAGATATCCTTACTACCTTCAATTGCTCGATGAGATTAAAATTAGAGAAGAGTTTCAACTAAGGACCGTTGGAACGAAAAGAGAAGGTGATATGAGGTATGCTCGGCTTTAAAATGTCCCATAATTACTCTCATATATAACCTTTCTTGCAATCCTACAAATAACTTAGCTGTTCAGAGAGTTTGCTTACTGGTTTAATTGGATGCATGTTTATGTAGAACATTCACTCACCAACATCTCCCACCCCAACAAATTCACCGATGTGATTATAATTTGTTGATAAACTTTCCCTTTTTTGTTAGATGTGCATAATTTCGAAACTGGTTTAGGTTTAAGCAAGCGTTCATTACTTTTGTTGAGAATGTGAATGGTTTTAGTACATCAAAGTCATTACTTATAACCTTGTGTTTCCGGCGTGTGTCAAGAGCTTGGGATTCGTTTTATTCATTCTGCAACGTCTATATCTTGTTATTTCTTAACTGAAACTTGGTTCAGGTTCAAGGTGGGAGGCTTGGGGTATTAAGCAACGGGGAGCCCAGATTGGAACCTAAGAAGCACAGGAGACAATCTCGCAAGACGCTGAACCAGTCGTTACTAGTTGAGTTGGATGAGCTCGATGATGAGGATGATGCAACTCCCATGCTCGGGATGTGAGGGGAAAAATTGATAAATCCTGTATAAATCGTACATAAGCATTGTAAATAATCACCACTTCATCCATTTCCTTAACGTGTAACCCGTACTGCTTTTCACGACGAGGGTTTTAACAAATGTCCAAAGGTGAGTTTGTTAGTTATTTCCGATCTATAACTCTGTTTTGGTGCAATTTTTGCATTAAATGTTGCGTTTCTGCATTAAATACATTATCTATCTTCAACACAATTATTTCAAATCTTAAATCAAAAGATATATTCTCATAATATTCTTAGTTTCTATTTATTAATATTTCGTATATTTTATATATTATCTTAAAATTTAATAATATATTTATTATTGATATTTTAATTATTATTTTATTAAATTAAAATAACTGTGATATTATTTAATATAAATTAATAAATGTAGTTAGTTATTAAAATAGATAAATAATTTTAATATATAAACCTAATTGAACAACATAGGTTTGTGATTTTGGAAAATCAGGATCTATTTTGAGATTATTGATTATATATCTTATTTTGTTGTTATTTATATCTCATTATATTTAGTATTGGAATTTTATAATTCAAGTGTTTTTTGATATATTAAAGTTCAATTATACGCCTGAAATATAATTTGACAGCTACAATTGATTTAAATATTCTATTAATTAAGTAAATATTTTAAATAAATAAAAACATGAAGCTCATTTAAATCATTAATGTTTGTATATTTATAAAAAGTTTTAAAATTTTAATATAAAAGAAAAAACTGAAATATTCTTAAATACGTATTAATATTAGTAAATTAATTAATTAAGTTATTTATTACAATTTGATTTTTTAAAACTATTTTTTGTAAAATATATTTTTTCAAAAATTATTTATTATAATAAAAAATTAAAAAGAAAAAGAAAAAAAATATAGATAAGGCACATAGCTTTTTAGACCATCGCCAAATATGGTGCACAAATTTTTCGCGCTGCATCATTTTAAAGAAATGACGAAAACCGTTGTAATCCGGAGCCTGCAATACACGCACTCCATAAAGTTTTTATACGTCTCATCGACAATGGTTTCTGTTTATCATCGATGAAAGAATTATAGTTGAACAGTTGATGTTTTAACCGTTGAATTCGAACACCGTTGAAAATAGCTATTTTAAATAATTTGTAATAAATTTTTCTTTTTGCACCTTGATTTGACAAATTTATTAAAATACTATTGATTACTTTAGTCAAATATACTGAAACGGATCTTTGTCTATAGAAATAAACATTTATATTTATTTATTGTACTGAATGTTACATTAGAGAATCACATAGTAAATTTAATTTTTAAATCATGTGATGGAGTCTTGAGCATATATCCATTGGGTTCAGGTGATTTTTCAGTGAGTAGACAAGGTTATCTCCAACTTCTCCGAGGATATAATTATCGATCTTATCTTTCCATCTGTTTCCTCACCCAGCTTTCTAAAAATTTTCTTTTCAGCTTTCCACAATTTTTCAAATTATATTAGCCGACAAAAAATAGAATATTTTCAACTAAGAATTAATTTGATGACTTGTTATCAAATTTAGTAGCATATACTTCTTGCTTCTCATATATTTTGCGGGCATATTAAGAAAATGTTCGAAAATCTAAATTTTATAAAATAATTTTTCTTCTATGGTTATTAAATAATCAAATTAAGTATTTATACAAGAAAATTAAATATGAGTAAATTAATAAAATAGTAGATAAATATGAAAAGTGAAATATACAATTACTATCGATGAAATGTGAAATACAGACTTTATATTTGGGACAGTGGTCTGGTAACATTATAAAATATTGGACTTCCTGAGACGCGGTCCCTTTTTCACAAACTACGACCCATATCATTTTGAGCCCAAACCTAATAGTTAAGCAGCCAGCCCAAATTTTTGCCTTGAACTTCGACTCGGGATTCATTGGAAGGAGACAAGCTAGAACAATGAAGAAGACCATATGGAGTGGATTTCGAAGCCTAAACACTGTTGCGGGATCTTTCCCGCGCCTGACGAAATTCTCTCTTCACGCCCCGAAATCTGTAAGTTCCATGGCGCTGATTGCATCTGTCATCACTATACTTCTACTTTTAGCTGCCTGCAGGATTTGATTATTTAACTCACTGCGTCGTAACTTAGAAAATGTATTGCTGGAGGAGTATTCAGGTGATGTCGCTCTTATTTGGCATTTATTTGTGACGGGAATTAAAGAAATGGAAAAACAATGACGAGCTGTTTTAATTTGATGATGGAATTTGAAGGAATGAAACACTGAAATGGAATGACAGGAGCACGAGGATCTTGTTGTTTCGGTTTCTGTTTCAGTTGTAGAATAGATTGATGATTGTGGACGATAGAGATGAAACATAGCCCATTTTACCAAAATCATTTTATATTTGGTATCAATGATCATCTTAACAAATTCTTCTTGATTAAGTGCTACAAGTTTTTGGTTAAACTATATTTCGATTGTAGTATCTCTTAAATATGGTTATTACATGGTTACTATCCAGTAAGTTGTGAACCTTGTATCAGGTAAAGGTGGAATATAACAATGGCAGTGCATATATTTTGTCGGCTGAGTATCTGAGAATATATAGCCCCGCGGTTGACAGTAAGATCAGGACAATCGGGGTTGAAAAGGTACTGAGACTAGATGCTAGAGCACATGAACTAAGAACCCAAAGCTGAGATTTGTGATATGGGAAGGACTATCTTTCTTATAATTCAATAAGTCTTACTACTTTTGGAGATATTCCCTTTCAAGAATGGTGATTCTGTTTGAATTAGAACTTCTCAAGTGTCACTCTTTGCTGCTTTATTGGTACAAAATTAAGATAAAAACTTGACTTGAAATAGGTTATATCCGGAAGGCGTCATGTGGGAATCATGTCAGCAGAACCTGTTGGAAACTATGGGGTGAGGTATAGTAATGCCAGAAATTGGGATCAAGCTCTGGAAGCATTCTCTGTTGATTTAATCATGACTTTACTCTTTTACAATCGATACAGATTACTCTTTGATGACTTGCATAGAACGGGCATTTATACATGGGAGTACTTTTATCAACTCGGTAGCTGTAAGTTCAGTCTCATGAGAAATTACATCGGAACTCTAAAAAGGCATGGACTTAGCCGGGATCCACAACGGAAGAAGTGATTTTGACGTCTTCAAGTAGACTTGTACGCTGGTATGAAGATTAATCTGCTCTTTCTTTGTCATATATAGAGTTAAATTTTCTTCTTTCCATTTTTCAGGCTACAAGTCAATGGTAATATAACAGCACTCAAAACCAAAAACTATTAATTGTTTCATAGCGCTGTTCATAGTGATGATTATAATATATTATAAGCCTTGCGTACAGATGGTAAATGCGTGCCCTTTGCCAATCTTTAAACCTTTTTTTATTTGGTAGTTGGAAATCTCAATTTCACATAAAAAAAAGTTGCTGCATGAAGAATGGCTTCGCTCTAAAATCTTTACTGAGAAACGCTTTATTTTGCAGAAAGAACCAGAATACTGGCGGAATCATGGTAATGTCAACTAGTGCTAGTTCGTTTCCCACATCAAATAGGCATATTAGTCTCTTGAGTGTTTCATCAGGCTTAGTCCATCCAACAGTATAGCCGATCCGACCTTTGTGGATTTGTAAGATGGACGACAATGGGGGACCGCCTATCTTATTGGTGAACTTGGAATGGGTTTTGGGTTTGGAGGGGATGTTGTAATATTCCTGCAGTTGGGGTTGGTTCGAGCATGTTCATGTATGTCAATTCATGGCGATGGCAGTACTGAACGAGGTGTCCGAATCATACCCGTGCAGGAGTGTTGCTTCAACTGGGCAGTAGCACTCTTCTCCTGTTCAACTATATTTGCAGGGGAACTGTAATTAAATTCTGGATGCCATTCACAGAGAACAAATCAAACAGAACTTTTACTATACAATGTTAAGTGTAATGTGGATTTCAAGCTTAAATGAGATTATACAAATTAAGCGTAGAAAAAGTAATTCATTTTATTTACTATAATGTTATTTCATTCCAAACAATTACCATGAAGTGAAA
Source organism: Dorcoceras hygrometricum (assembly GCA_001598015.1). Taxonomy (NCBI): domain Eukaryota; kingdom Viridiplantae; phylum Streptophyta; class Magnoliopsida; order Lamiales; family Gesneriaceae; genus Dorcoceras; species Dorcoceras hygrometricum. Next base: position 1,084,010 of record KQ987269.1, read on the forward strand.
ATCAAATACATAAACCTTAAATTTTAAAGAAGATATATTATGTATCTGTATTCACATATATGCAATGAAAAAATAAATAAATCTTCCATTCTATTAAGTGGTTGAGTTTTTATAACAGCCGATATGCCGATATAAATGGGAATATATGCTAGATACGAATTGTACTTGTGTACACATTATTTATTTATTTTTTTTGAATTGTACCAGTGTGCAATTGAATTATATGAATTGAAATAATTTTAGAAAAGATATATATAATCGGCTGCTTAACCCTTTTTCCCTTATTTTTTAAAAGAATGTCTACTGCACGGTCCACGTCGACTACAAACCCGGTCCTTCATTTTACGGGCCTGAAGCTCTGGACCTATAAAGTTGGATCTAAGAATTCTGGATCGGGTCGGACCCTTCACCCTCGAGTTATCCAGTTTATCGAGTTATTCTCAGACGAGCACGACTTCCTAGATACGGATGGCGTCAGCGGTGATCAAGAAAACCCTAAACCCCACCATCCTCAGGGTTCCGATTTCCGCCATCCGCCAACTCAGCGGCGTTGCCGTTGCGGCCGGAGATTCTTTCACTTTTACTTCTGAAGACCCGAAATCCGCAGCTGCTACAGATAACAATGACAATATATTCATCAAAAGCTCCCCCAGAGCGACGTCGTATGCTTCATCCTCATCCGTGACGATGCCCACGTCATTCATGACCGGCTCGATTGTGGGCAAACGGTTCTACAAAGAAGTGACCACCAGAGAAGCTGAGGATGGCAACGGATGGACCGTAATGCTGGACTACAAGACACTCAAGTCCCCTTCGAAGAGACCTCTGAAATGCCCTACTTTAGCTCTTGCTAAAGCCATTGCTGCTGAATGGGAGTATCAGGTATAAGCCTATACTACCGAACGCGATGTATACATGTGTTATTTGCTTCCTAATTCGTGGGTTATGTGAATACCAAGATAACTATGTGAGGAAGACGTTGAGCTATTGATTATCCGTTGTTATGATTTTTTTTTCTGTGGATGACTCGCATTCAGGGGCGGTTTAACAGAATCATGCATAGAAAGTAAAAATTTTCAGTTTTGGTCGCACTAGCTCCCTTTCTCCCCAGTCAGTCACTTGCCTTTTCAAGAATCGGATTTTTCTGAGACCTCTACTATTTATTTTTCTACCTGCTTATGTGTCGAATTTCATTTTGAATTGATTCAATCAATTTTTTAGTAGTGCATTTTATGTGACTAGCTATCTTATGATGCGTTTATGGTTTAGCGTGCTTCCTGGTCTACCTATATTCATTTCGGCAAATATTGTTTCTATTTTTTTTAAAAAAATATATTCTTGCCTCGTGTGCTGTAAGTCTGTTGTTCCTTGAAGTTTTTAGCTCCGGTTAACTAAATGTTGAAAATTTTCGAATTTGTAGCTGGCAGATGGAATTAGACCCTTCACAATGCCTCTGATGAGGCTTGCATGTACTGCATTAGAAAGAGTACCTCTCACCAGGCCAAAGATTATTGAAAATTTGATGAAGAAATTCAATCAAGATCTGGTTTTCTGTCGGGCTCCTGGGGGCAATTCTTTAACGAATGATCTCCTTGGTAATCACAGTTCGACTTCAAGTGGTTTCTCTTCTGTTCTTATGTCTCATGAAATTCCATGTCTCATAGCTAGTTGGTTTTCTTTCTGCAAATACTCTGGTTTGCTGGTCATTAGTGAAAAGACTGAAAATCAGTATTTATATATAAACCCCATCGTTTTTTATAGGTGTGATGAATATACTTGGCCTGCAAACCTGTGATTAATGAAAAATTTATATGCACGAGGAAAGCATTTTTCTGTATTTGGTTTCATCTAGTATGTCTTTTACCATTTATATTATTAATTGCAGATCGTCAAGTGGAAAAACTAGATCCTTTACTTCGATGGCTGGAGTTGGAATTTGGCTTTAAGCCCATTACATACGCCAGTTTTTTTGGTGGCAAGCAAGAGCAGGGTCTTGTTAATGCGATTGAGAACCTTCTTCAAAAGACCGATAACTCTGAGCTGGCTGCCATTGATGCACTTGCTGCATCTGCACATTCATTGGTCATTGCAATTGGAATTTTTCGTGGTCGACTGAACATTGAGCAGGCTATTGAGTTGATTCGGCTGGAGGAAGATTTACAGGTTGATAAATGGGGTATGGTTGAAGGCGGACACGATGTTGATGTTGCTGATCTTAGAGTTCAAGTTTCATCTGCTACTGTGTTTCTTGGTCTATCAAGGAATCATCATTAATTCCTTGGACTCTTTTCAACTTTGATTAGGTAAATAAACATGACAATAAGCCCTCTGATTTCATGCCATACCTTTCCTTCTTAGTATTATAGTAAACATATCAGTTTATATTTATGTGAACTGTATTGTAAAATTGCTGCATCTGAAGAAAGATAAGCAAAAGCTGACCTTTGTAGGTGATCCCAAGATGTACTGTTTTATATGGCATGTCTTTGCTACCCCTGCAAAGTTTTACTTGTCCCATAATTCATTGTCGCAGAAGTTGGAAACATGGGTGTGGGAGAGTATCTAATAACTTCGATAATATTTACCTTTGATTTTATGGTGCTTATGGATCATGCTTCTTTTATATGTTCCCCATGATTAATGCATCGAGTAACGTCGTCAGGGGACATCATGATGGGGGCTCTAGTTTCTCTTCACCAGTCCCACTGAGTCGCTCCTTCTCTCCATTTCATGCCTCGTTGCTTGAGACCTGGGTTGGCTCCTCGATGTGGTACTGATTATCTTTTATTGCGTTAATGCATAAACGTTGGATAAAGATTAGTCCACCATTTGAGCAAGGATGAGAGATGATTCCAATTATATTTTATGTCCTCTTACATAATATATTTCATTCAAACGGATTGAACATATGGGCATGGTCCAATTGGGCTTGTGGCAACGATCCGGACCCCATTTATATGGAGGGGAGAGAGATTTTTTCAAATTATATATGCATTGAAACAACATAAATTTGTTTTGGTAAAGCGTGTTTTATGCTCTAGAACATTAGTTTTGGTAGTTTTGAATGTTTGTGTCAGCAGGTTCATTAGAAATAGCATAGTTATATTTTTTCAAAGTTTTAATAAATTCATTTGCTCCCTCTTACTATTTTCTCACTTTTCGACCGAATTCCGGTATTTTGGATATCAGTATTAGTAAGATCATCTCAAAAGCGATTGCACGAGACATCAAGAGTTTAGTAGATAATGTGTATTTATTTAGATGGTAGTTAGACTGTCCTATAAGTTCTCCACGTTATTAATGTTTTTAAAAAAGTGAGGTCGTCTTATTTTTGTAAAAAGATTTATTTTAAAAATTTTACGTCTCTAAAATATCTTTATACGTATTTTTTTATTTTTCATTATTTCTTTCATATATAATGATAAATTTTTTTCACATTTTTTTACTAAATTTTATTGGTGGAAACAAGTAAAATAATATTAAATATCAATCTTAAAATTTTTTATCAAATAACATTAGTTTTCGAAAAATTTGAATAATAAAAAATTTAAATATCAAATATATTAATTTAGTAAAGTTGTTGGCCAAACATTATCTTACTATGGAGTGTAACGATTGATATTAGCATAAACAAACGGAGTTTAAAAGAAAAGAGAAATTATTTTTATATCTGGTCAATGAGAGAGTGTTCCATTGGCATAATCCTCCCGAAACTTGTAGCAAAAAACAATCAACAAATTAGGAGCTTAATTAAATCAACCTGTTACTGTGCTTGAAATTGACTGCTTTTGCCAACAACAAATTCAATAGTCAATCTAATCAGTTTTCAGTTCAAGTGAGTCTATGAAGTGATGTTTATTCTTTATAATATGAATATCATATAAGTTAAAAATATAATGATGCAAATATATTGGGCATGTCCTGATGGATGTCTAATGAACAAGTGGTATGTCAGTCACATCGAAAAGCATCTTAAAAGTTAAAACAGTAAGTTGTATTATACGAAACACTATAATAGCATCAAGAATTTCACTCTCAAAATACGTCATGTTCCGAAGATTCCAAACGTAGTATATCGTAGCGGTGCCTGCTGCTCTAAGCTGTGCAATCTTGTTGTTCCCTCTCAATTTTCCACGAAAAATGTCTCAAGATGCTCTGTCTACTGTCCAATGCATCACAAATGTTAAGCCAGTCTCTAACCATGCTCCAAATCCTCCTAGTAAGAGAGCATTTGAAGAATATATGATCAAGTGTCTCCTCCACCTGCCCACATAGTGCACATTCTTTGTTCGAGGCAAAAGATAGTCTATCTCTAGTGAGGAGCTCGCCATGGGCAAAGAGCCAAAGAAAGAATTGATGTTTCGGCACAACGTGTGGTTTCCATACGATTGGTTTCCAAGGCCACCTTGGCAAGCCCCGTGCCATGCTTACCCTCAAACAACGAAGATAGCAGGCCATCCAATTCCGTGCCAGGCACAAGCTATGAAGTGATGTTTATCAATATGTATGTGATGGAATGAGAAAAATCGTTACTCTTGGACGTGTCTTTAAGTACCACATTAAATAGAGTGAAATTTCATTATCAAAGGTATGAACATTAGCCTATTACAATTAAATTTACTCCTGTGTTTAGGTACACTGTTAAATTAAGACTAATACTAATAATAATGATAAAATCTCAGATGTATAAATATAAAGATTAACGTCGTAACTCTAACATTTATTAAACGATAATCACACTTTCATCAAAAACCTTCTGACCAATTGGTTAATAAAGCTTGTATGAAACCCTTAGAAATATGTGAGTGTGTGTGTGTGAATCGTAGGGATAATTGGTTCACCTACTGCCGAAATTTAGCTCATCCTCTTCAACAAACTCTTGAATACCCAATTGAATGCAGCGCAACCGTGCTCTCCAAACCATTATTGTTCCTTGTATATAGCTCCCTTTTCTGAATCATTTCTCCCCATTACTTACTCACTAATGGCGAACTGCATACTGGACCAGCTCAAATCTCAGCCCACATGGCTTCTCCTGCTCCTGGCAATCGGTTCTTTATCCATTCTGAAGCGCTTGCTGTCCATCCTCAACTGCTTCTACATCTATTTTCTTAGACCCGGAAAGAATCTCAAGAAATATGGATCATGGGCTGTCGTCACCGGCCCGACCGACGGCATAGGCAAAGCCTTCGCCTTTCAGCTGGCCAGGAAGGGGCTGAATCTGGTTCTCGCAGGCCGGAGCCCGGATAAGCTGAAGGAGGTTTCGGATTCCATTGTGTCCAAATACGGGTCCACCCAGATCAAGACCGTTGTCGTGGATTTCTCCGGTGATTTGCAGGAAGGCGTCGGGAGGATCAAGGATGCGATTGAGGGGTTGGATGTCGGGATTTTGGTTAACAACGTTGGAATATCTTATCCTTTCGCGAGGTTCTTCCATGAAGTGGATGAGAAGTTGATGCATGATTTGATTAGGATTAATGTCGAGGGTACTACAAGAGTGACTCACGCTGTGTTACCGGGGATGGTTAAGAGGAAAAGGGGGGCTATTTTGAATATGGGATCTGGTGCTGCTGTTGTTATTCCCTCTTATCCTCTCTATTCTGTTTATGCTGCCACCAAAACGTAAGCATTTTCTGTCAGGTCTTGTTTTTAATCTTCTATTAATGCTTATGATTTTTGGATCCCACATATCTGTGGTTGGACGGAATATGTGAATATTTCATTGCATTGCAAGTCCAATAAAGAACCCGGAAATTTCCTGACAATCTGAACTTGAAGTAGAGATTATTGGATTCAAGTTATTCTAGGGTTGGATATGACTGATTTAAGCTGTTGATGATTCATGGTTGGTTACATGGTTAAGGAAAGCGCGGTCAGAATTCAGATTTTATCAGCTATGTATATTTGAATTGTATCTACAAGTTTGTGTGACGTGAGATATCCTTGTTTAATAAGTAGTTATAGTGGGATTTATGAAATGAGTTTCATTCTGTTCATAATAGTAATAACAATAATTCTGAATATTGTCACTCAGTTACATCGATCAGTTCTCAAGATGTCTCTACGTGGAATACAAGGATAAGGGAATCGATGTGCAGTGTCAGGTAAATCCTGCTTCCAGATCAAGTTTATTTCATTGATATGCTTGTCAATTGGTTATTTAGGATAAAGTTTTTCTGCATCCTGCATTTATTTGAAGTATCAATGTCCTTTCAAAAAGTAATCTTCGGTCAATTATATAAAATATCGAACCGTTCTATTCCCTGCATCTGAGGGGAGTACATTGATGGATTAACTTCAAGCCTATCTTCTTCAGTCAGAGCACATCTAAGGACTTTATCGAAAGTTTGTCTTCGTACAAAATCTTTGGTTGCAGGGAGATTCATATGATATTGTTCTTGATCTTCGAGTCAAGATCCCTTAGATGTCTCAATATTTTCCATTGCACTAGAGCATTGATGTGCAACCTTTCTCTTCATTTCACCTTATATCACATGTATCACATATAAAATCAGGTCCCTGCATTCGTCTTCAAATGTAGGTACCCTTGTATGTGGCTACCAAAATGACATCGATCAGAAGATCCTCCTTTATTGTTGCATCGACAGATGTTTATGCATCAGCTGCTTTGCGTCAACTAGGCTATGAACCTAGATCTGCCCCTTACTGGCCCCACAATCTTCTGTGGTTTTTGGTTCATTGTTTTCCGGAGAAGTTAATTGATTCGTGGCTCCTGAAGAGATGTCTTTCCATAAGGAAGAAGGGATATCTCAAGCAGTCAATGAAGAAGGAATAGAAGTCATATGTGTTGGGCAAGTTCTATTATATGTACTTGTTAACTTTTTGCAGTTCTTTCTGATCAAGGAGCTTCAGAATCTAAATTTAAAAACCCTTCACTACTTCAGATGTATTCTGCGTATTAGTCTGGCTGAAGACTTCCAGGTTTGGGTGTAAGTTTATGCGGGATTTTCGAATTTCTAGCATTGCTTCATTAGCTATGTTGGCTTCCCTACTTGAGCCTTTTAGCTTCTATTAAAATTCACTCTACTTTCCCAATGTATCAAGCTGTGAGAATAATTGATATGATCTTTGATTTGGTTGGTCTATTCTATGAGGTCGCTGAGATGTCTTGGCCATCTGTTTGTCAAAACATGAACAGAAAAACTTTATAGATAATATGTAGTTTTTAATTTAATTACATAGAGGTTTATTCTTATTACCGACATAGAGCTCTTGATTTCCAGAAAATGTAATTTATCATTATCCGAGATTGATATATGGAATGTATTTTTTTTTTTGTATATAAAATCATTGCAACCAGTATAAACTTTGAAAATGAAAAGATTCACTTTATTTAACAATTAGTTCAGTTGATTATAAAATAACCCTTAATATTTTTTTTCAAAAAGTTAATCCATTAATGGACTAACTCTCTATATAGGTCAGAGGCTCCTTGATCCATATTTTTATGTGCCGATGCGTGTGTTGTACTATAGATATTGATGCACACACGCTACATATTCAAACTAATCTGTATTAATCAATTAAAATGAGGTACTATCCACCAATTAGAATTCAGTTAGCACTGATGCTCAATCACTAATTACAATTAACCCGACATCAAATTAAAAGTTAACACTGATGCTCGCCTATGATTACAATTAACCAAACCTATCAAACTAAAAGCAAGTAGCACGCTTTTAGTTTATTATTTAACATAACTTTAATTAGCGCCATGAAATTTGACGCGTACTCCGTTTAATTATACCGGCGCCTATTTACATTATTGGAAATTGGTTTGATTGGTTAACAGATTACATTTGAGCATACAAGAAAATTAATCGAGAGAAAATCTCAGATGGCTGTGTGTGACAAGGGGTGAGTATTCGGTCGGTTCGGTTACCGAGCGAACCGAATTTTGTTTAATCGAATCGAACCAAATTTTTTTTAGTTAATCTAACCGATCGAATTATTTTCAATAAACGATAAGAACCGAAACCGAAAAAAATCGATTAATTCGGCCGTAACCGAAATAACCGATTTTGTTGGAAAATCGTAACCGAATTGAAATAGCCGATTTAATCGATTTTTTTAAAATAAAAATCGATTAACCGAAATAACCCGATTTAATAATTCGGTTCGGTTTGATCGGTTAATTCGGTTTAACCTATATTTTGTTCACGCGTGACCATATTTTGTGAAATGAGTATTGCTATGAGTTCGATTTACTTTAATTTATTAAATATGTGCATGAACTAGATTAACTTAGTATGATTTAAGGTTACCTATGGAATTTCCAGTAGTTTCACCGTACATATCAGCACTTTTAATTATTAAACCATTGTATTGCTCTTGATTTTGGCAAATTAATATGTTTTCTTTATGTCAGATTTTGATAAACGAAACCTTTTGAATTCGAAATTCAAATCTGCTCATCATATAAATTCCCACGTGTCCACGGTTCGTAGCGCATCATATAAACTCCCAAATCTGCTCCAACACCGATCGTCTTGCATCTAGGTTTTAGTGACAGTAACGCCACTCCAGGTACGCCTAATACAGTTAGAAATTGAAGATTTTGGAGATCAAAGTTGTGTTCTGCTTCTTCCCTGAAGTGCGGTTCAGCGTAAGCATCCTCTTTCTTTATTGCCCTTTTCAACTTTTCCATCCCCTCCTGTACATCAGAGGATAATATTTGTCGTTTTTGCGTGAAGTAGTGGATGTATGTTATATTTTGGCTCTCTTAATCGTCCATGTGCATTGGTGATAGGTAGCACATACTCGTGCACTTATAATTGTACGCATAATTAATATTTATAGTGATTCAAATATAGATTTTCGTGAAGTAGTGGATATCAGTTATTTTTTAGCTCTCTTAATCGTCCATGTGCGTTTGTGATAGATAGCACATACTCGTGCACTTATAATTGTATGCATAAGTAATATTTATAGTGATTCTACGATCCGTATTCACGTGTTTTTCCATCTTTTGTTCTAAAGTACATAATCAGAGAAAACTGGTGTCATGTCAGAAACTACTGGGCATGCAGGAGCTACGTGGACAAACATATGTGTGGGATTGGATTTGTTTGGTCTCTATACAAGCGAGGTAGCCAAGTTATTGATCCAAGACAAAGATCTAGAGCCTTTCTCAGAGAGAAGTTCTTATTTACCTGGAAGCATTAATGGAGTGGGTCATGAAAATGACATAAATAAAAATAGTTGCCCAACTAAACAAAAAAATGTCGGATTTAATAGTTCTAATTCGTTGTATTTTAACGGAGTAGGAGCGTTACTTCCTGAGTTTAGAAAAGAAAGATTGAAAATATTGCTTCAGCAAGGTGTGTATGCTCTTTCGCAGGAGGTTGATGAGGTAATTCCCAAATGTTATCCATATAACATTATGCTTGGTATTCTTTCTTAACCAAGACATGTAATCTAGTAACTTGATTGCCCTAAGGCATCTGATGTTTATTATGGAGTATGCATAACTATTTGGATTAGGAAATCTTTGATCTATTGTTCAATTAGTCGAATGATGGAATATCAATTCATCCTTGTTTCCTCAAAGTAGTTGGTGTCAAACCTATGAGTTTAAGTTATATATTTCTGGACCTTCTGAATGAAATTGAAAATTTAACTAGGACTTAAAGGAAGGATTGTTTTGCCAATTAACTTTTCTAAATTTGTATAACTTTTTTTCTTGTTTTTGTGTTGATCTATATTACAGGTAATAAACCCTATAATATCACTATGTCGACTACGATCCTGTTTGATGTATAAAGATAGTCTTTTGTCAAGCTCTAATGGGTCGCCACAGAACATTGATGAATCAATACATGCACACAAGAAGCTCAAAGCATTACCTTCCTCTTTGGTGAGCATCTTCCTTAATACTTACTTGAGAAAACGTTACTTCCTTTCAAACTCCACAATATTGTTTTTATAAATATGGATGCACCAACTAAATATAATAGTATGTTTTAGATGTAAGCATATGGTGTCAAGTTTAATATAGTGATGAAGTTGAGGGTTGTCGTTCCACTAAGAACCAAATGGGGCATATAGATCAATCACTCTATTTTAGTCTTTGAAATCATTCCGATAATAAAATAAGTGAAACAAATAAAATTTAATACAATAAATTTTGGATCAGATAGGAAAATTCTAGATACAGGACTATCAAGATTCGGGTGCCTACTTATATCTTTATAGAGTCTCTGTCGATGTATTCATGAGATGATGCATTTTCCAACTCTAATTAATATACGACCTGGACTTGTATTAAACTGAGTGCTTATTTTTATAAGTGTCTCTCGTTCATTCATTTAACAATCAACATCAGAATAAAAATTTGTTAAATCCCCAAACTTTCGACTCACAACCCAATGGATATCACATTAGTGTTTAATCTCTCTCTATCTCAATAAAACACAAGGTATGCGGTATACTTACAATATTTAGATATAATATTGAAATATTATATCTCATTATTAATTACAGTACATTAAAACATTCCCATGTAATAAAATGTTGGCTATATCTCCTTCTAGGTTGAGACTTTTGTTCTTCAGTTTGCCTTGATATATGAAATTCTCTCTTTTGAGGACTTGAATATGATGCTATTATCCGAATATCTACTAGGGATTTAGCTACCATATCATTGCTAGAGTAACAGAGAACTCCATTTGTGAGTTAGATCAGTTTGGCACAGTGCTGGATTTTCTCTGGTATGGAGAGTGTAATGCTAGAGTCTTATTTCAAGGGTCGTTACTCATAGAGTTTACTTAGATGGTTGGATTTAGCACCTTATATTCTCATCACATCCTATTGAAATCAAATAGTAAGTTGCAATACAATTTTAGTAATATAGTATACAATATATAAAAAATATATAGGCATGCAAATTGTTAATTTGAATGGTACCTACCATGTCATTGGATTCATGGTCTTCTTCTATGTTGTGGTGAACAATCCGGTGGTGATTACTTGATTGCCACTCTTTTCTTACTCGTGGTTTGCATCCTTGCTTGCAAGTTGAACATTGTATGTGTATGCAGGTTGCATAGAGTAGGCAATTGGATGTGCATATTGCTTTATAAATAGCTCTTGTGAATGAAACTGTAGTCTCTTCTTTTTGTTGGAACATAGCATTTTTGTTGAAGTAACATTTGAAGTAAGCATCACTATTTGTATGGCCTTCCCCATAGTGTGTATATTTAAACATAACACAATTTGCTTCAACAATTACCTAAAGGAGGTCGGCTCCTTTGGGCACGACATGGGCGGATTGACTCGATTGGACAATTCTCTAGTGACACAATGAATCTTCAATGTCTCAAGAACCATAGGGGACATGAAATTTGGAGGAATATTCTGAAACTAACATCCCAAGGTTATTGTCTAATTCTTGGATTGTGCTAACTTCTAAAGATTCATAGCAGTTTTGGAGTAGTGCTTCAAGAAAGTGTCACACAACCTTTACATATGATAGGTCGTGGTTTGTCAATCGATACCACCACTTAGGCTCTTTATTGAGTAAGGGTTCTTCTGTCAGTTCTACCTTTATCTCCATCAATTCGAGGTAATTCTTGAAATTTTTCAGCCACTCTTGTTTGGATTCTCATCAGAAGTCGGGACACTCGATCTTTCGTAGCTATATGCCTATTGATGTGGTGTTCAGCCATTTCTTTTGAAGGAGCACATCTTTTTAAAGCTTCTGAAAGAAATAATTGGACCATGGAGATTAAATATGGTTGTGCTTGAAATAAAGACAAAAGTCCTATAAAAGTTCATTTATTTTAAAAAGATGGAATACGAAAATAGATGACATTGATTTCCGAAAATATCCTGATTACATGGAAAACAAAATACCTAAGTTTTGTTTGGACAAGTGCTTATAAAATGTTTTTTATAAATGTTTGTTAGGTGAGTCATTATTAACTAGAAACCTGATAGGATCGGGAAAGTGTTTCGAGAAGGTGAATAAACTCACTCCAAAAATATTTTCGTTTAAAAAACAGTTGTGATATATCATCCGAGTTACCAACTGATACTCCTTCTGAGTCTAATCTAATCTCTTCATTAACAAAAGATTTGTGCGGAAAAGTTCAATCAACCGGTGCAAAAAATTGCGGAAATGTCAATATATTAAGGAACACAGAGATTTGTTTCTGAAAGTTTGAAACAACTTCTACATCTCTCATTCTTCTAACACGGGAAGGATTTTCACTAAAAGACTTTGAGTTGAATATGCATTATATACAAAACCACTCGGTACTAGTATTTATTTATCCAAATAGAAAGCCTTTGTGTAATGGAGCATGGCCTGATTATTGTTTTTGAAATTGTCTCATCCTAACCCTCTCCCTTGGATTTAATTGGCCAGATATAGTGCCTCCACTGATATCTTAGAAGGACCATATATACCGGACTTACCGGACTCTGTCTATTGGACTGGCTCAGCTAGAATTTCCACTTGTAAATATCCTCTCAACCAGAAACCCTTCACCAGATACATAATCTCATTCCGCTCTGACAAATGTGAGAGGTCGATCTTGTAGTGTTGATTGATATTGATGTTTCTGAAAGTTCTCAAAATTGAGTATAGACTTTCGGAAAGATCAATCCTTGGAACTAGAGAACATGTCAAAAATCAGTCTATTTTATCAAATTGTAATGCAAACATCCTTATCAAATCATAATTGGAAATACGAGAAAGCTTATCTCTAAATATTTAACAACTATAATATAGGAAGACTTGAATAACCACCAAGCAGAAACAAAAATAAACAATAGTTTTCTAAGCCGGAAATCACTTGCCCCAAGGTTTGGCCTGCTCTGTCTCGTTGATTCATCCTCATTCGGAGTGTTTGTGAAGTGTGTGTGATTGGGAAGTAGTCAACAAGCGGTCTTTGATACGACATATAAATAATCTTTGATACGACATGTAAATAAGCAATATAAGTTTCAATAGATACAAAATTTAGGGTCATTTCTAGAACCTATGTGGCGTAGATACTCTTTTTTTTTCGAAGTACCGAACACGGACACGAGTACAATTTGCCAATACGCGTGTTGGATATGACAAAAGTCGTATCATTGACTATTTAGGGTTCGACCAATTGGACATGGCATGGAACGATACTTTAAAGTTAAATTAAAAAAGAAGTTGGGCTCAAGCTAATCGGTTGATTTTTTTTATTTGTTTAAGAATTAAGATTGATTTTTTGTTTATATTTTGTATTCGACCTACTTGTCATGATTCACTGATGAATCTCATGATTTGGTGCTCTTGCTACTTGTTATGATGGATTTGGTCTATGTTGACTATGTTTTTGCTTTTTGCTTTTTGTTTGCAATGGATATTATGATTGATGAAATATGGAAAATATGGAAATTTTAATACTAATTTGTATATGTAATATGTATATTATTTCTAATAATGGCCGTATCCTAGCCGTATCGTGTCTTATATTTCAAAATTTGTCGTATCCTATACGATAACTGTACCTTACCCGTATCCATGCAAGCTTGTCTAGAACAAAAATAACAATGTCTTACTAGAAAAGAAAACACAGATTCCATAAAATATTTTAGCAATACTTGAGTCTTAGTCGTTTCTGAAACAAGCTGGCGTAGAAATAAAACTTATTTTACTTGTAGCCCAGCTGCTGCAACTTATTTCATTTTTAGCCTAGCTGCTGCAACTAAATCCATTTGTACCTGATCGACAGAGCTCATGCTGTTCTTTGTCTGGACCTTTTGACTTTTGATTGTTTTAGTTAGAAGATTTATATAGACTCCACATTATTTTCCAAGGTAATCGAATAGTGAGGTTATTTTTTTTTATAAATGTGGCTTATGGAATGGAGAGTTGCTACTAGAGTTTAATATCGTCCATGCTGTAGTTGGGTTTTTTCATATTGGAGAAATTCATATTCTGTTTTGTCCTGGGCTATGAATGCTTGAGGGCGTTGAATTTTCATTTAGAATTCTAACTCCTAGTCTTGTTTTACACTTGTTTTTCTCATCTCTCTGCAATGCTTGTGGGCTTCAATGACAAAGTATCCGAAGAAAGGGTCAATTGTGTGCCAGGGTCACGAGGCTTATTCGTAGGCCATTGATTTTGAACTATTATCTCACTAAGCATGAAATTTTTCAAAATATCTTTTTTGATCATGTCTTCTTAACACGTGATATCCATAAATATCATACTGATCTCAAGTGCACTTTTTCCAGGTTGACGATGATATTCGATTCTTTTTGGAGAATGATAGCACTAAGGTTGAGGAACTGATTAACAAACACTCTGATGAATTTTTTTCCATGGTATTTGATGTATAATAACTTGTTTCCTAGTTTTTTTGTTCAGGTCATGTTTAAATCTCGAAACGTTTGTTGTTGAATGCTACTTGAACTCATCTTGCAGTTACAACACATGGAGCAGAAACTTGAAGAACTTCTGAATGCTGTGATGACCACCTGCAGGTACCCTTTTGTATTGGGTAGAACAGGAGACAGCTTGACCAGATCATTCTTTATGATTTTCATTCGGGCTTTTCTATTTGTGCATAGAAGCTCCTAAAAGTTTTTATCGGTTCTTAAATTTTCATCCAAAAAACTTACTTTTCTTGAACACTCTTCCAATGTTTCTATAAAACTATCCATCTCATCCGTTTTAACATCTATGGACTCTGATTATTTACTGGATTTTATGCATGTAAGGCTTATCATGATTTTGACCCACAGGCCAATGAGGCCCAATGAAAAGCAACAACTTTGCAAACGGATTAAGGAACTTCCTCCAAGAAATGTGGACCGTGTTGTGGAAATACTTGGACATGGTAAAACGCTAAGGAAAGACTTATGCAGTGAGGTTCATGTTGATCTGGATGGCGAGGTAGAAAACACGAGGCAGATTATTTGTCATGTTAATTGCAACTTAAACCTTTCGTGAAAAAGCTAAGCATTTCCGATGTGCAGGATCAAATTACATTGTGGAGGTTATATTTTTATGTTGCTGCTGTTGAAAAGGCCAAGACATTATGATGATTGTTAGCGATGGTCATCAATCCTGTCGAGGCAGTCCTGTTTGCCTTGCAATTGAGTCTTCTCTGTGACAAGTATTACCGTGTTAGTTGGGTGCATGGAAAGTGCAAGTAGTTGAATGCACCAAGGACTTGGTGTATCCTCAAAACAACAGGAAAAAAAATAGGGACAGTCCTTTGTGAAAACTAGCACTTTTCTTTGCCATTGTTGGTGGTCAAGCTTAACCAACCTGTCCCACAACATCCTCTAGTAGGGTGTATATTCTTTGCGAAGCTAGGCGGAGACATCTCATGGTACAGGAGATAGAAAGTGAGGCATTCGATCACCTTGTGAAATTTTGTTTACCCAATTTTGCTAGTTTGTTCTTCCTTGGTCTTTTATTTAACACGTAGCAAATATTTATTTGTACATGTTAAAGCAGTGAGCTCATATTCTGACGCTCCAGTATCCTCCATCTCGTAACTAACTTATGCTTGCAACCCATTTTTATCATCCCTCTTTCTAGCTTTCTTGTTCTAAGCATCATGGTATACCGTGAGCATGACAATTCAAAGATGGAGTTGGTGATGCAATAGGAGTTCTTTTCTTTTCTAAAATATAATTTTTATATTCCCAGCTACCATAAGAGTTTGATAATAAAATATAGATAAAATTTAGTTAATCTATTTAAAAGAAGTCTGCTGCACCATCCTGCCCGCCTGTTGGTTCAGTCTATTTCTTGAGGCCGGACCAATCCACTTGGCACCCTGCCAAACGTGTCAAGAGTTCAACATGTTGACTTAAGAAAATTTAGGGATGAGAGTTCAAGTTTAGGATATCAAGAATGGTGTAACTTATTACAAAAAAAAAAACACATTGGTCTTACTTGCATTTCACATAATCTTTTGTTCACACTCCAGTACTCTCATATGTCATGCAATTGAGCTTTTCTTTCTCTTTTTTTCGGAACGAATTGGGATAAAAGGGGTTTACAATCTCAAAGTCTCGTGAGATGTTTAATTGAGCTAAGAATCACAAATATGTATCAGCTGTAAAATATTTTAATCAGAAGGAGCGTCTGGGCCTGTCCTCTGCAATATTCACTCTAATTGCCCTGCCTCCCAAACTCTGCATCACGGAGTACACTTGACCATGTCAGAAGATTTAAAGTTCACAAAACATGATATTGTTGATTACAGTTTGATTCTTTCTAGGTGAACTAATCAGTTATGCAAAACAGGGAATTACCTGTCCATCTAGAGCAGCTATCGCGTCATTGAGTTCTGTCTCAGTTGACATTGTTACAAAACCAAATCCACGTGATCGACCGGTCTCTCGATCATACACTACACGAGCATCAACCACTTTCCCGTGTTCACTAAACACCTCCTCCAACTTGGCATTATCCACTTGCCATGGCAAGTTACCAACATACATTCTGAAGGAAGCACGCTCAACAGGTCTAGGACTCCTTTCGGGCTGTGAACCTCTAGGAGCAGCCTTATTTACCGTTAGAAGCCTTCCATTTATATCCTAAAGCATAAATTGATCCAATATATATCACTTTCAATGAAGTACTTCTAGGTATTGACACCAAACTAAGCACGTAATAACGCATATACAATGAGTTCTTATGTAAAAAACTCATGCAATGACGAGATTATAGAACTTACCAAAGAATCAGTCAACCAGATATATGAAGTTCGAAGTGTGATTGATGCAAAAAAATTATTTAAAAAATTCCTTTATATTATAGCACTTTTATGTAGTTTTTCATATCTGGGAGCTTCTAAGGTTTTTTGAGGTGCTTATAAGAAATAGAAATTACAGATTTTGAAGAAGCACAAAAAAATAGAGATACTTGTGCATCTACTTCAATCTCTTTCAAAGATATATTATTGTTTCTAAGAACCCACATCGAATATGAATTAACATGTGCCTATATATCCAAATCTCACAGGAAATAAACCATAACAGTGAATTCCAGTTTTGAGGGAGCCACTAGGTGAACGTTTAATAGAGAAAAAATCATACAGAATCAAGTACTTGAGAAATTCTTGAATTCTTGGGGTTAATGTTCAATAATAGACAAAAACACTTGCAATTTTTCAGTGAAGATGTATATCTATAACCCATTATGCTACATAGGTATGAGAGCTAAGAGCAGAAAGTTACCAACTTCATATGCACCACGATGTCGAATCTTACTGGAAATTAGGAAAAATGATGAATCGATAACAAACAAAATGACTTACATAACCATTGAACATCTCGACAGCCTTTTCAGCTTCTTCCACCGTACTCATAGTCACAAATCCAAATCCTCGACTTTGATCAGTCTGCCTGTTATAGATAACCTACAATGGCATGAGCTATAAGGAAAAGATAACATGTTTTCAGCACACAATCCCTTTAAAATATTTTAAAAACCTTTATCTGTTTTTCTAGAAATTGTTACTGTGCATTAGAACGAAAAACAGTAAGATTAAGCCCACAGGCGGACAAAAATTCAAGGTTCCAAATTGGAAGATTAAGCCCACAGGCGGACAAGAGTTAAAGGTTCCAAATTGGTTTTCTTGCCACCATGGTTCACCATGGACAATCTACTGCCAGCATAATAAGATGATTAATAAGCGCCATCCTCTGTTTTAACTTGATAGCTAAAATTGAAGGCCATAACTTTTCGGATGCAAGGACCGCATTCATCTATGCATAAACGACCAAAATTAGTGTTTCCAAAGTTGACAACGTAATTCTCAGTGTAAAAGCACAGATAAGTGTTTTATTCAACGTCGATCGTTCAATATTTTAAGAAACAATTATAAAACACAAATTGAACATATTTATGTTTTATTCCAATTAGACAACATTCTAGACCGTCTTATTATTAAACTTAAACCAAATTTCGAATCTCCATTTTTTTTTTTGAAAGAGAACATTTTTATTATGAACACTAATTCAATGCCCAAAGGCATTAGGTTTACGCATACTACGGCAAAATCTGTCAGTAGCTTTTCAGCTATTAATTTAAAACCATCAACACATATTAACTCATCCATTCTTTACGTGTGGTTGTACAATCCTGGAGATTATCAAAAGTACTACATTGTAAAGCCATGAAATCCACAGTTCCCACTGAAACAATGAGGACAAGAAAACTAAGACAAAGCTCAGAGGCAATATCTTATACCTCAGAAATCTCCACAACCCCAGCTCGATCAAAAATTTGAGCCAATTTTTCACTGTCGACATCGTACGGCAGATTCCCGACGAAGAGCTTAGCCTCCTCAGAAGGCTCCTGGTAAGAATCCTCCTCCAAACCTCCGCCATCACTTTCGCCGCTCTCCTCGTATTTATCTTCCTCCTCCTCCTCCTCCTCTTGTTGAGCCCAGTCCGAAGTCTGCGCAACTAATGGGACAATCTTTGAAGTTAAAATCCTGGATTTGAGTGAAGCCCATGCCGTGGAGTTGTGGATTTGCCTGAGGGATAGGGGAGGGGTGGATGTCGTGAGATGAATTCTGGGCACAGCGGTGGCGCCGCAGCATTCTAGCACCTTCAGATGAGGGGCATTTGTAGACGTCATCGTCTCTGGCGGAAGTGGCACAGACAAGGCAAAGTTGCAGATAAGAAATTTCGAACCGCAATAATCGCCAGGAAAATGGAGAGCTCACTGAGCCTCACTCTCAGGGTTCGGGTTGTGTCACGCCCAGTTATCCTGCAGCCCATATCTGTTTATTGACCCACAATTAGGCCCAACACATATGTTGTCCATTTGTTAGCATTGCTCCTTGCACTGAATATATATGGACGGTATTGTGGTCAGATCCAGCTCAAAATAATCTTTTAGCAAATCTACGGACCAGCCCAGTATAAGGAATAAGTTTAAACCCACGCTTAGGTCCACTGTATGTGTACCTGGACTCTCTTGCCCTGCTGGCTTTAAATACAGGTAAGACACTTTTGGTTGGGGTAAGGCCGTAAGGGTCACATCCAGACCAATATTTTATATTTTGTCATAATCAATTTCTCCGGTACTCTGCACTTGTGGACTATAGATGGACACTTGGGACGGTAGGCCCAATTTACTAACATGATGGGCACATGGGTCAGGGTCGGGTTCAGACCAATATATTTTTATCGAATCCAACAGTTCGGCTCATTATACAGCACTTTAAACCCATCATTAGGCCAACTTAATGTATATTGGGCCAGAATTTTAAATAATTCAGTAACAGATCCAATCTCAATAACAGCCCAAAATTTAGGCTCATAAATTTTCTCGAGCCGCTTATTGGACGAATCTTAGTTTATAAATAAGACACGACAAATATAATCATAGATTATTATAGTTTGAAGGGAGAATAAAGTAATTAATTATTAAATGATTATTTGCTTTTAGTTTAAATTATTATTGATGATGATAATTGGTAGTGCTAAACAATTATCAGCCCATTTTAGATAATAGTGAAAGGCCGGTCAGCAAAAAGCCCAACTCATTTTTAATCAGGTCCGGTCCATAGAAGATAGGAGTTGAGCGCCAAAACGGTTAGAAGTTGTGAACGTGACCCAGAACGTGTAAACATGGGAAAACTCCCCAGCAAAGGAATAAAAGAGACGCTGGGCAGTGAATGAATTGATCAACAAATCTCAGCACAAAAGCTCTGCAACTTACTGCAAATTCTCAGCAAAATTCATCATTAAAAAATTCTTAGTTTTATTAGGCTTTCTGCATTTCAATTCAACTTTTCAGGTTTTTTTATTTTTTATATTCCTGTAAACATCCTACATTTTGTTGAAAATACAAATCAATGTCAGGAGTTTATTCCTATGAATTTCGATTTGATTGTTTTTACTTTTTGGTATCATATCGTTTAGGATATTAGAACTGACGATCAAATTTAGTTCCCGTTTTCGTTTGATTTTAGAAGTTAGATATTTTCACTTTTTACACGAATTGGCGCACGAGCGCCTGACACGCCCAACAATTCGCTAAATTAACACAAACAATAATATAAAAAGTAACTTGTAAACCACATCCTCGGACTTTCAAAGAAACTAAACTTCAATCATATTAAACTTCGGCAAATCACATGTCAACATATCTTATATATAATTTAATAACAGTGTCAATGCATAATTGCATACACAGAATATTATATATATAATACAAATATTTGTCATAATTGTTAATCATATATATATTCATCTGAATGACAAATAAAATACATCTAGAAATAGTTATTAAATTAACGTAATAACTCGATCACTGAAGAAAAATTAAAAGTATGTAGTATTAAATATAATAATAATAATAATAATAATAATAATAATAATAATAATAATAATAATAATAATAATAATGACGTCGATGGGAAGAAACAAACAAAACACGCCTAAGCTTGCACAACGCCACAGGCCCACAGCGTTTAGTGCACGCGTGCGTGTTGCTTTATTTCCATCGCAGAGTTACAGAAATCTTTCAGCATCACCAATTCAACATCCTACAACACGTATTGACGACGTTGTATAGTTACCAATAGAATGTCGTACGACTATCTCTTCAAGTACATAATCATCGGAGACACTGGTAATTTAGCTTCTTCTTCATTTTTTTTTTCATTTTCTCGAATACCCGACGGATAGTGGGAACCCTAGCAACGTGTTGTATCGAACTTGGTTTTGACGTGATGAATAATGCTGTAGGAGTGGGGAAATCGTGTTTGCTTTTGCAATTTACGGACAAGAGGTTTCAACCGGTGCATGATCTCACAATCGGAGTGGAATTTGGGGCTCGTATGGTGACAATTGATGGGAGGCCTATAAAACTTCAGATTTGGGATACTGTAATTCTTTATGAAATATCGTTATATTCTTGTTTTGTTGATTTTGGGTTTTGTATCGTGTTGGTGCTGATTCAGAATCTATCGTTTTTATCTTTTTGTTTTGTGTGATGTTAGTTTGGTTTCTTAACGTTAGTGTATATGGTTGAGTAGTGCCGAGTCTTTGCATTTTTCTCTGATTCCTTGCACGAGGTTGTTCCCAGTTCGTTCGTTGGGAATTCTGGTGCGTGATATTATTTTTCTTAAAGATAAATTTCAATAGGATGAAAACATAATGTGCAACCGAAACATTTGAGATACTTGCATCCCCAATCTAGTAATCTAGTCCATTCACTCGTCTGCCTAAACTCAAGAATTTATTTAGGCAAAGACTCTCATGGCTTGTAGTTTGTATGCATCATTTCTCATTCTGTTCGATAACTTTCTGAGCTCACAAAATCAGGAAGATTGAGTATAGCACATTAAATATCTTTAATCGACAGTTACTTTATGCTAATTCAAGTTTTATGTCGATGCTCATATTTTCCCATATCCGAAATCTAACATATATTTACCTCGTGTTAATTTGTTGTGTGGGTTATCCATTTGACAATGAATTTACAGCTTCTTCCAAATGAAAATTTATTGTTTTATTTCACGTGATTGAAGATTTTTTCCTTGTTCCAGGCTGGTCAAGAATCCTTTAGATCCATCACTAGATCTTATTACAGAGGAGCAGCTGGTGCACTTCTGGTCTATGACATCACCAGGTATCTTATTTTTCCATGGGCTGATCTCTTGTGCTTGCATCAAGCTCATGACAACGTATGCAATACTTAGAAATGAGCAACAGGGAATTGATTCTATTTTCTGTACACACTCGGGTTCAAATCTTTTTAGTCACTAGTGAGTTTTTTTCTGATGTTAATAATGTGTTCTAAATTCTAGGAGAGAGACATTTAATCATCTTGCAAGCTGGCTGGAAGACGCGCGGCAGCATGCAAACCCAAATATGACTATCATGCTTGTAGGAAATAAAAGTGATCTTGCTAACCGAAGAGCTATTAGCAAAGAGGAGGGGGAACAGTTTGCGAAAGAAAATGGACTTCTGTTCTTGGAGGCATCTGCAAGAACAGCACAAAACGTGGAGGAGGTGCTAGTTTAACTTAATCCTATCTAGTTGACTCATGTTTGTTGATTGGGCACCTACATTTTATAGGCAACTTTTCTCATGTTTATACCTTTGTGATGTATGTGCTACATCACAGGCATTCACAAAGACTGCAGCAAAGATACTTCAGAAGATCCAGGAAGGTGTCTTTGATGTATCTAATGAGGTAAGGACACAAATATTTATGCTGCCTGGGATGATGCTATCACGTAAACTGGCACAACCATATTACCGACAGTACTTAAATGCTACCCCTTGGTTCAAGCTGCTAAAAGATTTTAGGTTGGCTATCAATCTGTTTAACTTGTTGGATAAAGTACCATTTTTAGATGACTGTCCATTAATGCATGAGCAGAAGTTATATTTAATTGATGGAATTGTTGTAGTCTGATGGTGTCTGTTGTAGCAGGATACATATGTGGACAAACTAACTATAATTTGTACCAGTGAGAACTCAACATTATCATATCGGGCAATGTATTTTGTATGGCTTAGAGAGTTGGTCTTTATACTTGTGCCTTTGGTAAATCTATCGAAGATAAAACATTTGATTTAAACTCGCAGTCCTCTGGCATCAAGATTGGATATGGGCGGCCTCAAGGTCCAGCAGGAGGGAGAGATGGAACAGTTGCTCAAAGCGGTGGATGCTGCAATTGATTGTAGATAGACAACTAATATAGAATTGTGGATTCATGCTCTGTGCATTTGTAATCAGCTATGGTGAACTTATGTTGTATTTATCATACTCGACAGTGCTAGAAATTTGTATGAATTGCAAAATAGTGATTCTACTTCGGCGCCTAACATGGCGATGGTGCCGTTAACATGAAATAGATTAATGTTTACCCATTTTCACGTCATGCTTGTAATGGTTTTCTTCTGCTTAGGCCTGTAGAGTTGGAAGAGTGCTTACGTTTTTTTTATAAATTTCTGGACGACTCCCTAAAATAATTTATAATCTCAAGGACAAGCCCAGTTTCTTCATGGATCAAAATTTTCAAGTAAAATTTTACTCGAATTATCTCATTATCTCATGTTATATGGAATTGTATAACTGAGACAAGATACAAAATTTCGTTGGAAACCTGGTAGCTGGGCAACACAAAAGTGTCTTTATGCAACATGTAGAATATTATTCCTTATATTTTAATGCAATAAAAGGAATTGATTATCGAAATTCAAAATAAGAATATTGGGTCCAAATTGGTCATCTTAGCTTAAAAACATATACAAGTCGGGACAAGAAAATGATAAATCTCTGTGGCTCTTAGACTTGACCCGCATGACCCAACATCGTGAGCCACGCATTGCAACGCACGGATTCCAACAAATCATTAAATCTATGTCGAATATACATTCAACTCTACTTGTGAAGACACTTCCAAGGCTATTCTTCTCGTTCTTTATCATGCCTAAAATGTTCTTAGTAGTAGTACAAATTATGCCCATAACTATTAATATTAATATACTATTATATTCAGTTGTCGTGGGGAAACCCACACCTTCAATTCGTATGTTCCACAAAATCCACATCTTCATTTTCAAGCTCCGATGGGCTTTCGAGTCAGTCACTTTCATGCAAAACGACCACAGTGTAAATGGGCTCACTTTCTTTCAACCTTAGCACTGCGTGGCCCAGATGGTTGCTAACTTTCATTGTCCAATAAAGGGTCCATTTGGCCCAATTTTGTCCGAATTACCGACTGGCAGCCCATCCAAAAAACCTGAAGCACGTGTTCATAAATCCGACCTTCCCGCGAATCTTTGCGTCCATAATCACATAATCCCGCACGAAGATATGTTCTTCAACACAGCACATTGATCACATTCACTAACTCGATTTTCTTATTTTTATTCGCCCTTTAGCGTTTGAACATGAACAGCAATCACATTCGTTTTTCTTTGTTAAATTTCGTGTCAATGAACGCATGGATTATTTAGAATATTTGTAAATTTATTTTTCTTGAGTTTGAGAGGTGGTTTAGAAGATGGAATCTGATTGTACTCCCCCGCTGAGGAATATCAGGGAGAGTCACTTTTCCGTTCAAACAAACGGCGGTTCAGAGCGAGTTCCACTCAAATTTCCATTCGTAATTGGTAATTGTTTAGATGTTCAACTGTTTCGATGCATGAAATGTCTGCTCGAGATCTAGAAAGCTTTTTTGGGTTGAGTAATTGTTTGGAATCATCATTTTTCGCATATGTTTTTGTAATACTAGTCTTAGTATGGTTTATTGTGAAGGCGTTGCCGGAGGGACTGCATCAGGCAAAACTACTGTTTGCGATAAGATTATATCGCAACTCCATGATCAAAGGGTTGTTCTTGTCAATCAAGTAACTCCTTATCCTGGTTCAATATTGGTTTATTCTGGATTATTAAGCTAAATATACCTGAAATTTACATTGTGTTGATTGCATTAGGGGGAATATTATTAGAATTGGAAGATCCTCGAAAAGCCTAATGTTTTTCCAAGTTGCAGGCTTTGATACACCCATCATCTTTGTCGTTGGCATTCTCATTTTTAATTTCCTCTGGATTGTTCAATAACGGAATGGAATAAATGTGTCGCATGATGTATTTCAGGATGCATTTTATCGCTCATTGAGTAATGAGCAGTTACAGAAGGTTCACGAGTACAACTTTGACCATCCTGGTAAGTAAACGAACTTTTGAAATGTATAATTACAAATATATGAGATGAATGCTTATTTATATGTTTACACTATGATGTTTCTCTTTAGATGCATTCGACACAGAACTTCTGCTTTCATGCATGGAAACTCTGAGACATGGCAGAGCAGTCAATATCCCAAATTATGATTTCAAGAGTCACAAAAGCACTGGGCCATCTCGCCTGGTACTATCCCACCATGTTTTCTTTAATGCGTATTGTTACTTCAATTTTAGTGAGAAGCACAGAAGCTTTTGGATATTTCATTTCACCATTCAAGGCAAATACTTGCAACTCATCCATCAAGAACAAAGAAGCGGAAACTTACTCAACTTTTCTAGAACATATTAAATGTAATGACATGGAACTAAATTTTGCATCTTATTTTCTCTCGTAGGCCAAGTACTTGTCAGTGATTCTAGATCGTCATCCCCACATCAGTTCGCGCAACACTAGTTTTAAAGCTTGACCGATCATCTGAACGTCTTAGAATAAGATCTGGCGAGATGTCATTCACTTCCAGTAATTTTGTGTTGAATTTTTGTAGGTCAATCCCTCTGACGTCATAATTTTGGAAGGAATCCTAGTTCTTCATGATTTTCATGTACGTGGCCTTATGAACATGAAGATCTTTGTTGATACAGGTTTCTTGCTTTGAGCTTTATCCCTTTATATTTTATAATTATTGGGTGATGGCATGTGTTATGTCAATAGGAAGTGTATTTGAAATTAATTAAAATAGTAATCATTGTCTCTGGATAAGCTAAGGATTTGAACTTAATGATTCACAGTTATAGGATAGTTACTAAAAGTTTAGCACTGCAGACTCTGATTTGCGGCTTGCAAGGAGGATACAACGTGATACTGTTGAGAGGGGCAGAAATGTTGAGAACGTTCTTGACCAAGTTAGTATCAGATGTTATCACATCATTTTGGCACATTTTATTTGTTGATTAGAAATTGTATGCAAATCTCGCTTTATATGTCTAAAACAAATTACATCGACAAATTAGTTGAACCACTTGCTATATGGAGTTGTAGAACACGAAACAAACCCGCTTAAAAGCAGAAAGATGACTCTTGTGGCTGTCCTAAATTGTCTTTATAATTGAATTGGGGAAGGACTAAAGGTGACCTAAATTCATTGATTTCACTGCCGCGTACATGATTTTAAAGGCTACTAGTTATCCAACCATTATTGGTCAATCCATCTCCAATGCATGTAAAGGATGTGATTATGTGAAGTTGTGAACATGCATGACATCCATCAGTCAAAACTTCGCATTTATGTTTGGTCTTCTGTTATCGCTGTACAGTATTGTATGATTTGCAGTATGCTAAGTTTGTGAAGCCTAGTTTTGAGGAATTCATACTTCCATCCAAGAAACATGCCGACGTCATAATTCCCCGTGGGGCAGATAATGATGTTGCCATTGACCTGATAGTACAGCACATTCGTACAAAGCTTGGTCAGCATGATCTCTGCAAAATATATCCAAATATATTTGCCATACATTCAACATTTCAGGTAATTTATCTCTTGTCTAGGATCTTGTGATGAGCTTGCATACAGTTGGGACATTCAATATCGAGTTCTTGAAATAGTAACAGGAGTAAACTTAATTGAATCGTTGCTTTTTTTTTCTTCGTAGAAATGAGGGATGCACAGAATAGTATGTGACACAAACTACTGAACTTAATTGAATCTATTTCTTTTCTTGTTTTTTAGATACGAGGGATGCACACACTAGTACGTGATGCAAAAACTACGAAGCATGACTTTGTTTTTTATGCTGATCGACTCATTCGCTTGGTATGTCTGTTTACTGAAACTCATGTGACGAGTTTTTCTATGGTCATGTTAAAAAGAATGTGGGAATATTGTATTTATATCATAGGTGGTGGAGCATGGCCTCGGTCACCTTCCTTTCACTGAAAAACAGATAATCACCCCTACAGGTGATAATTCTCATTGCTTCATTTGGTGGATAATTGTGAGTTTACAGTTCATTTGGATTTAATCACGAAGTGTGCTTTTGTTCTCACTTCCAATCATTATATTCTAGTACTGGAATCAATAGTAAGTCAAATTATTAGGTCTCAGTTACAACTGATAAATTGAAAATCAAGAAACTATACATTCAAACTATAAAACCACAAATCTGCATGGGAGTTGCCCTTTTCTGGAGTTCTCCCTTCATCTGTTGTATGTGTGTATCTAAAGAAAACACTTTCTCTTCAACCACTTGCAGGATCTGTGTACACTGGAGTTGTTTTCTGCAAACGTTTGTGTGGCGTTTCAGTCATTCGAAGGTAATTATCACTCTGGCCAAAAACACCATTGAATCTACTATATGTCTACATTTCAGTTTATAGGTAGAATATCGTGAATTCCCAAACCCCCGAATTTTAAAGACAGCTTCAACATCATTTACCAATTTATGGCCATTGATGTGACAAAATATTTGGATGTTAAGTTTTTTATTTCTGGTGTTCATGCCTTCTTTGATCAGTGGGGAGAGTATGGAAAACGCTCTGAGAGCCTGCTGCAAGGGAATCAAAATTGGAAAAATCTTAATCCATGGAGAGGGAAAAAACGGGCGACAGGTTTGTCAATGCAACTAACTGAATGTAGTTCGCCTCGCACCATTCTTCACCTATTCAAACTTCTAGTTTGTCCCATAACAACAATATTACTGCAGTTGATATATGAGAAGTTACCATCAGATATCGCAAGTCGCCATGTGCTACTGCTCGATCCCGTTCTTGCCTCAGGTTCGACTATAGATGCCCAGTAAAGTTTGTGGTATACTCTATCTACTGCAGAACAACATGGGATAAAAAGTGCAAATTACGAGTTGACACATTATAAAAATCCCAGATGCCTTGTCTAATCCTCTCTTCTTCTATGTCCAGGAAACTCCGCAGTAAAAGCAATTTCCGTGTTACTTGGCAAAGGGGTTGCAGAATCCAATATAATTTTCTTGAATCTAATTGCAGTGAGTGAATAATCCTTCGCAATTTGACATTATTTAGACTCCAAATTTCCCGTTTGCTGCGTTATTTATGATTGAACGATTTTAAAATTCAGGCACCTGAAGGAATTCATGCTGTTTGTCAGAAATTTCCAAGACTGAAAATAGTGACATCCGAAATAGATGCCTCGCTTAACAAAGACATGCGTGTGATTCCCGGCATGGGCGAATTCGGTGATCGTTACTTTGGAAGTGGTTGAACTCTTGCAACAAATCTTGAAAGCCACGCGGAAAGAATATTTCTGTTTCAAGTGGAATTATTTTTTCAGTGGATATACGAAAAGAAAAGCATCTCGAAATTTAAAATTCTAACGTAAGACAGAGCAACGAATAGAAGAGGAGTAAATTTCATATTTTAACAAAAGGTTTTATGTTCGCCTGAGCTCATCTGCCATTTACCCCACACACCCCCCACCCCCCCCTCTGGAAAACACTAAACAGTAGCTTATGAGCTGATACATTAAGTCGTTTTCGGATCTTCTAATTTGTTAATCTTATTATAAATATAATTATTAAATATTTAGATAAACTTATCTAGGAGGTTATAATATATTAGATCTTATTTTAATATAAAACATGAAGAGTCTTTCAATAATATAAATATAATTATTAAATATTTAGATAAACTTATCTAGGACGTTATAATATATTAGATCTTATTTTAATATAAAACGTTAAGAGTCTTTCAATAAATTTATTTTGAATAATTTAAAAATAAATATATTTGATATTATAAGACGTGTTTATTATAAAATTATCAAAATTATTATTAAATTAATAATGTATAAAATTGATATTTTGGGAAAATTTTAAAAACTAAATATTTAGTGTTTATTTTAATTTTTTTCACATATATTTTTTAGTAAAGAGAAATTTTTAGGACAAAAATATATCATATTATATTGAGGTCATATTAGAGATTAAGAAAAGATAACAGCTATTGTGGAGAAGTAATAAGTTTTTTTAAAAATAACAAAAATATGAATTTTGGTGGCCATTTTAGTATTTTTGTTTAATGAATATGTATAAGAATCTGATCGTCGTACCAAAAAAACCGTCAATTTGGGAAAATCAATTGATCGAGTCCTTACTACAAAAAACCACGCTAAAATGCTGCATTTCCTTCTGGTTTACTGCTTTTCCACTATCGAAACTTGCAATGTTGACTTCTGGAAAGGAATACTTTCAATTGTTCTTCACTGGGATTTGGAGCTCAATGCCTACATTATTCATGATTCAGCAACGAGTTTCGTTTTCTTCTTCCTTGAGGCAAAGCTGCTAGGTCCAATTTCTAGAGACATACGCTTGGTCCTGCAGAAAAATAAAACCAAGTTTTAATATGGCATAACAGAAGTTGTCTCCACGCCCAAGGTAAATTGAAACAAAAGTGTGGTTGAATATTCAACATACCGTTTGGATAGTTCCCCAGCTTCGAAATCAGCCCCTTCCGCTCCAGCATCTGCTCCATAAAACCATTTCATCATACACAGAGATGTGATCAATTTATGTACAGTAATGTCATCACATTTGCAATACATGGGAACCACATATCCTAATATCACAAAGACTTACAATTATATGGACAATTTATACAAGAAAATCAAAGATTCTAATGCATGATATCTGCTCCAAGATTCATGAAGCTTCACTCAATAGCATCTATGACAGTAATCACCTAAATTTCAAATCAATAGTAGCACTTTTTTTCAAGTAATTTAAAAAGACAAACTTAGCTAAAGTATCAACTTGCAACACAGCCCAAAAACCAAAGCAAGAAGCTGTGGACATGATTATGATTAATTTGGAACACATACCTTCTCCAGCATCATCATCACTCTCCGAACCAGAACCCCATCGATCACCCCCATCATCATTATCCCATCTGTTCCCCACGGGAGGTATCCAAAAGTCGACATCTTCTCCGGAATCACTCTCTTTTCCACTAGAATCTCTTACTTCAGATAAAGTTTCATCACCAATTTCCTCCAATTCCTTAGTTTTCTTCTTCGTCTTCTTCTTCTTCTTCTTTTTCTTCAATTTACCTTCTTCATTCTTCTTTTTCTTCTTCTCCTCCTTTTCCTCATCAGGCCTCCCACTTTGGTTCTCTTTTTCAGCCTCCTTTTTCTCTGCTTACGCATTAATGCACATATCAAGCATAAAAATCAAACCTTCAAACATATTCTCTGCCTAACTACAACTTTCGGAATTCACTAATTCTTCAAACAAAACTGCAAATCAGACAGACCTAACATGCTGAGGAAACGCTTTCCATTAATATGCTTCCATATATGCTCCTCCGATTTGTTGATGGTAACTCCGGTTAGTTTGCAGATTAGTTTCGATCTGCAACAGCATAAAACCACATGCAACACTTAACGGCGTGTTTGAATGGTAAAAGAAATTGCAAGCTTTTATAATACACACACACACACACACACATCCCCCCACACACATATGAATTCAAATCCCTGCTAATAGCACCATTCGAAATAATTACAAACTAAAATCTATTCCTTGAAAGCCAAAACAAACATATATTCTATCGAATCACAATTCATAAAAACTGTCAATTTCCAATCAAGCAGCCTAAGAGGAAGTATTACCGAGTAACTGGGTCCTGGCGGAAGATACTGAGAGGGGGCTTCTTATGGGCGAGGGCGGAGTCGATAAGGCCCAAACGACAGTGCTTGGAGAGGGAGTAGGAGTCCCGGGAGTGAGCTGGCAGCTCGTGGCCAGTCTCAACGCATCTAAGGCGGCCATTTTCGAGTGGCTCAAAGGTCGCCGGGCCGAGCAAATTGAACCCTTCCTTCTGCTCGCCGACATCCGACGAGTTAGGGTTAGGGTTTTCTGCTCCTTTCTTCTTCCCCATACTCCACAAATAAATTAAATTTACAGGAAAAAAAAAAAAAGATGGATCAGGCCGACAGGCCGTATGGTGTAATAAAACTAATATAATGGCGGGTTTTCATCTCATTAAATTGTATTGTATCAGAAAATATCTTTAAGCCTTAAAATAAATCGAGCCACCGTTCCGAGCCCGTGCCTCTCAGCAATGTTTCGTAAGGAGCCAAAAAACCAAAACAATTGTAAACAATCAAACAAATAAAAGTTATAATTGTAAATTGTATTACTCCATGCTATCTCGTCTTTACAATGTTGTAAGAATAGAGTTGTAGATGTCCCAGGGGCACAGACGAGTTGGTAAGACCTGGGGTGATGTGGAAATAACTTTCTCGGCTTCACGGGTTCGATTCTCGTGTGGAGCATATGTCTCACTGAAATATTGTGGGGGTATGCTTTGGGAATTAGTTCTTTATATGGGTCCTCTCCCTCGGGTCACTGTCTACTCGTGCATATCCCTCGATTTATCATCTTATATAGATCAAAAAGCCTCTGACTATACAGGGATTAACCTATTAATGGGTTAACTTTTTTAAGAAGAATATAAGTGTAGATAACATAGACTTATGATTTCTGATAAGTTATGGTTTATCTAATATCAAATTTTCAAATTTTGAACTTTTGAGATTAAGTTACAACAAACCTCAATAATAATATATTTATAATATTATCCTTCCCAAAATTTTGGCTAATTATAATATTATATACTCAATGTCTAATGAGTGTGGACCAGTTGGACATAGACCCAAATCCAAGAATTCTCACTTTAATATAGAGTGGGACCCTTCCAGGTTTTTTCCCAAAGCGGAAAGTACCTCTGACTTATGTTTAAAAGATACTCATCATAATTTGTCACTCATTGGTTGATTACTGATCATCTCTTCGGAGAACAGCAGTGACATTGTTTTGTTCATGAGCCCGCAATTTGCACGTACGTAATAATCGGTTTGGTGTAAGTCAAGAAAATAATATTAAGAATAATAAATAATCTGATTGGGATTGGATTCTAAATTTTGAGATTTCCTTTCGAAAAGGGTAAAAGTCGATAACGCACGTTTCCAAAATCCTATTTTGGTTAATCAAATCTTGGATTCTGGTGAGCTGTCGCGGGAGCCGTTTTAGATTTGGCAATGGGTGATTGTGGTTGAATATATCAGAGACTGTGCTTGATGTGATTTGATTTTAATTTTTCATGTATTTTAAATTATATTTTACAGGTTTCATGTTTGGTGAAATTACTGAGAACGAGCTCTTGGTTCTCGAAGAAATGAAGCGTCGGTTGATACGCTGATCAAAACCGCTTTCGAATCTTGAACCAAAGATGATGATGAACACGAGTACTCCTAGGCGAAGGACCACTATTTCCAGGTGAACAGGTTATTATACATCAAGCATGGCTATATCGTATAAAAGAAGATTCGTTTTTCGCACATATTATCCAAAAAATAATCATAAGTCTCAATGAATGCAGTGATTTCTATTGAACTATTAGTGGTAATACAGTTTCTTTTCTTGGTTTTGCAGCTTCAGTACAAGGAGAACAAACGAAACAATGAGGTTAATTGTGATGACGTTTGTTGGGCTTATATTTGGGTTTTTTATAGGGGCATCTTTTCCGATGTTTTCATGGACAAAGGCAGGTGGCTTGATTCTTGTTGTAATCAATGTCCTACCTCTTGGTAAAAAGGACTTACCATGAGTATTCTGTTATATTACTTTGATATATTTTTAGGTGCATCTACCTTCGGGGATTTTTCCTTCCATCGACCTTAGTGACATTGAGGAAAAGTACTCTGGTCTCTCGACGCAGACGCTGTTAAATGTTTGGTCTTCTCTCAGAGGCCATGGAGGAGTTTCACTCAAATATAACGATACCAATGCAAGCATTTGCCTTTTCATGCAAATCGTCTAGTTTGAGAATTTGTGTTTTTTAACACCCTTCTCTAGTCTTTGCTGTAACCAAAAGTTCATTTGCCACTTTCGTCCAATAGCTTATTTCTTTAGTTACTTCACTCAGATTTGGGTCCCAACCAATCCTCGAGGTGCTGAAAGACTGCCACCGGAGATCATCGTCCTTGAGTCTGATTTTTATATGCACAGATTGTATGGTAATCCGAGTGAGGTGTGTGCCATAATCTCTTGCATATTCGTGTTATTTGCTTGAACAACAAAGAAAGCAGCGATGGTTTGAACCTTTCTATGTATCTTACAAGAAAAATACCTACCGCGTAAATGGCACTGAGACAAAATTTTGTGAGGTTTTACTCAAGTACACTTTACCATCCTTACAGTTTTCCATGGATTTTGAACCGAACTATCAATCATCCACAGGACTTGGTCATAAAACCGAAGTATCTTGTGACCTTTACTGTTGGCTTCAATCAGAAGAAAAACATTGATGCTGCAGTGAAGAAGGTCAATGAAGATTTCGTGCTTTCGTCCTTCCAAGTATAGTTTTCTTTTATCTGTGAGGTTTCATGGATTGACAAAGTTTTACAGTTGACAGAAAACTTTACGATTCTGTTGTTTCATTATGATGACCGGACAAGTGAATGGAGTGAATTTGAGTGGTCAAAACGAGCTATTCATGTGAGTGTCCAGAAGCAGGCTAAATGGTAATATAGATGGAGGTTTATTGATATGCCTGTCTACATAGTTTGTGACGGACATAATATGGTTTACTCCACATCTTGCAAGGTGGTACGCGAAGCGCTTTCTACACCCTGACATCGTGGCGCCATATGATTATATATTTATCTGGGATGAAGACTTAGGGGTGGAGAACTTTGATCCAGAAGAGTGAGTAGATATCAGTTGACATCCATCTGTATCACAAATATTTTAAAACAAAACTAGTTGCCACAATCAATGACCTGCGTGACTGACAGATATATAAAACTCGTGAAGAAGCACGGCTTAGACATTTCACAACCTGGTTTATCCCATGATAGTGGAGTGACATGGCAGATGACAAGAAGAAGAGAAGAAACAGAAGTACACAAGTATGGACAACTAGACTCGTGCCTTGATCTGTATCGATTGCCTTCTGTATTGGGTAGTCCTTGTCAGGAAAAAAAACACTAGGAATCTAATCACTTGTATTCACAGAGATACAGAAGAACGACCAGGCTGGTGTACAGACCCTCATTTACCACCCTGCGCAGCGTATGTACATGAAGGAATCATCGTGATTAGTGCTGTAAAAGTTCAACTCACTAAGGTGGGTTCTTTTTTTCCAGATTTGTTGAGATCATGGCTCCAGTTTTCTCTCGTAAGGCATGGCGCTGTGTCTGGTATATGCTACAGGTATGAAATGTTTCTGCAATTTTCTTTATTTCTATAGCATGAGAAAAAGTTCTCCCTGTCAAAAAGAAACTAGAACAGAAAACGAAAGAACCAGAACGATCAAAAAGTTGAAAACATCGGCTTTATACGTGTAAACTATAAAATATTTATCGCAGAATGACTTGGTCCATGGATGGGGGCTTGATTTCGCTCTCAGGAAATGTGTCGAGGTACGTGTTTAGTTACATGCATTGAAATTCATGGCCATCTTTGATAACTATATGAGCCGTTGATCCTTCCTGAGCGCAGCCCGCTCATGAAAGAATAGGAGTCGTGGATGCTCAATGGATAGTGCACCAAAGCGTTCCTTCACTAGGAAATCAGGTATAGATGACATAACATCCATATGGAACAAGTATGCCCCTCTTACATACTTATGTGGGCCCCACACAAAAAAAAAAACCCATCTTTTATTTAATCTTACTCTTGTGTTGGGTTATTGGACTTGCTTTTTTTAATTTTTTTCCCATGTTACAGGGTAAGGCAGAGAACGGGAAGGCGGCATGGGAAGGGGTATGTAATGAACTTAATAAAATCGTATGCTTTATGAATTTGGTGGGGTGAAATTTAAGAAATATCTTGGGTTTAGGTACGGGAGAGGTGTAGAAATGAATGGGCAATATTTCAAGATCGAATGTCAGCTGCAGAAAAAGGGTATTACCAAGAAATGGGAATTGATCCACCCAACTCCTCCACTACTCAGTAGAAGGCTTTCGATTGAAATCTAATTTTTGTCCACAATGTAGCTATAAATGCAAACCCATCATATCCCTTTCCCGACATCTACAGGGTGAAGCCATTAGTTTCATGGTATCTTTTGTGGAAATTTTCTTTTTTCTTGAAATAAAAACAAAAATATGATGTCGCAAAGAACCATGATAGTGATATTTTTTTATTAAACAAACCTACGTTACATATTTAGTTTTATGTTTTTGAATGAGACATTTATTACAAGCATCATGTCATTAGAAATTTCTTCACTTGATGAAATCACATGTGATATTAATGTTTTAAATTAATGATGTAGCAGAGTTTGAAACTTTCAAATAAGTTACGCCATGTTCAAATATCATATTATTATAATAAAATATATTAAATATGAAAAAAAAAAACAAAAATGTTCGTTGGCACTTTATTTGTCTTTGGAGGATTAAAATATATTTGTAAAATAGTGCATACTATTAATAATATATGAAAAGGCAAGTGCATGTACTTCATGTTAAGAGAGAGAGCATATAGTATCAAATTTCAGCAGGAAAGGAAAAAAAACGAGGCAACAATGAAGTACTAGTCCCAATAGTTGAGCGAACGGTTGTAGCGAAAAATGCATTTATAGACAGGATAATAAATTTATTACACTTCTCATTCCACCACGCATTCTACTTTTAGCCAAAAGACTTCAAGAAACTACAAATAGAATGCTAAAAAAACACTATAAATACCCTTTTGTAATGGCTTCTTCCAACTCTTGAAATTCCCACGCATTGTCTGCCAGATATTCCCCTGAGGTAGACAAAAGAATCAATCAGCCAAACACAGAGCAAAATAAAAAAATGATGTCAAGTAAATAAACTTACCAATGGAATCTCTGCGCAAGGCAGTCAAGTGTGCACAGCTGCAAGAAGGAAAAAGTAACAGAAAGTTGAGCTCCAGTTTGATTCTAAACATCTACAGATAATATATTGAAAGCTAACAAGGTCAAGAATGCTGTTCTGTGTATGCTACCTTCCCAGCGCCTTCCCAAAATCTGCACAAAGAGATCGAATGTATGTTCCTTTTGAGCAAGTTACCCGGAAAACCACATTTTGCCTGAATTTATAATATATACTTGTCAGCAAGAGGAAATAAGCAGTTTTATACAGCAGGATGAACATAATTAACTTATGGGTGTAACATAATGTTTAAACCATGAAAAATAATGATAATTTAAAGCAGGGAAACAGAATGGAAATTGCTCATGAAACCTGTCTTCCAGGCTCCTTTCGACATCAAACTGGAAAATTGAAACCCTTCTTGGTGAAAGTTCAATGCTTTCTCCTTTCCTGGCTTTCTCATACATCCTTTCGCCACCAACCTACCACATGGGGACCATATCCGTTAAAGCTTTCGAAGATCAATATCAGTTAAGCTTTCCAAGATCTATATCCGAAAAATGCCTCCAGGTTCTTGATCCAGAAAATGCTAGAAATCTTAAAAGGACGGGTGTTTATTTCAGAGCTAGCATAGTTTATTCATGAAAAACAGAAATTATACTCAATCCACAGCACCTAAAAGCTTGTGGAATACATCTTACTTTAATAGCGGAGAACATCGGAGGGACTTGCCAAATCTCTCCGCGAAAGGATGCGGCACTTTTCTTTATGTCATCATCCTTGATGTGTTCCCAAGGCTCGCGTTGGATAACCTGATCAATCATATATTTAACATTTCCGAGACAAACAAATGTAAACGAAAGGAAAGGAATAGTAAAGGAAAATGTGAGGTCCTAATACTTTGTTCACTTGAACATTCGTTGGAAAATAGACAACTAAACGATAAGAACTCATGAAATATGAAACAACAAATAATAAACACACCGAAGCAACAAATAATAAACACACCGGTGAATCAGCATCCCAAGTTGAAGTAGCTTCTCCCAAGCGAAAGATTCCACTGTATCCCTTAATCATGCCTTGGTATCTGTAAGTTAAACGTCGATATGAGAAACCACCGATATCTAGTCACTAAAAGGACTCTTCTCCTTTCATCACATTGTACACAAATTACATGAAGTTTTAATTGAGAAGGAAATTATATATATACCCCCTGGCACATGTCACTCTTACTGTTGCTTACCTTTCAACAAACTTGGTAGCTTTACCAACGCATACAATCAATAAACCCGTAGCCATAGGATCCAGAGTTCCAGCATGCCCCACCTACCATAGGTAAACTTTTTAGTGAAGTTTCACGAGTTAAACATATGAACTACTTGACAACGAAACTAAAGACTCACCTTTTTCACTTGGACGAGGCGTCGGAGCTTACCACAAACCGTAAAAGAAGTCCACCCTGTTTACACCGATTATCAGATTGAAAGTTTTCTTCTTTACAATTTTCTATGAAAATCAGCTTTTAACATCAACCTAAACCAGATATCGACTTCTCCAAGCTTCAAGAAGTTTAACATTAAAAGGATTTCGTAGACACAAAATCACCTTTAGGCTTGTTCACCAAAACAACAGTCCCATTGGGACCATCCCATTTAGGCGGAAGGCCAACACTTCTCGTTGAAAGAAATGGCTCGGGAGTAGCTATATCTCCATCATTTTCATTGGGGAATTTCTTCAAACACTTGAAGAAGTCCTCCACTTTCTTCTCTGTAATATCCTCAACCTTCATATCCTTTGGTTCCTTGTCGTTGTCCTCAAAAAACACCAACCCTTTATCATCCTCGTTTGCCGCTTCAACTTGTGATTTCGACACCTTCTTATCCTTCTTTGGATTCGTTTCTCCCGGCTGGAGAAACGCCTTATCGAAACACTGATCGGGAAAATACTTCTTCTCCAATTGATATACCATCTTGTAGTGCTTGTTTTTCTCCCAGGGATAAGCAAAAGCGTCATAGAAATACAACTCTTCTTCCCTTTTATGCAATGTCCGTAGCTCTACCACCTCTTGCTTCAACTCGATATATTCACTCTGATTGCCCCGCTGTCCATTCTCACCATCCGAATCCGATTCTCCGTACATCCTTTTCCTCCTCTTGTTGTAATACTTCCTTTTAGCTTTGTCAATTGATACCCCTCCTTTATCGAGGGACAGCTTCTTATCAACCCATTCATCGAATCCCATCACCTGGTCGGGTTCCGAATCTTTCGGCATTGATTTCGGTGAACTGGGTTGTCGGCGGCGCGTCGGGTTTGGCGGAGGATTAGCTGGGCGCGAGATAATCATATCGTATTGGAGCGGGTAAGGAGTGGCCGTGAGTGAGAAAAGTCGCACGAAGGGAAGCTTCAATGGGCATAACGAATTCATGGGATTAGGGCGGGGGCGGCGGAGGCTCAGGAGGTGTAGCTGTGCGCGGGCAAGTAAATGCGAGCATTTCGCCATTTTTACGCCTCCCGTGAAGCTGAAGCTTCGCTTGCTTCTCTCTGCCTTCAACTGGACTACTGGACTACTGGAGGAAAAGAACACAGTGTTAATTTTGATTAATTATAATTTAATCCTGAGACTATTATCTTTTCATACTTTAATCCTTTGTTTCCAAAATTGAAACTTACGGGAATTTTTTGAATTAGGAGCGTAATGTAATATAATTCGATCGAAGCCTGTGAGATTCTTCGACCAAGTAGAAAACTCGGACTTATGGAAATTTCAACCCAATAATAAAAAAGCTCGACTCACCGGTAAAACTCGACCTAACGATGAATAACTCGACACCTTGATAAGAAAAACATGACTCAACCTAATGATGAATAACTCGA
Organism: Dorcoceras hygrometricum; assembly: GCA_001598015.1. Classification (NCBI taxonomy): domain Eukaryota; kingdom Viridiplantae; phylum Streptophyta; class Magnoliopsida; order Lamiales; family Gesneriaceae; genus Dorcoceras; species Dorcoceras hygrometricum. The sequence continues at coordinate 1,122,449 of KQ987269.1, forward strand.
CATCATGATAAAAAAACATAACTCAACGATGGATAACACTTAGAATTTAATTGTTTTCTACTTTATATTTATTTACATATGATGTTAAATATTGTTCGATCGACATAGTTATATGAATTCTTTCATTGCACGTGTAGCTCAGTTCGGGTCCAGACAGTCTCAAATCAATTTCTTTTTTTATTTTTTAAAATAGTAAACATATTAGGACTAAATCATCTTAAAATCAATCCATTCGAAAAAAAAAAACAGGAGATGGACCAATTTAGCAATCAAATATTTTACTAAGCATTCAAGCTTAAAAAAATAATAAATCAGCAACTTGAGCTTTACTGAAGCATCTCATTTGAAAGAAATCAATACTCAGACCAGATATCGATCGAATGGAAATGCTTAGCTCGAATTTTGGAGTATCATTCCATTGTAATTGGAAAATTCGTTTATTGATTGATATTCACCGGATGAATTTATGTTTTCTTTGTAGCTTAAAAACCATTAACATTTATGATTTCGATCTAATATTTTAAGTTAAAGAGTATACTGGGAGAGATGAAGACGGAATAAATAATTAATGCGACACTTACATTGATTATTTATGGATATTATCAATGAATATCAGATCATCGTCAATAATTATGATATATGTTGCATGCATGTCTCGTATCGTGTCAATAGACATTTTTGGGGTAAAGCACATGTTGTATGATCACGTCGAATTTGGTTTGAATTTACTAAGCCAACTTTTAAGAATTTAACCACTTTCTAATTACACGTGAATATGTCCAAATTCTCCTGTAATTTGAGAAAATAAATAGGACATGAGCAATAAATAAATGCACATCACAATAAGTTCTTCAAATTTACAGCAACACTCCATCAATTACAGAAAAATCTTACACAAAGTCATGAAATACAAACCGGAATTTGTTTTAATTTAAACTGTTCTCAATCAAGTGAAGAATTGTTAAGTCCAATAGCTTTCCTGATAACGGCATTGGTTTTCTAATCAGAGAACATTTTTCTTTATTATTATTTCAATTTTTTATCCGTTTTCGCCTTCGTTTCCGATTTCAATCTTTTTTAGTCCGTTTCTTTCTCGTCTCTGAATGAAGCTTCGGTGCTGATCAGAAAAGAACTCAAAATTGGCAATTTCATGGCCATTCCAATTGCTCAGACTCATGTTTGTCTACAGTAAACTCAGCCAATCAAACAGACTGTCCTGAGAGGCGAACTGTAAGTCCTGCAGAATAAGAAAAACATGCCAACATTACAGCATTTCCGCGAAAACATGTAAGCAATGCGAGTTGCGGGATAAAAGAGGGTTTACCTGAAGATGGAAGTCTGGTGGAGAATCGAGTTGTAAGTTATAAACATCAGTGAATCCATTGGCAGCATCAGTAGTGTTGCTACAATCTTGAGTTGACAAGGCGCCGTAGTTTGGTGTTTGATCAACTAGAGTTGCATTAGAATCCATCATACTAATGCGTAAATGGGAGTCCCCTCCACCTAAGTCAGAAGCTTGTGATTCTCCGGCCAGGCAAATGGCATACTTGGTTCCGTCATCCGACAGAGATGGTTCTTCAAGATTCTCTGCTGGAGTTTTCTGTGGCCGCGGAGGATTGGGAGCACATATCTTTGGAGTCCTCGGAACAACCTGAACGGTTCCCAAGTCGGATTCTTCGATCACCAAGCATGTTTGTTCAACGTTGTTGCTAGGCTCCTTCTGTTGCTGATAAAAAATTTTAGAAACCACATATTCGCCTTCTCTCTCCTCTTCTTGGCTCCCTATATGGTACTGATGCATGATCCAGTTACATTTGTCTGGCTTCGATCCCTTTTCCGATGTTCCATAAAGGACCATTACTTTCTTGAAACCTTTCAGAACTACGTTTTCAATCACAGCCTTCGTCCTGCCAGTCTTGTGCCACCGAACACGGCCACTTGCATGAATTATTCTCCGTCGCTTCCGCTTACCACTAGCATATGCATTGATAGTTCTATAAAAGAAATATGCATTGCTTCCATCTTTTTTGGCACCTGAAACAATCCAAGATTATCATTTGCAAATTGCTTTGTAAAAGAAATTGCCCCCAAGACTCCATCGATCATATCTTACTGACAGTATATTTATTGATAGAACCATGGATCATTGCAGAGAAAAGAGAGACATTACATGTTTATGTACAAGTATATAGGAGCTAACTCACCAGGAAGATTTTCGGGGTGAGTATAGCATATCCCTTCATCACCTTCCAGGGTCGGAATAAATTCGTCGATAAACATGTGCGGCTTCGAAACCCCAACCCCACATTTTGCAGCCAAATGTTCCAACAGCTCGACATCAGATGGATCAAACTTTACACCAGCAGGAAGCCCAGGCCAACCTTCGGAGACCTGAAAGAGGTTATATATATAAATGTTTGCCTCACAAGAATCTTACTTCATGATCGTAAACAAGACCTCCTTGACAATTGTTACACCGCACAGGCAACCATATCTGCCAATGATTATTGCCATGGATAACGGAATACAATTTATTGGATAGTTGGAGCGATGTTATAATTAATTATAAGCACATCAAACCTAAGAAGCTATGGATCAAATGTGGAGTTTATTCAATTAACGCTAGATTACTTAAAACAAACAAACAAACAAAAAAGGCCCTCATGAAGCTTACGTCAGTGTTATCGATTTGGTAATGGCAATTTGGGCACTCCCTCTTTACGTCACAATCTTCGATCTGCTTCACTGCAGGCAGACCAGCATTCTTCACCTTTTTAGCAAGCCCTCTTCCGTCCATAAGCCATGCCCTGTATCATTCGGACATGCATCAGGTCAAATTAAACAAAAGAACGACTTCTCAACCAAAGAAGCCAGGCAGTTTCAATCCCTCAAACTGAGAAACGAAGCAAACAACTAGCAAGACACTAAACTTGATACTAATTAATTGAGAGCGAGAAAAAGTTCGATAACTTATCCAGAATCTGGAACTTCATTTTACAGCAATAACACTAAAACCCTTATGTTAAGTCGAATAATAAATACTCCCTAAGTTACAGCAAATACTCAGTGGAACTTCATTTCAAACTAAAACCCTTAATGTGCTCATTTATCAAACTGCACCGAGTAATTATGAGTGATTCACCTCATACTTCAATCGTTGGAAATCAAAGCACCCCCCAAATCAGAGAAACATGGTGAAAAATCTGATTAAACATATAAAGGGTCTTCTTAAATAATTCAAATCTCTCTGAATCTTTCCCAGCACTAATTACAGTTAAATTACCAATTCATCTTAATTCCAAGATCATACTTCTTCCCTACCATCCATCAAAATTAATGGAAAGAAATGAATCCGATCGATCAACTGATGAAGATCGATTTTTTAATCATATACCTAGCCATGATTCGGAACAGATAATTAGCACCAGTAAAATCCGAAAACACATTCCAAGTAGCGAGGAGAGTGTGGAGTACGTTCCCTTTTCTCCAGTAAGCTAAGTAACTAAGTAATGAGCGGGAAATTCCAGCTGCATTTCATCGAGAGGCTCGAAATTTCGATGATGAGGCTCGGTGGAGCTTATTATATAGACATTACGCGTCGTAGACGGGGGCCCATGGTTGACCGAAGCTGACTCCGAGCCTCTCTGTCTGCGACGAAGCTTTCTTTATTGTAAGAGATAGATTATGTGGGGCCTAGAAAACTTGCCCTCCAAGTTATTAATGGAAACTGTACGTAATTTTATCTTTTTGCCCTCGTACGTAGTTTCGAATGAAGATGAGGTTGGGATTGGAATTTAGATATCATTAAGTAGATTCTCATAGAAGAAATCGAGATCCAAACTTGATATCGTAGAGATTCGATTCTTAATGGTTCTTTTGTTTCAAGAATTACATTTCAATTTCATTGAACAAATTATATCGTTTTCTATGTTAGCTGTATTAAATTATGGCTGCTGCTCACGAAAGAATTTACGTTTCATTATTCCATAATTATATTTATAAAATATTTATTGTTCTAGAAAAAATTCCTCATTACATCCAGTGTTTTCACCAGCATAACATTAAAAGATTAACAATTATATTAATTACCTAATTCTATGATGTTAATTACAAGGACCAAAAATCGATTACTAAACATAGTTAGAGCTTATTGTCTTGCTTTATGTGTCAATAAACTTTTTCAATGAGAAAGTTCAATATTTGTCTACACGTGACGTTGCTGTGTAAAAAAGGTACAGTGAAACTCGTCAAACACCACAATTAAACTATGGTACAATATTTTATATTTAAGAGAAACTATGAGTGAAATATAAAACTTTAAGAAAACAACCGCAAGTATTAGAGAATTCGTATCAATTATTGAAGTCACTATTGTCCAAATACTTGAAAGTTAAAAATTATAATTGGTGTGTAATTACAAATTACACTTTTTTAGAAATGCCACTTCATGTATTCAGAAAAAAAAAATGAGGAATAAATATTTTTTGAAACGGTCACACAAGTTTAAATCTATAAATGGTAAAAAAATTCACTATAATAACACTTTTAATATTAAAAAACATACTTTCGACATAAAAAATAGGTTGGATCAATATTAAAAATATTTAATTTTGAAATAAAAAATTATATTTTTTCATTGATCATATATATGAATAGAAATAATATTTTTAGTATAAAGATAAGTTTTTTATAAATGTGATTCATCTAATAAAATAGGATCGTGAAATCGCATCCAAATATTTGAAATGCCAACTCTGTCTCAAGCCTGTAAGCCTTACGTAATGCTAAACAAATTTCGTAGTTTTTCTTTTAAATTTTATTAACCAATATTTGTGAAATTGAGTCAATTGAAATTGACACTTTTTCTTGAAACTTAACTGTAACAACTTATCCCTCTTTCAAATAAAAAATTCATTTAACTTCGTCCTTCAACCCTATTCTTAAATTCTTGATATAGTAAGCCAAGGATCATAGAAATATGATCAATTTAACCAACATCAAAATTTTCTTTCGACCCGAAAAAGATTTCATTTTGTTCAAACCCAACATTTTAGTAGCTTACTGGAATTGGCCCATGAGATTTCAGCTGAACGAGACTATTCACTAAGGCATTCATCCACATCAACAAGATCTTGGGAGATATAACATCAAAATTCAAGAACTTTCTGATAAAACACCCGTTCCTACTACAAACACTAATAATAATAATAATAATAATAATAATAATAATAATAATAATAATTACTATTATTCATTATAATAAACAAAGGATGGAGGCGACTCCCTGAATTAACATGCAAAAAAAATATCAAAGGTTCACATTCCCAAGCATACCCCTAAATTTGGCAATGTGCAAAGCAATGAATGTCTTTTGCACAAAAGTAAAGGGGCAATCGCATTCTACACGACGCAGAGTGCTAAGCCATGGAGAACGTCAGTGCATTATACCGTTATTCAGCTGAAGCCAAGAACTTTCCTTGGATCCAGCTGACCGCTGCAATAGCTTGACAAGACAGTCGACAGCTCTTGTCGACCCCTCCATTCTTCGAAAGGTTTCAGAACAATAGGAGATTCTATGGCCGCAGAATTCACACACAACATTGTGTTGTAATCATCATCTCCAAAATCAGGGAGAGCCTTCGCTTTTTTGTCCCAAGGGTTCCATACAACTGCGCATGATACACATCTTTACACAACTACGCAAGTGTGTTGGAACTGACGCAAATTCTTCAAAGCATGACGATTGAAGTACAAATAAAAGCAATCACTAATGACAATACCTGCATCTGGCATGCCATCTTTGCGAAGAACAAGGGTTCTTTTCTTCTCATGATCTATTACAGCTATCTTAGTTGGTGTGCTCAAATACACCCGGTCAATCTATAAGATGACACAGAAGGATGCCAAAAAATAAGTAAAAAAGTATATTCAAGTTTGAAATTTCGAACACACAAAGGTGTGCGTTAAAAAAAGTATTGAACTAAAATCCGAAGCAAAAGGGTGACATAGAACAAGTTACCTCGCCATCAAAGGTGATTGCATCTGCCTGCTCAGTGAATCTCTCTTTCTGCAATAAGTTATCAAAGTAGTCGAGTGTCTCCAAGCCTTCAACACGCACTTCACTGCAAATCAAACAGCATCATGCAACTTATCTGAAAGGGTATTAAAGTATCTAACAAATTAAGATTTAAAAAGAAAATGAGAAGATAACATTTCTCACCAACATGATAAATATATCCGACTGGGATATGAACACACCAGAGCAGAAATCAACAACAGATAAAGAAGATAGCCAGCAAAGGTAACAGGGCATACCTGATATCAGATACCGACAGGTAATTGCACAACACAAAAGTAAAGGAGAAGGGCTTGTTATCAGTATTGCGCACACGAGGTATCAAGGTGAGCTTCCCAGCATTTAGAGAGATACGCAAACGCAACTCAAATCTGTAAAAAGAATCAGAACTAGATTGAAATCTTTAGGATAGAATAATAAAGAGAACCATAATGATCTGGATCTTACCTGTGAGGCCAAATTTTCAGATCATCTTCTGTGGATTCCAACAAAAGATCCACAGTTGACTGATTGCCTGCTGGGGGCAAAGGTGAAGGAGAACTGTCCAGGGACCATAATCGAGTGCTCGCAAATCCATGTTGCTCCGGTAAGCTAGAGTTGGTAAACTGAAAAGTGCACACACAACATAAAATACAAAACAGCATAAGATGGTCCTGCCAATTGCTAGAAGGTTCTGAAGTTCACCTGTGGAAAGTTAATGTGTATACCACTCCTGATGGCTTTAGAAGACCTCCGCACAGCCTGATAAACAGAACAAATCAAATGCTTCACAAAATCAAACAGTTTCGGTTTTCACTTCGTGATCAGAGAAAGGATATTTCTTGCTCACTCAGATCGCATACAGATAATAAGATTTACCTTACTGCTCATAAAGATCATCTCTTCCCTTCGTTCATTCTTCCAAGATACAACCTGGCCCCCATGCATAAGCACCTGCAGCAATAGGATATTTAGATTTCTTCCAAATCCTCATCTAGAATTCTTGGCCACGATCAAATCAGAAGGTGAGCTGTGTGACCAAGACATTTCCTCGGTGAAACGATCCATGACAACGAGCAAACAGCAGGGAAACCGTAAAATTGCCACGATATGGAAAGATTGCAAACCTCGGCAGTAGAACCAGAGGGCTCCGACAAAATAATCCTCTGCGATCCATCGCCATCCTGAACAATATTCACCGGCATCTACTTTTCTTAATTTCTCTCTCAGATTGCTTACAATTGGGCAAACTTCTCCTTTCCTCCACTCAAACTACACATAAACAATGAGATACGAAAATAAAACCCGATTTGCAAAATACAGCAATCAATTCGTGGACAGGGTGCACCAATCACAATAACACATACCGTAAACGCAATGCAAGTGAATAAAAAGATGCAAAAGTGTACAACATAGAAAAAGACAAATGACAAATGAAAAATCAATCAATCACACTTTTGGCATTAAAAATTTGATGATTAAACAAATAATCTAATTAAGAATCGGCTTCGATTGTGATTAACAGGCCACGATCGTTAAGATCATGACAGGTTGCATATCAAACAGTATCGCAGCATACATTTGATGACGGAATAAAAAAAAAATCTTACAACAACAGAATGGGAGTCGATTTCATCCGATGCAGAGAGAATCGAAACGCTGCCCTTTTGAAGTCATTGGATTCTGCAGGGAGAGAATGGTGTCCTTTTCTGTTGGCGATTGGGCCTACGGGTGTCGCGATTCTTGAATTTTGTTTTGGATTTGGGCCTCTAATTGTCGTCCTTCAATGGGGTACCGCACACGTAAGCGAATTAAATATAGACGACGACACGTCATCATTTGAGTTGAGGGAGGTCCTCATATATTATCTTATTATCATTTCGGTCTTTCAATTATGATGGATATTAATCAGCTACAATATTTAGGATTTTATTTATATTTTTCTCTCTATTTTATTTCTCAACAAATTTAAAACATATTGTGGTCATCAACTTTTTAAATTATTTACTAGAAATACTATCCACGTAACTATTTCTATTCAAACAAATAAACGACTTATTACTATTTATCATTTCTTTATTTACAAAATTCATCCATGTTCCTAGAACACGTGTATGCTTTTATTAAATGAGTTTCGCATTTTTTAGGGTTGGTCCGTATAATGAGACGACAAAAATCATATAACGTGTGGGTAATTTAAAACTCTAATATGTTTGGATTTTGTTTGCATCTCGTGATCTGGCCTGGCATTGAAAAACAGAGCTATCTCCTACATTATTTATAATATATGGAATTTTTTTGTCGCAAAAAAAAAAAAAATTGACTTTTATCGGACGTTTATAACTCAATTAATTAACTTGGATCTTGTCCATTTTTCAACACAATTTCATTTAAAGTAATGTTGTTAAATCAATTAACATCTTCTGTTCAAATTTTAAAAGTAATGTTGTTAAATCAATTAACATCTTAATGTTCACATTTTGATAATCACATGACCGGAACTCTAAATAAATTTACTAGAAATGGCATATTTTTCTTTTGTTGGGATAATAATTAATTTAGAAAAAAATAAAACAATGTATAAAATGATAAGCAAAGTGATGTGAGACCATAATCCAGTAAATAGATATATCCTGTCCTAGAAAAACGCATGGCCTCCAGAGCTTGGTAGCAATTATTATTCTTTTTGATTTATTAATATTTAAATTGGATGTCAAAGTCTCTTTTTTAATTTCCATTTGTTACATACCTACATGGTGAGAGATCATTGGCTCCTAGGAGTATCTCCCGGATAAGCAAATAAGACCGAATTCTCTTACTTTGAATGTTGGCATTTCGAGCATCAATGATTAATTCCAGGAATGTTCCCCAGCACATGGCATTTTCTCGACCAATTTGATTATTTTTATTTTATTTATTTTTTAAGATATCTCTCACTGATGAATGGATGCCATTTTCTTGAGAAAGTATTATTGTTTTGTTCTCATTTTTAAAATACATCTCAATTCTGAGTGATTTGTCATAGCTTCATGAGGAGCCATCACATCACACGCAATGTTTGTATTTGGTATTAGGGCTCATATAATTCATTGTTTGAATCATTCCGTGGGTTTGTAATTTATGTACAAAGTGTTCGTATATACTTGATTCAGTTATCCTTTTAATGTGAGATAAATAAATTATAAGTCGATTGGTTTTTTTGGTAAACGTTAACCGAGAAAATGGGATGGAAGAATTCTTAGTTACATCTTAGTGGCCCTGTGTTATTCTACAAGAAGCCTATTAGGAACAGGTATCCGGTAAGCCCATAGGCAAATTACTCTGGGCTGGGTTGATGCACTTACATATTACACAAAACCTTTGATTTCGGGGAAAAAAATTACGAATGAAAATTTAAAAATAATCCACAGTCATTTCGACTGCATGTTTTGTGCCAAAGAACTTCTTTCGAACTAATTGGCGAGGTTTCTGTGGAGCAGTGAACATTTTACACAACATTTAGTGTCATGTAGTTAACTAGTGGCTCTATTGGATATTTAATTTTGTTTTAAATTAAAAACCGGAAAAAATATTAAAGAAGATAGTAAACGAATAGATATAAAGTTGACATTTGGATGGTTCAGATAAGGTTATATATGAAATCAAAAAATAGAAAACCAAGATTTAAGTAAATTAGTTACTTTTTTTATAATCTAATTTGGATTATATATTATATGAAATGATATCTAGAGAGTTAAGACTATTTTTATGAATATTAATATTTATATACAGCATTATTAAGTTATAGTTAAATGAACCATTTTCTTGTAACAACATAAATCTTTAAAACAGAAAATCTGAAGAACCAAATTAAGTCATGTATAACCGGACCTAACCTGATATCTGGGATACCCCGAACCGTGGAACCTGACCGCAGCGGTGTGACCCAACTAGAAAGTCTCAGGTCCACCGAAACCCTCCCCTTATAAATCTCCGGTATTCATGGATTTTGTTTTGTATTACCAGATATGGTCTTTCAGCTCAGGTTTTAGCTTTTGAACTGAAGAAATTGCTTGATTTGGATCGGTGCCTTTTTTTCTTGGTAATTCAGCGACATCCTGTGCCGTCTTCAATGAACGAGCCGAGATTCGTTCAAGGTTGTATTTAACAGTCGCAATTATAGTCTGAAGGCGTCACCTGGGAGCTGGGCCACAATCTCCAGGGCTGCAATGGCTGAAAATGAGCGTCCCGCCGACCAAAAGCCCCGACCAATTATCCGCATTGGCCTCTTCCTTATCTCGCACAGTGTTTCAGTTAGGTAATTCAGCTGTTTATTCGTTAATTGCTGGAATCCGAAACCTTTTAAGTATTACTTATTCAGCAAATTGCAAATTGCAAATTGCAAATTGATGGTGTTAATTGCAGTGTGTTATGCTGCACTGCTGGAATTTTTGCTCTCCTTCTTCTGCCAGTTCTCGCCAAGAACGCCCATGTCGACGAAAATGCCCTGATGCCAGGTCCGTCCCATCTCTCCTTATTTTTGCCGACCTTTCATTATTTATCTATCATGCTTTATCTTGCTACCACATGGGCTCCCATTAGTTGGTGTGATCAGTTATTGTGTGGTGTGTGAACGTTGTTTTACAGTGTGTTGTACTTGATTGAATTTGAATTCAACGAAAAAAGGGCGATACTTTATAAATATTACGTGGTACGTTTAGGTCGAATCTGGAATAAATGTTCAGCCGCTTGTGTATTCTAAAGTTTTCCATGGTAGTGTCAGATGTTCTCCTTCTAGTGACAGGCTCTTCTATTCCTGGCTGCAGAAGTCTTGACTTATCATCTTGCATCATTTGATGTGGTGTTTTAAACTGACAAACATCCTTTCATTGGGTGCGAGTGCAACAAAGGCAGACACGGGAATTGTGTTGGCCAAGGTCTCAATGTACTTCGGGAATCTGGATCTTGATGTGAAAAATTACACAATAAGTACGAAAATTTGTCAATTGAGGAAGACCTTGCCTGCTTTCCTGTTGGGAATGTTGTGTGCAGTGTATGTAGAAGGTCCATGCGTCAAAGAGAAGGCCTATAAAAAGTTGACAATTGATTGGCGTTTTTTGATTTGGTATTTTCAAGTTTCTGCTTCATTTGAGAAAATTGGGGTTTGGTTAGGGCGGGAGAGTTGATGAAGTTATTCAAGGTTAACATCATATATCGAAAGTTCTTATCTCATTGTTGTTCATACTATTTTGGTAAAAGAATAATATAATTTTAGCCTCCTTTAAGGATCTTAATGATGTCTAACCATATTGTGGATATTACTTTTCAGGTTCTGGTAGTCAAATGCTTTCTAATGATGATGCGTCAGAAGGACAGAGATTTTTGAATAAGCTTTTAAGTTTCAATTCAAAGACTGTCAGCACAGGCATGTAGGTATCATCCGTTTTATTAAATCTCCTTGAGAATGCTTAAGCTATTACTCCGGTTAAACTAATAGAGTGCTTTATTGCTCCAGTTAAACTAATAGAGTGCGCTTCCACAATCCTACTTATCATTTTCCCTTCTGCAGCAGAAACCTTGACTATTTAGAGTTTTCTACTGACACCTCCTGAATTCATCATTCTCTATCCATTATCTAAGGTGGATTTATTTTATATAAAGTGTCAGGCAACTTACTTATCATTTGAACAAACTAGAAGTTGCTTTTAAAACTACACTCACAAGTTTGGGAAACATGTATGATATAGAACTCAGCTTGAAGGACTCTTGTGGCTTCTTTGGTTTATCTTTCATCAGCATTTATGTATTTGCATTATCTCTACTCTTGATGGAAATGCTTTATATTACATGTTGTAAGGAAAAAAAGTGCATGGTCCTTCTTCCCTCTCATCATTTAAAATTGCTGCAAATGTTTTTGACCCGAACTACGTGTCTTCTGTTTCTTTACACATGGATGCAGTGAAATCCAAGAGGTTATAGCAGAGCATATCTTGGAATTAGGTGCTGAAGCTAACTACCACAAGTTTCATCCATTGCTGAACAAATTTCATCCACTGCAGTTCTTCTTGGGTCCTGATGCAGGCATTGTAGAAGGGAACCACAGTTGCTCATCTTACGGGGTTAATACGATTGGAATAATAAGGGCCCCTCGTGGTGATGGGAAGGAAGCTATTGTTTTAGTTACGCCTTATAATCCTGTCAAGATCACTACTGGCGAAGCCTTATCTCTTGGAGTTGCGTACTCGGTGTTTTCGCTGCTTTCTCGTGTTACTTGGCTCGCTAAGGATATTATATGGCTTGCAGCAGATTCAAAACACGATGAGTATTCTGCTGTTGCTGCTTGGCTGAGAGATTATAACACACTTTCATTTGGTGACTTGAAGTCGTATTCAGAAATGTGTGATGGCTGCATTCTTCTTTCTCAGAAAAAGACTCAAGCTGCTGGAGAAGTAAAATCTAAGGGCTTTCAACGTGCTGGCACAATGGCAGCTGCGCTTGTCATTAAGGTTGCTGATAGCAGCAACGAATTTGAGAAGGATGTTCTCAAGATATATGCTGAAGCATCCAATGGGCAGATGCCAAATCTAGACCTCATTAACATTGTTAACTACTTGGCTGTTCATGGACAAGGTTTACAGGTAAGGGTGGAGAAGACTTGGTCATTTCTTGATTCTTGGTGGCTGAACAGTATTGGAGAACTTTTTGAGTTGCTCGGAAAGGTGGCTAAAACCTTAAATCCCCAGTGGAAATTTGGGATTCCTGCTGCAGATTATGTCGAAGGTGCAGCAACTTTAGCAAGTTCCCTCTATAACCAGGTAATCATGTCAATGTTCCCGGACAAATCATGCTGTGGAAAGCTCAGCCATTACATCCAAAGTTAAAACTCAAAATTTAAAGGAACAACTGACATTCCTTGTCTGTTCCATAAGCTGTGAAATTTTGGCATCAGTTGTTTGATTTGCATGTGACGTGTTACACCGCTTTTATTTCTTTTATCAGGCATTAGGTGTTCCCACTGGTCCTCACGGCGCTTTTCGAGAATTTCAAGTTGATGCGATCACTATGGAAATCTCACCTAAGTTTTCTTCAAGTCACAGGGTACTGTTCCTTTTGCGGGTAGGGAGGTCAGTGAAATTGCTGGAAAAATGTTATTTCTTCAAAATTTCTTGAACTGAACAAGTCACAGGTTTCACAGCCAAGAATTCACTGTATAGTAGTATAGGAACCTGATAAGTGTCGATTTAATAATCCGTACTGTTGCTTTTTATTTGTCAATTCTTAGTGCTATATCATCACGTACCTATACATTTCATTTTGCAGGTTGCTCGAGGGGGTTATACGATCTGTAAATAATCTCCTTGAGAAGTTTCATCATTCCTGTTTTCTATATCTCCTAACTTCTGCAGGTAGGTTCGTCTCAGTGGGAGTCTACATGATTGCCTTTGCATTGCTTATTGCTCCATTTCCACTTGTTGCTGCATCTCTTTTCTCAGATGCCAGCAAACCAGAACTTGGAAAACATGATGCACCTTTTAAACCAGATCCTGCTGGTGAACATGCCTCAACTTTCACATCGTGGAAATGGCTTTACGCTGCTAAAATAGTTCTCATCGTCCACTTGTGGAGTGCTGTCCTCACATTATTCCCTTATTTTATCTACCAGATTCCTAGTTCCTCATCAACAATCAACCTTCTAATATGGATCATTCTCTCCACACTCAGCCTCTTCTTCATATATGCCATATCCGATTCTTTACCATTTCTGAGTGCAAGTCGAGCCCAAAGAGCGGAATGGGCTCTCCTTAAATCAGTTACCATTGCAGCTGCTTTCATTGGACTTTGTCTCATGTCAGTTGTAAATTTTGCAACAGCAGAAATCGGAGCGCTGCTATTGGCTCCCTTGTGTTTGACCATCGCACCCTTGAAGCTTGATTTTAAGGCAAATACCATAAAGGCTTTAGCTCGGGGATCTTGTAACATATTGTTGTTGTTTGTTGGGTTTCCTCCAACAATGTTTCTACTGTCAAAAGGTGCTTCATCAGGTTTTGATCATGTAAAATTTGGAGATTTCTGGGATTGGGCGGAGTCCCTTTGGGCGTGGAACAGTGCAACATATATCTATATATGCATGGTTCATCTTCCCTGTTGGGTTCTGTGTATTCACATTTTAATGCATCAGTGTTGATGATCCTCAAACTTTAGGAACTTTGTATGTTGGTTGACATGATATTGGGAACAGTTGGCATTTATTCTGCTTCAGGCTTTGCCTTCACTTTGGCTTGTGAACTTTACCTACTGCAGTTCTTATATACATTTGTTCCTCTCTTCTGACCTTTCTAGCTTTGCTAATGGGGATTACGGAAGTTTAGAAACGGAGATTACCCAAATATCTTACATTCATGCGTTGAGTCATTGTTTTAATGCTTTACTATATCGAAGTTCATAGCTAGGAGTTCTCTCTCTAAACGCAACCTAGAGATAACAATTTAGAAGTTAGGAGAATACTTACAGATAGATTCTGTAAAACATCTTTATTATTATTATTATTATTATTGTATAATTACAGTAAGTTATCATGGAACTCATAATATTGAATATATTAGAATCTTAGATATATTCAACCATTTAGAGTTAATATGACACTTGCCAGAACGTATGCATGAACTTGATTATATATATTTAATGATTTAATTATTATATAACTCACTATCCTTGAATCTACCTCGATAATGGTTATCCTGAAGCAACACATGACCATCGCCGATCGACCAGCTTTAATGTTTTCTCAAACAACTGGCAAATTATAATGTTGCCAAATACAATTTCGTATCAGAATTAATCTTTTTCACCTAAATACTCCTAGTTTGGTAAGAGAACATCAATGGTCATGTTAGAGAGCACCCACCCAGATTACGTCTCGTAAGAGTTCTTGGATGCTCAAGTTATAGACGAGAAAATAGAGTGTTTAATTTGGTATATGTGAATTTTGTAATTCAAGATAGTGGATGATATCTAACCTTTTTGTTGGCATCAGTGAGATTTTTATTTTGAGCAAAATATTCATCATATATGGAGATTCGAGATTTTAATTTCATGGGAATTCCCCAGAAAAATTTTCATCTTTAACCTGAAGTTGATTCAAAAAGATGAAGATTTCTACTTATAAGGGTCCATTAAGAAAATAGAGTTCACTTATATTAATAAATATCCATTCTCTCCCGAAATTCCTTCCATGTGAATCTTTAGGGTTATTTTAATATTTATTCAGATACATGTACACGAAACTGCATTAATTACAAAAATTTCCCAAGTGCCCACCAACATAAGGTGGGAATTGGGAAGCATTAGCTCTAGCTGTTTTATGGATCTCAGGTCCACATTTAAAAAATAAAACAACTGATGTTAAATAAGTTCTGCCTATGCTCTATCTGATATCTATTTTGCTTTTTTCTTTTAATATTGTGCACACTCAACTTTGATTTTCTCTAACTTTGTGGCAGAAAAACGCATTTATAGTTATGTCTAATCTAACAACTAATAAAGTGATTTCTAATGTATATAAAGTAGATTTTCAATCCAAATAACACGAAGAATATTTCAAAAAAAATTAAAGAATGCACGAAAAACATTGCAACAGGTCTTCTGATGTTTTCTTGTTGTCAATATGACAATATATATATAGTTCTCTCCCTCATTCAACGCCCCAAACCCTAAAGTAATAATACTTCATCATTGCAAATCATCATCATGTTCTTCTCCTCTGTCCCGCCACCACCTCCTCCACGATCGCCGCCGCCACCGCCTCTTCAAAACGCCCATAATTGTACCCACTCCCACGCTGCATCTGTCACAAATCTTATTACATCATCATTCCCATCCAAGAAGAAAAGGAGCAAAAAAGTCAAGAGCATGCGCATCCGCCACCAATAATTAATCATCATTGGTACCAAGAACCGAAGAAAAAGTGAAATAGTTATCATGGGCTGCAAATGTCTTGAAGAAATATAAGAGGGTCTTCCCTCTCTTTGCTTTATATTCAAGAGTTTGATCCATCCCAGAAATCCAAGTGACTTTTCTTCTTATTTCACTGTGTCTTCCATGGGGAATCAAGCATAATGGTCCGATCAGTTTACCACATCAAGTTAGCAACTTCTCTCTTCTTGCTGGCGGGAGGCTGTCTTGTCCTTCATTAAAGGTTATTAGCTACACCGATTAGGAAAAAAACAGCTCAAAAGGTAAATAAATATGTACAATTAATTGGGTTTGAAGATATATAGTAGAGGTTGTGAATTATGTCTGTTGTGCTGATCATATTAGGGTTTCTTTTAGTTATATGAAGATCGAAGCAACTGTCATTTACTATTATTGTCCTCATTGCTGCAGATGTGTGTGTTGTATTGTCTCTAGCTAGTATGAATGAGGAAAAAGCTTTCTTTTTCTCTCTACTTCTTTTTACTCACTCTTTATATTTCACATCATGTGGTTTCTAGCTTGTTCTGATGCTCCTTATGGCGACAGATCTATAATTTTTTTCCTTAAACATGAACAAGTTGTCTCGGAGGAAATTAATTTGGGTTTGAATGTTGGGTACCTTAACTTGCTTAGTATGCACTAATTACAAATAACTATGAGGAGACCTTACATTTATATTGATATTTGTATGGGATCTATCTATATTTTAATAAATTTCTTACACACAGAATAAATCTCAACACATCATCAAGGGATTAATTCAGTGATCGAGCCTCCTAGGTACAGTCTGTGAAATGCGTTCGCTTACATAATAAAGAAACTTAAATTCCTATTTTTAACAACCAAAAAAAAAACAAATTACACATAATCCAGGTTGATCTTGCCTATTTTCAGTGGAATAGCAGTGGATGAGAGAGTTTGGCGTGGAATAAGATATATGATCTATTTTACTAATAATTTTGGTATAAATTGTGTTTTAATTTTTTTAAGTACTTAATAAATCGAAGTATAATCTTTAACGAATATAAATAAAAAAGATATAATGATTGTATTGACGGGTAAATACTATGTTGATAGTATTTGAGCTGATATACGAACCAAAGAAAGCTTACTCGGTGTATGTTAAGTGTGGTAGAAACAAGAAATTAAAACTTAGGTTGAAACTCGGGTTTAAGATTGATATATTCAATGTCCTTTTTTAAAAGAAAGATAGTTTTTTTCTTACTGTCACTTAAAATCAAATGATGCATCCATCGATTAAATCCCATGTTAAATAGATAAGTGGGGATAAATTTTGTGGCCTAAATAAATTAGGATAATTGGCTGCATACACCAGGAATTAAATCTGAGACTAATATGTCTCATAGCCTCAACTTTATTAATCTTAAATATTAAGCTAGATCTCATTATCAATCTTAAACATTAGGCTAAGATCTCATTAGCACACATAATAGATCTCAACACATCTTCCAAGGGATTAATTCGGTGATCTAGTCTACTAAGTGCTATCCGAGAAGTGTGTTCACTTGCACAATAAAGTAACTTAAATTCATCTTTTAAAAAACAAAAACAGAAAATATACCAAGGTTTCAATCTTGGCTATTTTGAGTGGAAATAACGATGGATGAGATGCAATTAAAACAAACTGGAGTGAATGATGATATGTGGAATATTATTCTATACATAGTAATATAATATGTTTTATGATTAGTTTTGGGTTTAGATTTGTATTAGATATGAGGATCTGATTAATAATAAATGATGTGATTATAAAAGGATTGAGTTTGATAGAGAACGTTAGCATTTATATGTTTTGATTAAATTTTAGTTAAATTGTTTATATTTTATTTTTGTAAAAATTAATAAATATATAAAAAGATATGAAAATATTATCATAATTTTATATTAATAATTTTTTATACAAGATAAAAAATTAAAGATTATATGTGATGATTTAATTGATATTAGATAAAGAATAATCTAATTGAATATGAGATCGAATAAGATTATGATATGAGTATGAATAATATATATAATTGGGAACGATGACTTTGTAAAAAAATATATTAATATTATATATTTTTTTCTTTCTTTCTCTTAACATGAAATAATGCTTGCTGCATGCATCGAATACTCCCTTGTACAAGTAAGGATAGATTTTGTGGCCTATATATGTTGATTAAAATTGAAGCGATTAAAAGAAAGGGTATGATTTGTGTCCTCTTTCAATAACATCGGTTTGGTAAATTGTACATGTCATGATTATATGGTTCCATGTCTCTACTTTTTTGCTAACTTTGCGTAATCCGAAATATATATTTCTCAAAAGCTGAAATTTTTCATGATTACATTATAAGATTCAGGCATTCATGCATGCACCTCTGCACTTTTCCTCGTCTTTTTCCTTAAATCGGTCTGTTTTGTCCGGGTCCTTGTTTTTTATTCTTAAAATCAACATTGAATATCTGACATAAATACTGTTTATTAATATGTAAATGATTTCTCTAACTCCATAGACGAAATTTTGTGTATTATATTTTATAGAAATATAGCATGATTATATAATATTATAATAAAATATTTTAATAAAAATATATAACAATCATAGAAGGTCATTTAGTTATTATCTTTGGTCAATCAATGTAGAGTTCATGTATCCCTGAATTTTTCTTTCTCATTTCTCACTTGACATATAAATATGGTTTTCATTATGTTACGCATCTAATACCCAACATAGAGCGTGTATGCAAATTTGTGGTATAATTAAGAAATAATAGTTAGTCTTTTTTTAAGACAATTTGTACCTGTTGTAGAAGTTTGAGCATATAAAAACACAACTAGACAAATGGGGATGGAGATGGTAATAGTACCTCCATCCTCGAACTTCCCGAACCACCCGCCCCGATAATATGTGTATATGTATATATATATATAATAAAAATAATACTACTATTAATATTTAATAAAAATCATATTACTATTCTTATTTCATGCATATTTAGATGAATAAAAATCTTCAAACCTAAATAATAATCTAATAACATTTATATGCATATATATATTGTTCTTTAATAATATATTATTAAGTAATAATAATATACAATAGTAAATATATATTATCCGATATATTAGAAGTATGTATGTATTAATAATATAGATTAAAAGATAATATATATATATATATATATATATATATATATATATATATATATATATATATATATATATATATATATATATATATATATATATATATATATATATATATATATATATATATATATATATATATATATATATATATATATATATATATATATATATATATATATATATATATATATATATATATATATATATATATATATAATATTAGAGGCCGGAATGGGATGGGGATCCCGGAATTATTCGGTGTAGGGATGGTAATGATTTTTAAGAGCAATTCAAGAGTTGTTAAAAACAAATGATAAGATGTGGAGCAAATGAATCATCCGCGGGTGTTTATATTACAAGCTCTTCTAAAACGTGTTCATGTACCTCTGAAAATAAGGTAATAAAATCTTATAATTAGTATTTCAACCATTTTACTCTTACACCAAGTTATTCGCAAAAAAAAATTGTACGAATATTATTCAAAATAATGCGTAATTAAATATTTAGTGCTTAACAGTTAAGTATTTAATCCTCATACGGAAAAAAATAAATATATATTTAATATTATGACTTTTTTATTTTAAAGATACTCTTCGAAATTAATTTTTATAAAATGTATGAATCGTTAAAATATGTTATAAACATACGACATTTTTTTACTTTTAAGTTTCTGCACATGAGACGCGATTATTTGCAGTAAGTGTACCATTTGTTTGGGCTTGATATGTTGTTTCTCAAACTTTAAATTGGGCTTAAATTGGGCTACATCTTTAATTAACTCCAAATCTTTCTTCTATTGAGTCCAAGTCTGAATCAAATTCCGGCGTTTGGGTTTTGTATTTAGTACTACAATGGGTACTGGTGGCCCAATATAAACGTTTGCTTCCGTTAAAGGAATCACTGAACCCTTCTTACTCGTGTTATTTTATTTTTTTTTAACTTCAAATGCTTGGAACTCTGAAAATTAAGGGATCTGTGGTCTGTGGATTGTGGAACATCTATATTATTATAGTTAAACTTGATAGAAAAACTAACTTTGTCACTTTTTTCTTAAAAATATCCACATTTACCCTTATCATTCTTTTTGCATAATATAAAATAAATATTTTTCACATTATTTTTCCCACTATCCATTCATTATTTTTTACATATAATACAAATTCAAATTAAATTTAAATTTTAAAAATGTAATTATAAATATATTTGAATATAAAAACTTTTGATAATATATTTATAAAGATTGCCAAGTGTCGGTAAACGTAACATTTTCGAGTTTTGCCAAACAAAGATTACAAAGAGCAACTTGATTAGAGGCAACTGGATTTTGGGTAAATATCATATGTTTCGATCTGACAACCAAAGATTAACACTGGTTTCTTAATGTATCATCGTAGCGCTTAAATTAGAGCCCAGAAGTTGTCTTCCATATGAGAACATGTGCCGATGCAAATGAGCTGGCATTTGAATGAATTATTGACAATGACAGTCGATGCTCATGCAAATGCCAAAAACACAACCTCCATTCGGGAATCTACATGCCAATGAATATATAAATTATAAGGACTGTACTGTATGATACAACAAGTCTTCAAGTTTGTAGCTCATTTTTGGGCTCTATATATATAATCAATGTGGTGCTTTTTTATTGGGTCAATTATCATAATATCATAAAGGCATGGCGTCGATGGTGAGCAAATGAGCGCTATCTTTTCAAAGAAAGGGCAATTTTTCTTATTTACTATCGTTCAGTTCATTTATCAACAACACTGTGGATACAATTATTTTAATGGGACGAGTCAGAAATCAAGAAGCGTAACGATAAATCGGGAACTGAAGTAAAACAATCAAGGAATGGAATCCAAGGTCCTGAATTTTCGTATACTTGTCTCCACATCAAAATCCAACACAAAATAAAGCATAAACAATTGAAGTTTCTCTGCAGATTTACACTAAACAAATCTTCAAAAACTAGCAATCAACTAATATAGCCAGCCAAGAAATACGAAATCAGACAGATCTACAGAGAGGACCAGATGAGGCAACTCTGCTCTAATTTTTCTAAAAAAAAAAAAGAAATGAGAATAAAATAAAAGATGTAGCCACTGTATGATCTCGATTTGAGCTTTAGATTCTGGGAGACATTAATATAAATCTATGAACTGTATAACAACAACAATACAAACAATTTCCTATCTTTTTGAAACAAAAAAAATAAAATTCGAAAGACTTGATTTAACACGATAAAAGAAGGGAAAACTGAATTCAATTGTTGATGTGTAATTAATTGTTAAAGGCGTCACACCTGCGCCTAACCTCGCCGTTGCTTCCGGTCTTCACTCCGAAGACACTCAGCTTCTCCATCGCACTCGCAAATGCCTTGAAGAATGCATCTTGATCTCTGGAATACAGCTGAACGTAGCCACTAGTCCTCGGATCTGAGCTCAGGGCGTGGTCCGATGACATTAGCCCCAAACCCTTCTGCAGGTTGCTGTAGTACACGTTGTCGAATTTGTTGGGAGTCATTACATCGTTGAACACCGATAATGTCGGGTTATTCTTGTAATCTGCGCAGGCGTTTCTTAGTAACTTGGCGAAATTGTAGTTGTAAGAAGGAGCGGATTCCCCTGTTCTGCTGTAATTGTACAAAATGGAGCTGAACTCTTTGCAGTGAGAAAAACCAATGGTGTGGGCTCCGGACAGTGCCACCATTTCCTGGATTGAGAATTTCTTGGACTCGAAAATGTGGATTATTTGATCCATGGTCATGGTGGCTCTGGGCAGATTTCCTTCCACATAGTCGGATTTGGAGGTTAAAGAATCCTTGCGGCCTAGCTTGACGGTGTAAAAGGGTCCGCCCATCATTACGACCAGATTCCGAGCGGCTACGGCGAGGATATCGGCGCAGGAGACGACGCCGGGGCAGGAGAGCTCGAGTGCGGACTTGGCCCGCACGACGACGTCGAATCCGTCGCCAGGGAGAGATAGGTTGATGTCAGCGTCGCGCTCCGCTCTGTTGAAGGGGGTGGAGGAGATGAGGACGGAGGCGTCACAGCCGGTGGCGAAGCAGTCGTGGAAGAAGACACGGAGAGTGGCGGCGGCGGTGGTGGGGGAGGTGATCTGCTTGTTGGTGGTGGTTTCCTGCATTATCTGTTGGAAGTTGGGACATGTCCTGCTGTAGTAGGTGGTGGAGAGGAGTTGCGGCTGAGCCTGGGAGAGTGAAGGGATGAGGCTGAGGAGGAGCACCAGCATTAACGAAGCCATTAATGCTTCTCTCTGTTTGCTAAAACGCCTGCTTTTTTCCTTCTCTTTCTGGGATTTGCTGATAATAATTGGAGCATTTGGAGGGTAAGGTCAAGGGCAAGTAGGGGGTTTCACATAATGTTGGCCACCAATCACGGATGTTGCCTGACTGTGGATATTGGATACTACACCCATAATAAGGGTTTTTTTCACATTTATTTTCAAATACTACAATTTTAAATTTTAATTCTTTTCACTATGTATAAATTTATTTAAACACTATGTAAATTTATTTAAACAATATATAGATATAAAAATTTGAGCACCTTATGTTTACACAGAAGGCTAACAATCAAGTGAGCCGCTTACTGTGACTAGCTAGCTGAGAATATCCGGGGTATAATTATTTATAATGAATAATTATTAAATATCGTGATATTCATGTCCTAGTCCGTTCTCGAGACGTGACATTAGGAGTCTCGAATCCTACCATTGGCTTATACACACTTGCAAAAGAGTATCAGATATCCTACTAAAGTGCCCTGCTATGGTGTCTACTGAAAGGATCCCGTCAGTAGCATAATCGATATTAAGCGTCTGTCAAAGTTATTCAAAAGATCGGGGATATTCCCAATTAAACAATGGGCATCTGTTAATTTTTCTCACTATTTATATTCAGGAGATACAACAGATACCTACCAAATTTGGCAAGGAGATATCTTGCATTTAATGCCTTGTACCGGGCTCAAAGAAGGAACAAGAGGATGCTGCTTTTGCAGTAGAAAAGGTTAACATTGTAAAAACTAATGGTCGTTGGAGAACACTAGCTATATAAAGCGCATCAAGTCTTGGAGGACACTGACTACTGAATTTCTTTGAATTCAAGAAGCTCTCAAGCATTCATCTACAATTTAAGGGATTTTGATCACACTTATTGTGTCATTTTGAAAGTTGCTCACGTACTTGTTTGGTCAATATTTATAAAAGATCATCGAGGATCAGCTTGCGCTACACAATCACTCTCGTTCGCGCTAATAGTTGAAGCATTGTGTGACTCTAAGGATTCAAAATCAGCATATCCGAGTGCGATGTAGTTGATGCTCAGTGTTTCAGTTGTAGACAATCGACAAGTCCTAACCGAAGTGTTTCGCTACAAAAGTTTAAACTCAAAGTTTTCGAGTGGATTTCTTATTTTGAGCAAGAGGAAAGACGTAGAAGATTTCAATCTATTGCATTTCTATCCACAAAAACATGTGAATAAATTTGTTTACTGATTGTATCAAGACAATTCCACTTTTTAGAACACATTGTAGTGTCCAGCAATCATCTAGTAAGACAGGAAAATAAACTTTAGTAGCTAATAACTCTATATTAAAGTCTACTCATGATGTTAAATAAAAATTTAAAAGTATCTATTCATCCCTTCTAAAACATGTTTGGTCTCAACTATCATAAATTTCTAACACGTTTGTTGTTATGAGGCCGGTACCTGCAAGCACAACGAAGCAGACAAAAGAAAACACACAAGACCTGCACATGTATGAATCAACAAGCCTAGATCTACAAAGATCAAAGCTATTCGACTCAGAGATCACAAAACCACCAAAAGAGGGACCCCCTCACGAAACCAAGGTACATAACTCAACAGGGCTCACTGAGAGCCCAACCCCATAACCGAACTCAATAGCTTGTCGGAGCAGCTACGGCTCTCCTCACAGGCCCACAAATCCCTCGAGAGTTCACTGCTCACTCGAGCTTGGTCCAGAGGCCAAGCTCAGAACAGAAGCCCCCTTCTCGAGATCTCTAATCTAAGCACCCTCACAGGTCACTCAGCCGACATGGGAGATTGAAGAAGGTGAAGAGAGATGGCGGGAAAATTAGGGTTTCAAGCCAGAAGAGATAGTAGCTTATGCGTCATGCTTTGAACCGACATGTGTGTATATATATAGCAAAGGACGGCCAAGATCAACGCCTGAAATCGTGCGGTTGCTTAGGAAAGTGAATCTGCGCTTGGGCTTCTTAAGGAACAAATAAGAAAAAGGGATCGGGTCAACGAGACTCGGGCCACACATCCACATTTTTTAATTGAACTATAAATGTTGTCTCACTTTAAATCATATTGTTTGTATGTAAATGAAAAAGGTGCTAAATTCTTTTGCATCTCTTTCTATTTTCAACTTCTCCCTTGATTGTATGAACATGTTCAATGATATATGTAGGCAATCAAAAAGAGCGATTGTAGCCGTAATACAAGACAAAATCATGTATGTGAAAGGTACGTACTATTAATTAGTTAAATCTTTGTTTAGTGTTTAAGTAAGTCCATAGTAGTAGTGGCTGATAATTCGTACTGTCTTGAAATGGTAAACTAGTTTGACCGAGCAGTGGACATGAAGCTAAAACATAACATTTGTTTTAACACAAATTTAACTGCAAACCAGGTCCACGAGGATTGTGGGGTGTCGCAAAGATCTTAAACCCCCTTTTTCTTTTATTTGTTTTTCTAACGGGTGGTTTATGTTATTCAACGAACCAAAAGCAAGATCATTCGGACACAAATTATAACTGACAACCTTAATCATAAGATTAGTTTATTCGAGGGCATTTGACCACTTTGCCACGGATATTCAAAACTCCATTCCAGTTTTTGCAGTGGTTCTTTGACCCATCGGGCACACACTTGAACTTGGCGCAGCAGGCACTGCATGCTTTCATGCACCAGTTTCTTTTCGGGCTCATGGCCTTGCAATGTGTTTCACACTCTGGCACACAAACTGTACGTGTCTCGAAAACAAATAATTGATTAGATCTTCTGAACTTAAGCTAGCTAGCTCGACAAAATGTAATCATAATTACTTCAAAAGTTCATATAGTTTTGAAGCATACAATGTTTGTGATGGAAGGACGGCGGATGGGCTGGGGGATGAACGGGAGCCTTTGCCGGGGCATGAGCGGGAGACTTTCTTGGAGCTTGAGTCGGAGCCTTTGCCGGGGCATGACCGGGAGCCTTCGCCGGCGTTTTTGAATGATGATGATGATGATGCTACACGATTGCAAAGACAAATAATATATAGAGGACTTGTAGTAAGCAAGCTAAACTTTTGGGACATATGGGCAAGTATCATCCTTTAGGAAGTAGGATGCTCTAAAAAAAAGATGAACTAATTTAGGATTCTCTAGTGCAAAGAGGCAAGAAAAATCACCTCTTTTTTGGTAGCATCCACATCTAGCATAGATGAAGCCTGCCGAAACAAAATACATACAGTTATATTTATTACAACATTCACAAATATATATACATATATATGTAGCTCTAATCTTTGTGAGAACTAAGCCACGTTTATGTACCATTTCACTTACCATTCTCGTAGCCAGGAGCACGAAGGCTAGCAGAAAAAGGGTAGATTTGATAGCCATTATTACCCGAAAATGATATTCTTACTGTGAATATTATATTTCCGTTGGAGGTGTGGGTTATATAAAGAAGATTGATGGATGTATATATAGATAGTGGTTATGCTTGGACAATCCTGAATAAGTAGGCTTGATTTCCCAAAGTTTACTGCACCAGATAGATTGTTTTTTTAAAAAAAATAAATAAACAAAAGGCTTCACCAGATAAAATTTAGTTAAACATGGGAATGCAACAAACATAAAAGTTAGTCTCACATGGCTCTATGAAGTATTCATTAATTTAATATGATTTCTATACTGTAGAGAATGCCCATATGCTATATTTACACATTTGTGACGAACAGCACGATTTAGGCAGCGGAAATAATGCAAGATTTCTGCACCGTTCCTACTTTTTCAATGTTCAAGAATTGAGTACTCCTGTCCTAGACAAATTTTCTTACTACCAAAGCCCAGTACTTGAGGAGAGGCAAATAATGATAAAAATATAGTAGATTGAGATAAATATTTTACTTGGATTTTTCGAATCCTCAGATTTCATGTGCTACTACTTTTTGTAAAGTTACATTTTTTATAAATTTAATAGTGCAGGAGATAAACAAAAAAATAAATGAATAAGATCTTATTTCTCAACCAATTATTCCTATTCATAGATACAATTGAGTCATACACATTTGAAATGAATACACCAATGGAGCTATTTAAATAAATTTCATCAATCATAATCATCAACTAACCTAACTATTTACAACAAAATTTAAGTTTTTGAACTTGATAAAACTTTAAGCACAAAATAGTTATAGATAATTAACTTCGATCCAACTTAATCACCTTTTGCTGGCACAAGCCTTGATGACCCTTGTCATATTGGAAGTGGTGATATAGTTCATACCTCCCCCATATCGTGGTGACGAAAATTATCATGTACACCTTCTTGGGAAGTCGTAACAATTTTTATTTTATTTTTGATGAATTAAATATGCTTGTGGTTTTAGGATAAAAATAGTAAAATTTCTATATTATTACCATTTTCTTCCTAGCTCCTAGACAGGTTGAGTCCATTTTTTGGAAAAAAAAAATATAAAAATTAGCTTCCATTTGAAATGTTAGGTGACAACCAAAGGTGCTTGCATGTTTCATCGGGTTAATCGAATGCATCAGCGTCTTCCTACCGAGATATAATCAGTATCCAAGAAAAATAACACCTGAAATTTCATAGTCAACTACCAGTTTATTTACTAGAGCTATTACCGACGTTGATTTGGTTTTTCGATCCTCAAAGCCTTGGAAAATAAGATCAAGAAAATTGCCTAAACAATGGGTTTTGTTAGGAAAAAAAAGGTTTTGTACATGAATCAAGAATGCAGACAGACAAACTAAAGTGATCAAAGCCAAAGAACAACAAGTAAATATACGAAGCCAGAGACGAGCCTCCACCACTGATATATTGACTTTTAGTCACTTATCAGAATAATGAGCAGAGTTTAACAAAATACATACTAGTTTTAGAGATGATAAATAATTTCCATTGTGATATATAGTTAAGAACACATTTTGTCAGGTACCAAAATTTCGATTTGGTGAGTTGAAAGCAGAAACAATTGTCAACGAGTAGAAGAACTAGTAGAAATCCTCTTCATCCTGGAAGCTCAAATTCAATGTTTGTAACTTGAAGCCCGAGCCTTGTATTATCTCAACCAAATTTGATGCCACACCGGTTGCTTGTACTGTTGTTTGCTTGGTTAACTACAGATGGCAGAAAACAAGAGCTTATTGGTGTTGAGCTACACACTTTGGTAAACAAGATGATTTCCACCAAAACATTGATAGACAGCTAGAAGTTCGGCAAACATGGAAAGACCATACCATGGGCACATTGTATATTTCCGGTGTCTCAGGCCCAGCCAACAATGGTTTAAAACCATCACAGTCATATCATAATTGATGGCCAGAGTTTAGAAAATAGCCATTTACCAAAAAAAATGTCGGTTGCCGTTAGAGTAATCACCATTCAAAAACAACGAAATATTTCAAATAGTTTCCCACTTCACTTTCACATAAAATATGTTTACAGGGTATAATGCATCTGTATTACATATTAAGCTAGAGCAGCTCCATAATATATGGTTTATTTGGCTACTGATGATTCTAAGACGCTTTTGCTTAATAAATCAGCATAACATTAATTGCTCTTTTTGAGTGTTGTCTGTTAAATGTACTATAAATAAGTTCACTACATCGAGAAAGAGTTTCACTTTGTTTATTTGAAATTACTAAGACAATATAACCTTTTTTCATTTTTTACCTTTCGAATTTGACTGAGTCTAATGTAAATAAAAACAATACCTTCCCCATAATTGTTAGCTGACATACAATGCATGTTGTATGATGTTAGTATAATTAAAAGCAAAGAGCAAGGAAAATTACCTCCACACTCGCAATGCCTTCGCTAATCTGTACTTTGAGATCTGTAATGCCTTCTATGACCTTCAAATGTATAAACAGAGACATCAACAAGCATCACAGGAAGGGCTTAAAGGCTTCCACTAGACAACAAAAACTGCCAACTTTAAATTTTCTATGAAAGGGAGAACAGATGGGAAGTAACACACCGATCTCTCAAAGTTTTCTTTCAAGTGAGCTAACTTGCTCAATCGTCCATGCATAGGTAGGTGGATCAAGAATCAGGCGACAATAACAATGACTAGATATGAACCTTAATAATTTATAGTTATAATGGACCGACCAAATGACTTGAGATATACTCTTTTTGGTACTCTTGTCGGGTATAAGGAATAGTTTCTCAGATACATCAGTCGGTAACTTGCACCGTAGAACGAAACAGATATAGGGCTTTCAGTTCAAGTAAGGAGGCGAAACTAGAACCTTTAGAAAAACTACACCAGAAAAGTGAGTTTTTTACTAGCGGGGGTGGCATATATGCCCGACTCTGGACACGAGTCCCCAAATGGCCAAAAGTATATCGCTTTACAAAGCCACTTTGGAAAATACCATAAAGCTCAACCATTTAACGCAAAACGAAGAAAAAACGAGATAAAATGAATACCTCCAAAGCCTTGGTAACTGTAGGAATAGCTGAATCAGCCATTGCCCCTTCAGCCTACACATTTAAAGAAAAGTCACTTGTTCAGCAAAATCATCAAACAGCTGTATTAGAATTTGAAAAATGAAGCATTAATAACACAATTAAATACCTGAAAGAACATGGTGAGTATGTCGGAAGGCGAGACCGAAACAGAAACAGTCTGATCCGAGGTCACTGCCGGAGACGGAGATTCTTGTTGGGGGACAAGGGTCTCCTCTTCCTCGGCAAGAGCTCTTAATCTTGTTGGCCTACGGAAATTACACTTGCCGCTCTTGGGTATTGAGTAAATGCAAGAAATGGGGGGAATCTTGGGTTGAAATTGAAAGTGAAATTGAAGTGTGGTGGAAGTAGAAGAGGAGGATATGTGAAGAGAATGGTTGGGTTTGGAAAATGAGAATGCGGAAACGGAAGCCATGGTTGTGTGGGTTTTGGAGCTCTGGGATTTTCTATCCACAAGGAAGACGATACCGCCGGGTTTTCTTAATTAAATAATACAAAAAGTATATCTATAATTTACAGAGAACAGAAATATAAGATATTTTCTATAAAGGATTCAACCCGGCATTCTTTTGTTTCTTCAAAGGGGGCCGGAATTTGAACTCTGGACCCAGCTTTTTCTTTAACACTTGATGTTTCTTCTTAATTATAATCTAATAAACATTGAATAATATGAAAAAAGTAAAACCGGAAAAGTTTCGTAAGGACTGGATCCCTCTGAGAAAATATATATACAGGAAAGATTAAGATAAATGTATATTCCGAACCCGACGAGACCTATATTTCTAGATGACTTTACGCCGAAAATTTGCATTATTCACGGTTGCCGCCACCATGCAGCTCCGACACCGTCGCTATGGGTTGTTCTCGCCAGAATCGGTATTTTGAGGTCATATAGGTTTAGTTTAAGTTTTTTTCAACCTTTATGCTGAAATCTTGGATTGTGGTTTTCGGAATACGAATGGTGATTTAAATTTAAATTAGATTGACATTAAGTTGATATATTGATCGGATTGTTGGCATTCAATTTAATGTTTGTATATTTGATGATTAATTAAGTTGATGTTTGGCCATGTGGAATATTAATTGGGAATTAGTAAAATGAATATTGGATTACGAAATGAGTCGAAATTGAGGATATTGTGAATTTAGGAGAATAAATGTAACACGATTTTAGGAAATTTATTATCAAAATTGTTAAATGATCTCGATTGAATGAAAAGACATATAATACAACATAAACGAGAAATAATTGATTTTAGATATTTGATTGAATAATATAATTTGAATAATTTAAAGTGTATAAATAGTGAAAGTTGAAATGTTAGTTGACTTAAATGATTATTTGAGTTTATATTATTTTAAAGTTTTTTAATGTATATTCAGGTTATTTGTTTGAATTAGAGAATCCAAGATTTTCTTGGAAATCTAAATTACTGGTAATTGTTGGCTTGAGGTACGTAGAGATTAATTATTTCCACGATATCTCACGGAGGCATGTGATGGGATTGTGTATAATTATTTGCTATTTGTGAATTACATGATATTTTATAATGTCTTGCATATTATCAGTTAATAATTGATGTGTAAAATAAAATAAACTAAAATATTTCTTTCGTCAGCATATATTGTATTCTAATTAGTCACATCAATACTACTGAACACATCATATCGAGTTTATCTGTCATTGATAACCATGTATATTTCAGACCGACTTAGGTAGTTGCTGGATTCAAGAGTGGCGTCATATCACTTGACATGGTTCATTGAGGACGAGGTGTGAACCAACTCGAGCATATGACATGTTAGATAATGGACCTCACTAATTTTTAATTTAAATAGACAACTAAAATTAACAATGAATAGCAGTATTAAAGCTAGTGCTGAACAAAGTTTTTTTAATGCAATTTTTTCACATTCAATTATTATTACATTTTTATTGTAGCATCCATCTAAAAAGTATTCCCAAAATTTAAGTTTAATTCTATTTGGTTTCCATGGAAAATTTTGGAACCTTTCGTTTCGTAATAAATTCTGTTTAATTTTCAGAAAATTAAAAATACTATAAACCTATTTAAAATTTTAATAAATATTCGATTACGAAACAAAATTACATAAATAAACCCAAACCCAACATTACCCAAACCTATAAATTGATCCATATTAGATACTTTCATCATTGTTTTATATTAAACATATGAAAGTATTAATAAAATCAGTAAAAAAACCGTTAAAGTAAAAAAATTAATGTTCTAACTTAATAAGAATTGATTTTTTATGATAATGTAGATATTTTCTTACATTATTCCAGGTTTAATATGAAGTCAAAATAAAGAAATGCACTGAGATACAACTATAGTAATAAAAAAACTCATGTCATTAACTGAAAATTTTAAAAATTGATTTTATTAAATATCGTGCTCTTTCGGTTCTCTATATCCCTAGGTTCAAAATCTAAGCTCACTCTTGGAAGAAAAACACTCGAATATCTTAGATCTAGAACATTCCGATAGCTTAGCTTTTACCATAAAAGTACCAGTTCAATTACAGAGAACAGTGGTAGACCGATTGCATAGATCTGTTTCCCATCATAATTTTGTACAAAACAAGATTAGAATAATTTATCTACAAATTTAGATTGTTCCAGATGCATCCAGAACCAAAATGATATGGTATCATAAACATCACTTTCTCAGGCATCCACCATCCATCCCTCGAGGTCATTTTTTCCAGCATTTTGAGTTATTTGATGTCACATTCAACTTCAATGTCACCAACTGCACACCATTGCAAGATATGCCAATGACGAACAAGAGAAGGCCAGAGATGAGTGAAAGAAGAACAGAGAAGATAAACGAGATTACCCTTAAGATGCACAGCTAAATTTGCTTGAGAATCAGCTTCAGTGTTGTATTCCTAATAACAAGAATGTAACTGTCAGGCTAAGAGGAACGAAACGCATCATCTTTTATGTCCCATATTTTACATATATTTGTTAACATTCCACAAAGCAGACAAACAGAAATAAGGGAAATGCGTAAATGGAAACACCATTGGAGGGAGGCACTGTAAATCTTTCATCAAGAGACAATATGAAAACTTTACAAACACGCGGCATTGGAAAAGTGTTCACTGAGTTCTCATTTCTTACAAATAAAAAGACTGTGTAGTGCAACAGAATTAACTCTGCCAGAGTTCAAAGTTGCAGATGAATACAAAACTAAGGCGTTCACGTAACCTTATAGCTATTAAAACATGAATGAGAGCAAAAGACAAGAGAAACACTACTCGAGAAACTGATAATCAAATTATCAAAACATATTATGCATACTCTTTCGATATGGCAGATCTCAAAAGACATAAACTGATCCTTTAGCTCTCTAGCCACCTTGCACAATTCAGCCATGTTCTGATTTTTGGTTTTCCAAAGACCCTGAACCTGTTTGTGTGATAGTTTAAAAACAGGTATCTTAGCTTAAGAGATGAAATGAATGAAGAACAGGACGCGTTACAGTAGTTCATATATCGAAAAATCAACATACAATCATGACAATGGTTGCTAGTTCATGATCGGTGTATTCTTTTAATTTACCAACTTTGTTCTTCTTCATCTCTATTCATTTTGAGGCTCAAAGAAAAAACTGGTAAAAATTGTTTGAGGATAAACAAATACCTGCATGCACACAAGTTTAGAGTCCCCTTGAACTCGTATGTGTTTGAACCCCTTTTGAAGAGCATATTTCAACCCTAAGATGGCACCTCGATATTCAGCAACATTATTAGTAGCAATACCTACACCTTCACGCACTCGAAACACCTATTAAATCCAATTCAAAATAAAATATTAGGTCCCATTTCACTTACAAGCTAAGAAAGATTTAAGTAACAATTACCATATTTCCATCTGCGGCACGCAGTACAGCCCCTGCCCCAGCTGGTCCAGGATTACCCTTTGATGCCCCATCAAACTCGAGAATACAGGAACTCTATAAATAAAATGAAATGAAAAATTAGAGGGCAAACAATCAAGCTTTCAGTTATGCCTATAGAAAAACCATCCCCAAACCATGTAGCAGATATACATGAATTCTCTATTATAATTTAATTGGAAGATTGACCTGGAAAATGCTTAGATGTAAATATTGTTGCAACAAATCCACAAACAAGTAGGTCTAAATTGGACCGTGCTGATCAAACTACCTGGGTCATGGATGTGTCAACGACAATAAATAATAAATATAAACGTGGGAGAACTTACACAATAAGATGAAACAGGTTGAACTTGGAGAAAATTATCTAATTTGGAACTCTTTAGATGATGGCTTGCAAATGAGGCAGATCCGGCAACCTCCAGCTGAGTAGAGAGAGAGGGAGAGAGAGGAGAAAAAAAAGAGGAACATTCAGTTGAAAATATCTGTACCAACTGCGAAGTTCAAAGCCAAGAATCACAGCAGGATACTGAATCATCACCCTACTGTCCTGCTCATCCACAAGCTTGAGAAATATAACACATAAATTGCAGTATTACATCTGTTTTTCATACTAGAGAAAAGGACCAAACTTCAATATCTGATAGGCACTGAATCATTTTCAAATGAATTGCGAATAAAACTCAAGTATGAGATACATGCAAAGAGCATTAAACCAGCCTTCACTGCTATCCAAAATTAAACTAAAGTAACAGATTTATAGGAGAGGAGGAACATACTTACAGACAGCAATATGATTAACTTAAAACTATACAGAGCACTCCGTGGTATATTAGTCGATAAACAGCTCGGGGAAATTGAGGCCGTTGTCAAAATTATGCAAGAAAATATAAAACAATGAAGCTGATTTTTTATGCTCATGCAAAAGGTACTGCTCATAAATAGATATGGAAGAAACCGAAAAAGATTATAGAAAAAAAAGTGAAGCAACGCAATCTTTTAACAAAAAATACTGACTCATTGCTACAAAACATCATTCATGAAATGGATATAACTAATTTAGTTTAGTATGTACCTGTGGCCTCTTCTCCAAATGATTCTTGCTAACTGATTTATCTTTAGAATTATTAGGTTCCTGCGAAAAGCGAAATCATCAGGCAACTATACAAGTATGACATGGTATCCTAAAAATCATTTTTGTTCTTGCAAAGCTAGCAAATGAACAATTTAACACAACATGGAATAACATTTGAAGATCTCTGACATACAGTTCTGTTCATGAATTTAATTCTTCCAATGCGGAGCAGCAAAAGTCATAGCCTTAATGGTCAGCATTCAACCTATGAAACCCACTAACATGTTTGACAAATCCAAATAACTAAATAAAACTACGAATGTCTATGTTAAAAATTAACCATATTAAGTCAATAATACACTTATAATGACAACCATCAGGATTGATCACATAACAGAAATTCAAAATGAGATATGTTTGACCCAGAAAGCAACAGCAATGGAATCAATAATTCAAAATAGAAAAAGCACTCACATTAGAAATCAGAGATATTTAAGTGTGTGATACGACGAATAAACAAGAAAACTAAGCATCAACTGTAGCAAAAGGAAGCTGAGAGAGAACCACGGTAAAAAAACTAGGCAAGGTAAGGTGAAACTCAACGCAGCCCACCGAAGAAGCATTTTTTATGAACACAGAGCAAAAATTGATGGGAAAAACCCAAGTATAATTATAACTAATAAGGAAAATTTCTAAGAGACACTAAAATTTTCGATTGGTCTAAAATGTAGAGAATCTAACACGAAAAGGGCATGTGGCAAGTTGGCCAAAAAGATCATCTTTGACGGCACTGGCCTCTATGGAATAAATAGCACTCCCAAGTCCGTGAGATGAAAGGTATTCTTCAGCTTCTCTAGAGAGGCCAAATCCTTTAAATACACTTACAGAAGGATCATTCACCTGAATAGAACAACATACTGATGAAATGAAACCCAATAACAAAAATCTACCTTGTGGCAAGTAAAAACTTAGGCAACACGTAATAAGAAATATTCTGAAACGTCGTTAAAGTCAAAGAATAAGCCTTGGACAAATATGATCCTTACGAGGAAAAGTGGGAACATCCACGATAATTCTGAATGATGTGTATCAGAATATTCAGAGAAAATGAACAAGAAAGTGAAGATCTTTTCACATGCTACTTTCAGGATTTGCCATTTTCCCCCAAAAAGGAAAGTAAAAGGAAATAAGAAGAATGCTGATACTGACGAAAATTTAGCTGAGAAAAAGGCACGGTAAAGCACAAGAAAATTAGTAAATTACCGATGATCGAAGAACAGACTGAAGATCACTAATGCTTTTATACACCCCAACAGTGTTTCCCTTCCGTACAACATAAAATGCATCCTTGTCATCGCCCATCGTTTCAAGCCAATTCCGAAGTTCAATCGCTACAACAATAAAACGAGAAATAATAATTCATCAGAAAACCCTAACAAGATGAACAAGTAAACGAAGTCCCTAAAAAGATGAAAATGATTTTGCCGAAAACCGAATGAAATCAACAGAAAATCGCAAAACAAGAACTTTACACTTGACTTCGGAAGAAAATATCGTGATTGGCAGATCGAATCAGTATGAAAAGCGGAGTAAAAACAGCAAAAAGATGACGAAGACGACTAAAGTTCACGACTGATCAACTGGTTTCAGCGAGCTGTCACATCGGGAGACTCGAGTGCAACGGAAAAATAAAGAGTGCCCTGTGGCTGTGTAGCGTAAATATGGGCTTCTTGGCGGGAAAGTCAAAGCCCAGCCCAATTTCTTTGCAGCCCAACGGTCTCTGGGGCCCTCAATGTAAAAGAATGTAACATTGAAGTTTAATACAATAATATAAATACAAAAATGACTTTTTAAATTTTGATGGCAGAAGTTAATTTCTTGTAGCATAAATATTGAGGACAACTGGAAGTGCCACTTTCCGTCCATTTCACATCCATGAGTAATTTGAGGATAACAATAAAATCTATGGGAAGGAAGTATAATAATTGATAGTTGTAAGGGACGAAACCTTTTATTATTATATTATTATTGTCATCACTTTAATAAGAAACGACGAGACACATATAAAATAATTGAGAATCATATCAAACTTTCCGAATTGATAATTATACCTGATGTGACAACAACTCTTTCCCATTAACCAATGGATCAAAGTGACCTGTGATCTATATGTTCACGTTTGAATCGACTGACGACTGGTTTAGTCTGATTCTAAAACACAATAATCTTTGGAAAGATTGTGCTGCCTCCAGATTAAAAAAACTTAATAATCCATCACCCAACACCCTAAGATCTCCTTGACCCTACTGACCAATAAATTTTCTACAAACATTCACGTTCATAGATAAATATAAAATTTCTTTTTTTTTTCTATACAAATAATTGCATTTTCTAATCTTTAACGTACAACAAGCCAACTGTGTGCAGATACAAGCCCAATACCGGAAAGCATAATTACTACATGGTAGTTGCATAAAGAACTGGTTGCAAGAATTCGGCAAGTGAATCCAAGGCATGATTCTGTTAATCCTATGGAATCATCCCCTAGTGGGGTTCTTCAGCTCTGTGACTTTGTAATATAGGATGCTTCAGGGTTGACGAGGGTGACTCCAAATCGCCTGTTTCATCAAACCCAATCATCTCCTCCTTGGATTTGCCCCACATCACCGTGTAAAATCCAATGGCTATTATTGTTGCTCCGATGACGCTGTTAAGTGTTCGAACTACTATTAGGATCAGCTCAATATTTCGACGACCCCCCATCATGCGAACCAGATCAAGCATGCATTCGAGACTAATCATATTTAGATTACCTTCCAAGATAAAGAGTATCGCCTAGGATGATAACTCCCATGGCTGCAGCTATAGCAATGGAAAGTGGCTTGAACATAGCAACATAGACTGGCCCTCTCACGTGCAAGGCCCATGCATGAACAGCATTGTTTAAACAGCAGCCAAAAATCCCCTGTTCGATGCTCATTCAATTGTAAAGGTTCACAAACTAAATCAGAGAAGATACCAATAAAAATTAATTTCGTTGTGTGCTTCATTGCTACTAAGTACTAACAGAGCATAGGAAAGAGGCCAATGCGACACTAGGCGTTATCCTCCATTTGCTGGAATCTGGTTCCACAAAGAATCCTACAATGCCACCCAGAATGCTCACACATAAGGTATAGGCGAAGACCAGCGTCAGTTCGGCCGGATACTCCTTCAAAATTTGAGTCTGCGCATTCACAATAAACCATCTAATCCTGTAAGTTTGCCAGAAAAAAGAGTAGTGGCACAAAAGATTTTTACATGTGGTTTTATAGACTTCTTCTATTTCAACTCGAATGGACTAGCGGTGGCTCGTACCATAACAATGTACCAGAGCGGGACCAGGGAGTACTCGACAGCAAGAAATAGACTCCCCATCATCCAATTTGATTGCAACGAACTCAGTAGCGAAACACGAGTATAGTGTGTGGAGGTAAATAAGATTAGGCCCTTGTACAAAGTCACCACGATGGCTCCTGAGATTGAGACCACGGAGCCAACTATTTTGGCCTTGCTACTCCTGCTTGATAACTCTACCTTCTCCATCCTACAAATATATCCCAATCCACTTTGCAAGATTATTACTTCACCATTATCGAACCAGATTTCACATACCTTTTATGGGAAAAATCTAGTAATTAAATTTCTCTCCATTCATATTTCAAATTATAGATACACAACCAATCAATTTGTAAAAAAGTTAACTCAAAGAGAAAAAGAAAAAAACGAAAACTTGCTCGAACATTCATTTTTGTTTATAATGCTTCTTAAATTTCTTCCGCGACATGAGCGTCGAACACGTGACATACAGGAAGAGCAAGGACCAGACAGATGAAATTTAGAGTGTTGAATTACCACCATATTCATGGCCAAACAAAAGTAACGTACTTAAACCTCTCTCGAAATCACCCCCACATTTCCCAAAACGATTCCCCTCGATATAAATTTGGAAGGGTTAGTTTTGACCGGGAAAAAAATTTTGAGCATGGTCATACATCAGAATCTTTCTATCCATGTGGTTAGCTAAGGAAAATAGAGTCCAACAAAATTTTGCTGTAGAAAAACGATAGTGTATCACACGTGGCCGGCCCTGAATGATCAATTATTGAAATACAATATATATCTTTAAAGAAAAATGCGGACAGAAGACGACGGCAACTAATAAGTAAATTTAAAGTAATAATTTAGGAAAAGACAAAGGCTGAAAAGGGAGAGCAAGTGCAGAACCTGAAAATGACGGCAAGAACAAAAGTAAAGGCCGGGACCAAGTTGCTCATCGCCGAAGCAAGCGTCGGAGAACTGTAATTGATTCCGGTGTATCCCATTATCTGTGAACTATACCTTCATTTACCGGAAAAAGGAAACAAAAAAAACTACTTCAGAAAATATCATTCTCTTAAAGATAATTTCACCTATTTAATTTCGCTCACCCGATTATTCCGAGGAGAATGATTTTCAGCAGTATGGAGCGATTCAACGGCGGTAGAGCTCGTGATCTACGTCATTCAAGCCAATTTGAACGATCAAGATTAAGTCAGTTCATGCGATTGAATAAGTAATCGGATTAATCAAGTCAGAATTGAGCACGCAGCTGACCGGCGCGATAAGAACGGCGATGGAAGGAGAACCAGAGCTGCGATGGCGTAGGCGTAGACGACAAAGACGTGGCGGCTCATGCCGCTGCGCGTGGCGAGCTTGTAGAGTGTGTTGAGGCCGACGTTGGTGCACTCGATGACGACTATCGCCGTGAACGGCAGCACTTCCCTGTAGCAGAAACTGCCTGAGTTCCTCCTTGCTCCTCCGCTTCTCGCCATGTCCTCCGCTCCTTTTTGCTGCTTGTGGCCTCCACGCGACGCCGCAGAAGCAATCAATGGTTGACTAAAGTTACGATAGCGTAGAGTGTGAGGACGAAGGATTGATGTAACTCGCAACTCGCAACTAGCAACTCGCAAGCATTAATCCGACAATATCATGGCATAGTTAATAATATCTTGATGAGTTTTCGAAAAGTATAATAATTGTTCTTGCTACAATAATATCAAAATGTCCGTATTCCTCGTGGGGTCGATAATTGCTTGCTTGTCTCAGATATTTGATTATCATAAGCACGGAACTCAATATTGGTATTAGTTACGAACGAAATAAAACAACGATTAAGAAATTTTTAAAAAGTATTTAAAAATTATCCACGAATCGTGATGATTGAAACTAAAAACAACAAGAACATTAATTATTGGTCTAAGACCTCAGCGACATCTTGACGAGATTTTAAGTAAACTACAGTCATTTTTTTAGATAAGGAAAATGATTATTGATGTCCCAATAATCAATCAATTCTATATATTTTAGAAACGATAATCAGTGGAATCCTGTCTCAACATGCTTTGTAACCAATTACCGTGCTTATCTTACGAATATCCCTTATATATTCAAAAAAATGTAAAACAAAATAAAATTTATTTATTTTATCAGATAAAATAGGGATAATTTTCAACTCCCTACATTAACAATCAATATATATACATGAATGCAAC
Organism: Dorcoceras hygrometricum; assembly: GCA_001598015.1. Lineage (NCBI taxonomy): Eukaryota > Viridiplantae > Streptophyta > Magnoliopsida > Lamiales > Gesneriaceae > Dorcoceras > Dorcoceras hygrometricum. The sequence goes on from KQ987269.1 coordinate 1,161,942, forward strand.
AAATGTGATTTACCCACGAATCATTTGAATGTATCGAACATTTTATCGATAAAACAGTAAGAGCAACCCAAAACGTAAAATCATAACCGAAAATAAATGAATACCATGAAAATAGAGATATTTAAAAAATCATGTATTAATTTTTTCTGGCAAAATTTTAAGAAAACATGAATACTTAATAGAAAAGTCAAAACTCGTCATTTAATTAGATGAATGAATAGTTTTTTGAACATACTAAAATTTTGTTTAAGTTGCATGATAATAATAATATTAATTTGCAGACTCTCAATATTAAGAAAATTTATGATTACAATATTCACTAAAGTTTTTGAAAATATTATATTATATCAGGATTTTGTATTTAATCAATATCAAGATAATATATAAAACTATAAAAGTAACACAACACCCAAAAACATGACAGAAATTAAATAAAATGACATAAGCAATATGAACAATTAAATTTAGTTTATATTTTTTATTAAAGATATTAGATATATTTAAAAGAAATCAAAAGTACTTTAAATTTACTTATGCATTTTGCCATCAAATATTTAATATGGTAGTGAATGCATTAACTAAGTTAAGTAATTCTTTCTACAGATTTTTTTTTTGAGTGAACTTTCAAGATATCACGCAAACTCATACATATATATATAATAAAGTATTTTAAGTAAAGAGATTGTCAAGGATTTGTCTTGCTCGAACCAATTAGTCAATTAGATGGGCATTTCAGCCTCTTGTCCATTAAGTTGAACATTGATGCATTTGTTTGATCAACCATGTATCAATCGTTGTACATATTTTGCACCAAAATAATAAAGTTTCTATGCTACATATTAAGCGGATATCAAACTCTATTATAGCAATAAATATTTCTAGTGCATTTCTACGTAAATATTCACAACAATCATTTTGTTCCGTAATGTGTATATTATATTTATAAACTCATAATTACAGTTAAGTTTATTTATCAGAAGCTTATAATTGTAATAATTTCATTGATTATATAATAATTAAATTATTTTGTTAGATCAAGTGCTTACCACTAGGTCAAAAGATGTAACTGTTAGCAAGTTACAACTTTATTTCATATAAATGTGACAGTGTAGAGTGTATCTATTGTGCATTACGGTCGGACTGCTAGTGTTGAATTAAGTGTGCAAGCGTGAGAGAAGTACTAATATGGCTGATTTCCAGGGAAATTATCGTACGTCAAGCTGCTCACGTGGTGTCACTTGATCTGGTTGGTCAGGTAGGCTGTAAAAGTGTGACGTCAGATCTTAACGGATAATATCATATCTGTTGGGATAGGACCGATGGTCGGGAAATGATAAGACTGATCTTTAAGGGAAATAAGACAACACCAGCAGTTAGACACGCATTTCGCTAGACTCATGAACCTAAAAATTCAATCGCACACAATATGTGCACTCTGCGCTGAAGTAAATAAAGTTGCTCATTGACTAATAACTATGGATTTTGCCCTAGTGGTAAGGTTTTATCATAAGAGGTCAAGGATTCGAGGTCTCCCAAGAAGCATATTAATATACTTGTTGGGGGAATTGTTGAATTAAACGTGCAAGGGTGAGATACGTATTGAGATGTGTGACCTTCTGGAAAGCTCTCGTACGTCAAGCTACCGATGTGGTGTCGCTTGATCTGATTGATCAGGTGAGCTCTAATAGTGTGAAACCAATTCTTAACGGGTAATACTATATCTGTTGGGGATATGACCGACTGTCGTGAAAAGGATAAGACCGATCTCTAAGGAAAATGAGACAACATTAGCAGTTGGACACATACCTCCCACGACTCATGGACTTGATAACCCAACTAATGCACATAATAAGTGCATTTTATTTTGTCACATTATAAGAAAATGAATTAAAAAGTCTGAATTATTTATAAAATATCTATATGAATGATGATTGATAAATTTAAAAAGAATCAAATAAATTATTCTGTAAACAGTAGACGTCACCACTAAAAACTAAAACGTTTCGGGTTTGGGGAGTTTTGGGCCCCTTCCAATTAGTGCTTGGGCTTTACCTGGATCACTATATGTTTATCGAGTAAAATCGCTGCCCAGTCCAAAACCAGGTCAATAGTCCAAGGCCTACAACTCACAGGCGAAGATCTCATCTTATCAGGAGTGTGAGGTTGACTCAACGCTTATAGATTGAACGTTGGACTCGGAGACGCCCTCTGTGGATTGTCGTTTCCTTCCTGATTTGTTTAACCTTATCCTCTACTCTCCAATAGTTTTCTCACAGCCTGTCTTCCTCTATCCAAGATCAAGATGTTTTTTCTAAGCTTTTCTTGAAGTTGGAACCAAGTTTTTTTATCAATGGCAGCAACGATTTCATACAACCGTTGTCCATCTTCACACTTAACAGCCACCGTGAAGTTTCTTGCGCATAAGGTTCCACCTAAGTGTGGCAAGGCCACATCTCTATGTAATTCTTGGACCCGGCGGTTTATACCTCTGTGCTCTTCTCAGAAGCCAAGTTCGTTTCTCCCTGCTGATGAACAGGCAAGCCTCGTGTACATGTTTCTGGAATTTTCTTGTTTCATAGATTTCTTGTGGCTGATAAGTTGTGAATGGTCTTATTAATCTGATCTACGTTTTGCAGAGAGATGGGTTTTCTACACTAAAAAAATGTGCCATTTCCGTAGCACTTGCGGTTGGGTTGGTTACGGGTGCTCATGCATTGGGATGGCAAGAAATGGCTAGTGCCAGAGCTGTTTTTCCAGCATTGCCGGATGTGTCGGTTCTGATTTCGGGGCCACCAATTAAGGACCCGGGAGCATTGTTGAGGTATGCATTGCCAATTGACAATAAGGCAATTCGGGAGGTTCAGAAGCCACTTGAAGATATTACTGAAAGTTTGAAGATTGCAGGTGTCAAAGCCCTTGATTCTGTGGAAAGAGTGAGAAACCTCGATCATTTCTGTGGTCTTATTCATCGTTTGTTGTGTTATGAAATTAAAATGTTGCGTTAGGTGTCGTTATACTCTTCACAATGTATGATAATGTTTTTACTTTTATCACTTGTGCTGTAGAATACGAGGCAGGCATCAAGGAATCTGAAGCAAGGCAGAAACTTGATTGTCCAAGGTCTCGCGAAGTCAAAGGTTGATGATGGGGTTGTATTGCTCAGCAAGCTGGAAGCAGGAATCGAGGAACTTCTACAAATTGTTCAGGCAAAGAATCGTGATGCTGTTGCACCTAAGCAGAAGGAGTTGCTTAGCTATGTTGGAGGGTGAGACATGAAATCTTTGTTGCTCGATCATTCATATAGATCATGAAACTCCCAAACTTTTAGGTTTATAGGGGATGCTATGGTCCTGTGATGATTCTGAGGTTAACACATCGGAGACCTACTCGCTCTTAAACTCAATTGCTGCTTATCTTGTTTCATGTTTCATGGGTAAAGCAAATACATTTCACATGTTGGATATTTTGGAAAACCTGCTTGATTATACCATTATGCTATTCATGTTATTCCCATCTTCTCACATTCAATTTTCATGTTTAACCTTTTTCAGTCGATGTAAGAAAAGTATGCAGATATTCAGAAGGTTCTATTTATGTCACATAGTTTGAATCTGACCTCGTACAGTTTTATACTGGAGATTTTTTTGGATGCTGTGTCCTTTTCGAAAATCTAGTGTTATGGGACGTCTTATTAGGAAACTGGTAATAAACCGTGACCAAATGTTTCTCTCAGGTCTAGGAAAAGGGAGGAAGTTGAAAACAAAAGGTTTCCTAAAACAAGCTATTCTTATTTAAACCCTTGTCATTTACTGCAGCTGAGATCTTCCTGGGGCATTGGATTTCTGCAGTGTCGAAGAGGATATGGTGGATGGCTTTCCTTATGAAGTCCCTGATGAATATAAAGATATGCCACTACTGAAGGGGAGGGCTACTGTCAATATGAAAGTCAAGATGAAGAACAATCCAAGCATGAATGAATGCGTATTCCGTATTGTTTTGGATGGCTATAACGCACCTGTAACTGCTGGAAATATGGTGGATTTGGTTGAAAGGCATTTCTATGATGGCATGGAGATTCAGAGAGGTAAAAAATCAAGAAAGTAAAATTTTCATTTGCTCTATGCCATCGATCGTATACATTGTTTTTGTGATGCTCGTATGATATTTCTGTTTCTTCTATAGCGGATGGCTTTGTAGTCCAAACAGGAGATCCTGATGGTCCTGCAGAGGGTTTTGTAGATCCTAGCACCGGAAAAACCCGCACAGTTCCTCTTGAAATTATGGTGAAGGGAGAAAAGGCTCCTTTCTATGGAGAGACTCTGGAAGTAAGTTTGTTGTTCCCAGAGCCCCTATAAAAATTCACGCTTCCCCAGTAAGAAATTTAAGTGCTTCCATTCTTGGGCAGGAACTTGGTCTATACAAGGCCCAAACAAAGCTTCCGTTTAATGCATTCGGAACGATGGCCATGGCTCGAGAGGTGAGTTGTGATCCATCAAGAGAGGTGATGAACTTGTGGGATGGTTCAATGGAACTGTGGGTGGGGGATGGATGATAAAATTCACATTTTACTCTTCCGGGAATTCTTCCAAGGAGGCAGATGTCGTGTATCCAGTCTTTTATCTAGGGCTATTAGTATTAAATGTCTTGTAAGCCATTCCATGTTTGGTTTTGATGACAGGAATTTGAGAACAATTCGGCTTCGAGCCAGATATTTTGGCTATTGAAAGAGAGCGAACTAACTCCTAGCAATGCCAACATACTGGATGGTCGCTACGCCGTGTTCGGGTACGTAACAGAAAACGAGGATATTTTGGCGGATGTAAAGGTTGGAGATGTAATAGAATCAATGCAAGTGGTGGCAGGCCTGGAAAATCTTGTAAATCCCAGCTACAAGATTGCTGGATAGATCAAATATTTGGGCTGTCGATTCAAGGATCCTTTGACAACACTTGAACTTCCTTTTTTATTGAGCAATGCCGGTATTTGGTTTAACGATTCAGTAAATTTCTGATTGATGTATTAAAATTATTTTGTGAAACACGGTGGGATTGCAGATTTTAGTGTCATCGAGTGGCCAATTGGGATGGAGGTAGATTCAATATGTATTGAGTTTCTTGAATCTAAAATTTTAGAAAAAATAAGAAAAGTATGTTGTGGTCATACAAAAATTTAGTTGTTGAATATTGTTCTAATAAGGGATAAGGATGTAACTGGAACCTAATTAACATTTGAAACGAATACATATTTGTATCAGAACTGAATAATTTTCAGACCACATGGTTAACCGATGAAACCTTTATTACATAATACATATTCTATCCTCGCTGTTGCTTTTTTTCTTTACTTAGTGACTGTAATATTGACACGAGCTTATGTAGTCTGGATATGTGAAGAAGAATTTGGAATAAAAGTCGATTACAAACTTCTAACGGGGAAGGCCAAAGGATCCTTTCGGAAGCCCTTATGAACCTAGCATTCATCGGCCAATCTTTATTATGTTATCATATAATGTACACTACACTCAGAGAATCTTCCTCCCTTTGATGGAATTTGATTTCGTTTGTCATTTGGAGTCCAAGCACCAGCAGTAGTAATCAGATCTTGAGATGTCTAACATCTTCTCTGGATTCATTCTCTCAAGCTCGTTCTGCCTCGACGATGCGAAATTGTTTCGATTTTGGGGGTCTGAAGCTAGGGGGTGGTCTTCCACTTTATGAATCTGTGATCTCATCTTCATATACAACCTCATTGTTGCTACACAGTCTTCGTAAGGATCTTGTACACCAGTTTGAATGTCGTACCTACACACAAATATGTTCACTCTCTGGAGAGTAAGGATCAAGACACATATACTGATGAAGCATGCTAGAAAGCTACTCACCCGAGGTGTGCTTTTGTGATATATTTGAGTGAGTTGCTGAGCTTGCTTGTTTTCATCAATGGCGGATATTTTGCTGTATCCCTGTAAAAAGGAGCCGCAATACTCAAGTACTGTTAAAAACCTATAGTTTATCCCTCAACTTCAAGCCATTGGATATGTGCTAAGGATGATCAACTTAGTTTCAACCTCAATGCGGGAATCACTTGACTACTCTAAACGCCACACACAAGTTGTGAAATTTGGAGCATAGTAAAATTTGCCTTAAAAAGTCTAGTTTACTTGATGTTCTCAATCATGTATTTAAAGAAGAGCCCTTTAATCTTACGATGATTACTTCCAGTAACTGATCTCATCAAGGCATGGTATCCATATAATAAGATATAATTTTGGTGATTTTGCACCCTGATCAACCATCAGTAGCTATAACTTTTTATTAAAAAAACCTAAGGATACGGTCTGATTCCTATCCCACCACCTTTACCTTTAGACCCTAATCCTATATGGCTTGAATACCACGAGACCATTTGAAATTCTTTGAGCTAAGAGTTTATACATAATGGTAAAATCTCGTGATATCCAAAAATTCACTGGCATAACGTACGATTTATGATAACATGAAAGGCTTTTGACAGTGTGCTGGCCGAGCTTTAAGTGCTTGCCTGATCAATAAAGTAGGATACTCCACTTCCAGGCATTTGAGATCATGATCTAGACCATGGCCTACAAGGATTCTGGATTTTCCACCTCTAAAGCGGATCTGCCATATTGGTTCACCGTTGCATAGATAATCCTGAATTTTTCGTTGAACTTGTTTGAGAGGCATTGCGTCCCTCAGATGCTCCGGTCGTATGCCTGTTGTTTCGTACCTGAAGAAATTCAGTAATTCAGATTTTATTGGGATTTATTGATGACATCGGACATCCTACTAAGTTATACCATAAATGTTTAACCTGTAGTTTGTGACTGGAAGCTGTGGCCTTACATAACTATGAAAGATTATCTTTTCATACTCATCAATGAGGCAAATCCTTGCGCAAAGACTCAAGGATCCATCACTACCACCGCCAACCATTTTGCATGCCAGAGAAACCACTTTTCCTTTGCTATTATCAGTCCTTAGATCATCTTGAATGCCCAAGTTAGCCATTCTACGTGGCAAATCCTGGAAATCCATTCAGGATTAATTTTTATATATATTTGTACGAAAAGGCACTAGATAGAGTTATATGATTCTTACATTACTTTGACGTGCGTATTGACATGTCTGCTGATGAAGATGAATAGCATACCGGTTGTTAAGGATATTTAGACAAAGTTCACAGCCCTGTTCCTTGAATACCTTCTCACATTCTGCCTTCGGCAATGGTCCTAAAAGATGTACTAATTTAGATTCTAAGTTAACTGGAATGTATCATAAAGCATTTAAGAGATTGAAGAATACCGATTAGATGCTCTCTGAGAGATTCAAAGGAGCGACAATGCTTTTTACAAACTCCACATATAGGCTCATGATTTGAATGATATGAAGTCCTCATATGCTCGACCAGATGCTCCACTTTGTTGAACTGTCTATAGCATGCAGCACACTTGTTCCTGATGAGCAAGTATCCAGTGATTTATGCATCTTCAAGAGTGTTCCCTTTAGCAGGGAAATATTATTGTAGGTTCACTGAATCAACTACCTGTTGAAGGGAACTGATAATTGTTGCCATTGCATTATAGTGTAAAACTTACCTTACATTCTCAGAAGTCTCATATCTGCTTTCCATGATTATGCGATCAACGTCCTGCCAAACTAGCGTCTAACTTGAGAACACAGAGCAGTACTTGAGGAAGAGAGTTATGGTATGAAAGGTATTTATATACGCTGCCCTAGGTTCGAAGGAATCTTCTAGGTCCTTAATCACGCCATTAGTTGCATAAGGGCCGATCTCCCTTCTTGCGTGCTCACCGGCTTGTACCACGCAACACTGGCTAAGCTAAAAATCTACTGGCAACCCAAATGATTTGGGATACATGTATGAGTTGCTAGAACATTTCTGATCACGGTTTCATAATCTCCTTCTTCAGCATTGTGAAGTTGGCAGCTTGCCCTTGATTTTTCTATGAAACTACGACGTTCTGTTTGCCACTTTTGTCTTCTAAGTTGGAAAATTTGTCTGAACTTTGCATCTAGTAATTGCATTAGACTGCCTTGTGTCGTCATGATGCTACTTTGTCTGCTAGAAGTACTCAGAGTTAAGAAGCACTAAACTTTATGAATAATTCTTCCGATGATTATCAAATATTCCAAGTTATATTTATTGTGCTTATGTTCAGTCACTAAGACATCCTTGTGGAATATAAGGATTCTGCTCCACTGTCATGCATGGCTCTAATTCCATGCAACAACTCATCTCTTTATTATTTTCCTTTTCCCCAAATTATTCATAAATTGTTAGCCACTCGTTCAATGGAGTTTATATGGCAATTGTACAGCTATCAACGACCTTCTTCCGTTTGTCATTACTGGAGGAAATAATTATGGATCGCCAAACCAAGTTCACCAAGGAAACGGAATGGAGCCAAGCAGTGAAAGTGGCTAGCTAGTCCCATAGCTTATGCAGTTCTTGTTCATATTTCATCTCATGGCTTCAATTCGGTGGGGGAGTGCGATTTCCACAGTTTCTTTAATTTTTGTGGGTAAAAAACTTATGGCAAGAATTTGTAGTCCAAAATAGCAGTTATCTTACCATTTTATGCGGTTTTATCTATACCATTATCTTTTTTTTTAGGGCCGAATATCATCAATGAGAACTCCTAATCCTATGATCGGTTTGGCATCTAATGAGTAGAGACACTACTTTCATGTAAATAGAATATAACGTTAATATGAATAATCACAGAATAGATAAATAATATAGTAATTAGTAGTATCAGTAACAAAAGAAAATAATATAAAGATACACCAATAATAATAATAATAATGAAAACAACTACAACAATAATACTAATATATGATTAATAAGAACTAAGAAATATTATGCTTTCGCAGAATTCGGGATCTAACAATGTTCGTCACATGAACTGAAAAGGGAAAGGTGAGTCGTCCGCTCCCTTTTCGGAGAATGGCTGTAATCACAAGCAAGTGATTGAACGAGTGAGGGCCCCGAAAGCACATGCTGGATCAGCAGATGGTTCAGGAGACTGTCTAAAAATAGGTCAGGGACCAAATGACAAAACACTAATAAACTTCTCGGTTAATTTTTTTCTTACCAAATGTTGATTTGATCACTGGAATTGAATTGAACTCAATGAATAAGTTTACTTTGAATCACATCATTCAGTTCCGAGGCAGATTTAGTTTCTGCGTTATTTAGTTCCATTGTACCAAACTATGCCTTATATTAAGCATATTCATGAAAATCTGACGCAATTTGCCACAAACTGAGCAACTGTTGCTCTCTCAATTAGCTTGGAAAAATAGATAATACCCCAAGTCCCCCACATTTTATCAAGAGGATCAATAAATAGATATCTTTTCAAATGTTTCATTTACACATCCTGTCTTGGTTAAGACAGCAACGTGGGGAGTTTCTGAACTGCATGCAAATTACCAAGAGAGAGTGGACCAGTCAAAAAACTTGGTATCCAGCATCAATATTTTCAAAGGCATCTTTCTCCTCTTCCAGCTCTTTCCGACGTTTGGACAATGAAAAAGAATAAGATTCTTCAAACCTCAGCTGGTCAAAAAAGGAGATACGGGTTTGCACGTGTTCAACTAAAGGGACTGAAAGTTGGCAATTCATTTGTCTACATGTCATGGATCAGATTTTTTCTTTTTTCATTTTACTTAACTAGTGTTGAATTCTTGTTGAAAGACCAGCTTCTGTCAGGACTTGAGACTGTGCCATTACTACGTACCCATGATTTCAAATATCTTTATATGGTGCCCAAATATTATCGGTTTTTAAATCCAAAGTATGGGCAGAATTGGTGGTAAACCAAGACGTGGAGTCGTGACTCGATTTTCTGGTGTTTTCGTAGTGCAGGCTCATCTTCAAGTGAATTATTACGGAGTTTGGGATATTCTTTTTGGTGGGATGTGCTTTATGTGATGATAAAAGAGAATTCCAGAGTCAGATAATAGATTTGTTGTAGGCTTAAAGTTACATATATATATCCTACAGGGAAAACGTTGATTTATCTTGTTCGACACATCAACTTTGAGAGCGACGTTGTAAGTGCTCTAAATTTGGTTCTAGGTTTTACTTTTAGTCTAGAGTCGTAGAGCTTAGAATTATATTAGGTTTAGGCTAATCCATGTTCTCTCTCTCTCTCTCCATTTGTAAGATCTGAACCTGAGAATTTACTCGAGAAAAACCAATTATTAAGTTCACTATCGTCAGCCAGTTGGAACAACGGCCGCTTGTTTCAGTATGGTTGTTAATTAATGGAAGAATGTAAGAAACATTGTGGCTTTTATCCGGGGCCCAAGGGTTGTTGGAACCACGGACATTGAAGGAAATCCTCTGTATTTTGTGTTAAGTTTATAACAATTTCAATTTTGCAAATATTTAGTCATAGGACGAGCACCTCGATCCATAGGACGACATCCACACTATGAAAATCCAGGTTTGACGGAGCACCACGATCCATAGGACGACATCCACACCAAGAAAAAGTGGCAAGACAACCCCAATTCAAAAGTCGTAGCTCAATGCACGCGTTTAGTCATAACTTCGTCACAAAACATAAAAAATCCCCACAATTTTTTCTTTTGTTCTTGATGTCTTCGAGTTTACTTACCAAATTTCACACATAGTGCTTCGAGACAAGTTTAAAACCCCAAAGGTTCTTTTTTACTTTAAAGAAACTATCGTATGAAAAGTTTTGGGTATGAAGTTTCCTCCGGATAAACATAGGTTTCTGAATCATATTGTTTCTTCTGGATAAAAATAAGTTTTTAGTCAAATGGTTTCTTAAGAGAAAACAGGTCTCTGAGTATTACATCTTTCGGACAAAATATAAGTTTCCTCGTAAAAATTAATTCTTACAAATAAAATGAGTTTCCGGATAAATTTGTTTCCTCCGGACAACAAAACTAATTTTTGAATATTTTCATCTGGATCAAAATAAGTTCACGAAAATAATTCTCTGCTTCGTCCGGTATAAATTTAGCTTTCGGATTAATACGGCTTCTATGAAAAATCTAAATCAGATGAGAATGGTACTAAGTCTAAATTGAAAAAAAAGGCATTCACAAATTCGGTGTTCATCTCACAAATCTAGCCAACACCCTCTCAAAGTTTTTCTACAAGTGAACAAGGGCATTGGGTTAGAGTTTTCCTTATTTTGAAGCAACCCATCGACAATTAATCCCTAAAACAAAATCACAAATTTACTTTATCTTCTTCGTCAAATATAAATATAACTTTTATAATGCTCGGATATCTCCCTCGAACCAAATTACTGAATCTTACGTAGAAACTCGAAATAAAATTCTAAATTACTGATTAGCTTATTTTGACCAACAAAAAATCATTTCCACACCTTGAAAATAATCACACATGACCTTTTCATGGTTAAATCGAATTTTCATGCGTTGCAGCTAAGAATCGTTCATGCTATATATATGTATGGTGCAGCATGAAATGTTACGGATTATAAATTATTTTAATATTAATGCTGTGTTTGGTTGGCTGGATTAGGGCTTGATAGGCAAATAGTCATGAGTTTGGTTGGTTTTTAAGAGACAATCTGCAATCAGCAGACTGGGTTTAATAAACTGTACAGTAAAAAACGCGGTGATATCTAATCCTTTTAAAACACCCGCTATTATTTATCCGATTGTATGGATTGAAGATTTGGTACAATTATACCCCTGAAATCACTACGAAGCTTC
>KQ987270.1:15041-28197 GCA_001598015.1 Dorcoceras hygrometricum
CGCCGCGCGGGGCCGCCGCACGGCTCCGGGCGGCGGCGACAATCGCGGCGCTCCCATGCGCCATCGTGCGCCGTGCATGGCGCACAGCCCCGACCAGCGTGCAATGACTTGCACACGGGGCTGCCGGCCAGTAGGTGGAAGTCGCGCGACCAGCGCTGCCCAGCGGCCGGCCACCTTGCTCCAATCGCACGGCCAGCACGCTACGTGAAGATGCCCATCGCACGGCCAGCGCGCGATGGTGTCGCACGCCCCACAGCGCACGCGCGACATGGTGGTCGCCGCCGCACATGGCGGCGGCCGGAGGCTTGCTTCCCGAATTTTGTTTTTCGATCTGAAAAGTTAAAGATTAGATACAATATGGCAGTAATTGTATCGATGGATCCGAGCCTGACGCTCTGATACCACTGTTGGGGAACCGTGGCGAATCCGGATCCCGTCTCCCGGTGAGGCAGCAGAAGAATAAAATTAGGCCAGGAAACGTTCAATACAATTTAAATTTCTACAAACTATGAACCATTCATAGGGCGTTTAGTCAGTTACCTTGCTGGCGACTTGCGCCTGGCTCCAACCGGAATTACAAGAAGACCGGCTCTTCACGGTAGGCGGCTGTAGATTCGTCAATCAGGTTCACGTCCGGAAGGGAGACTCCTTCGTCAGCCTGCACTAGAAGGCCTGACGAGATCAGTGCGGACAGATTCTCCTCGAAACAAATTCCGGCGAGGGGCGGCGGCGCGACGGCGCAAGGCGGCGGCCGGCGGCGGCGATATGAGGGAGAGGAGGGGGCGGCGTGCTTTAGGGTTAGGGTGTAGTTACAATGATCAAAACCCTAATCACACATTAGTACATATTAAATATACTTGGGCTTGAACCGGCCCATTGGACTTGGGTCAGGCCCAAGTCCATATGTGAACATTCGGTTCGTTTAATTCATTGCGGTTTCATTATAACTCCGATCGACGATCAGATCGGACAGATCGGCTCAGTTTCCAAAACTGAATGTTATGATCTGAAAAACCATTTTTCAGAACCCCAGTGCAAAATGACCGTTTTGCCCCTCAACAGCGGAAATCACGATTTGACCCCTGTTGACTTTTAGGAAGTCGCACTCCCTAGAATCCTCCTCCTATGATCAACGCATTGAGCTCAGTATCCATGCGGGAATCTCGAATCCAGTACTTGTGTGACCCTCAATGGTTCAGGGATACAGCTAGCCGTGGGCCCACAACCATTGTGGCTCCGGAATCACAATTCCGGACTTGCCCATCGGATCATGGTAAGAGCGTCTAGCAACATCGCCCCATGATCCCCTAGGTATCACTGATAGTTCCTGCAAGAACCAGTTGGTCGTGGTTAACGTACAGTACGGTCCTTTCAATCCATATATCACGATCAGATCAACGATCATTGGTAAATCGAGAGTCGTTATAGATCCGATAGTTATGCATACATCATGGAAATCGAATAGTAACATTGCAAGTGTAACTAGGTAAACCCATTTACCTAAAACACTTCTAGTACTCTGGCCAGAGATTTATACACTATTATCCCCTCAGATAGCATAGGATATCCACGCATGTCTGCGAGCGGTGAATCCTCGACAACGATGCATCGACTCCTACATGCATCGGGGCCTCACCCAATCCCGCTGCCTAACGACCCCAAGTGAGTCAACAAACGGGTCAAAGTGAGGCGCCTATCATGTAGAGCCTCAATGTCGTTTCGAGTCGTGAGGACTAATCAGTACAACCAAGACCTCGGACTTATCCACTCGACAAATGGTAACCACTTGGAAAGTCCGAACGAGGGTAGTTCGATAGATCACCAGGTCACTATCTATCTGCATGCTCAGAACATCACAATGTTCCCTACCAATGAAACATGGTACTTCGCATCACAGATACTAGTCTCGAGCTCGGGCGGCCTTATCCTCATTTTGACGGCCCAATCGACTAGGAACTAATTCAAAATACACAGTGACTATTAGATGTGTTTCATGATAGTCGTCATACCCACTATCACATCTAACATACACTATAGTGCATTCTAGGTCTTTACTCAATGCAATTGTTAACCATCATACAACACAATGAAAGTAAAGAACGCCATAAATAAATGCAAATATCATATATAAAGATTGTCATATACAAGAGTCTATAAACCCACACGCCACAAGTTGGCTAGTTGGGCATCTACTCTAACATTATGATTATCGGGTTTTCAGATGTGAGGATTTGGTGATTTTCAGAATTCAGATTTGGGTTAAATCTGGATGTTCAGATGTGTGCTTCGCGTGTTTGCGTGCATTGCCACGAGCATGTAGCGAAACGCTGTCGTTGAGGTGCTAATTAGATTTGGCGTTGCAAGAGATAATGCAATGTCGTATTGTGTTTTTAGAATTGACGCTAGTAAGTGGAATCTGTTTAGCGAGCGTGAACAGATGTGAGAGTTTATGTGTTCAAGTCTGGATGAGCGTTAGCGGGATCTGTGCGAGAGCGGGACCCCTATGCTACGTCGTTTTATTAAGTATTGCAACACCGTTTTGATTAGAAGCGCGTGTTTTGTTTGGAGAGTCGGATTTGATATAGCGTAGTCAGATGTGAGTGACAGCTAAGGCCATATTTGAGGGATTTTTGCCTTAGTGAAGGGATCTGGATTTATCGGTGTTTGACTTTCACTGTAGCAAGGACTTGGGGAATTTAAGTTGAGTGTCGATCAACACTTAAGAATATTTTCGAACCTGATATCTCTTATCTTCATCACCGATAACCCTCGATTGGCACTGTTCATCCAAAACCTATTTCCGTCGATTGTCGTCGTTTATGCCGCGGTTTTGAGCAAGAGAGCTCGTCTTCTCTAGAGCGTTCGATTGATACCAGTTTGGAGACTGGAGTCGCCGGATTTGAGGAGCGCGAAGTTATTTCAGTGTTCGTGTATCTTCGCAATTGAGGACCCGTAGTTCTTCTGTTCTTTAGCAGCTTTGGATTTGAGCTGGTAGTGGCTTCTGTTGAGTTCGTAGTGAAGCTGCTAGGGCAGTAGACTTGAGTTGGTTGCTCCGCCCTTGTTTTTGTAAGATCTGTTGAGGTAGAAGCTGAATTGAGGTACGAATTGAGCTAGATTTAGCAGCTTTGATATCATCTTTGGGATATTTCCTTTGTGTTATATTGCTGTGAACTGTGTGCTGTTTTCTTAGGAAGCTGATTATGTGCCTTATCTGTTTTAATGTGCGCGTGAGTTATATGCATTGAATGAAGCATGAGTCTGCTGTGCATTCACGCATACATATTGAGCCTGATTCCTTTGAGAGCTGAATTTCTTTGCACGTTGTGATCGGCCAGCTGAGTCGTCGTGCCTAAAAGGTCCAACGCTATTTTTGATGTGGTGGCCGGCTGAGTCGTCATGCCTGAATACCACTGCCTTGTGATGGTCAGCTGAGTCATCGCACCTGAAGATCACAAGTGTTGATGATTGATGAGATATGCACAGCTGAGTCGTTGTGCCTTGTCTATCGATGATTCTTGGTAGCCATTTCATGCATTGCACGAATGATATATTGCATTGTCTGATATGATAGATACTTTTATTGTGCTGAGGTTTGACCTCGTTTATGTTCCCTGTTTTGGGATGTTTGGGTCGGCGTTGGCCATTACAGGTTCTTCAGGTAACCAGGCTGGACAGAGTGGAGCTTCAGCTGGTCGATCCCATTTTTGATTTGAGTCCTAGTTGTATTGATATGTTATATTGAGCCATGGGATGTCCTGCGCCTTTATTTAAATTGGGGGATCTGTAGTTGATTGACTACTTGTTTTATTGTATGTTGTATGAGTTTGGAGATAAACTCTTATTTTGAGTATGAATTTATTTTGAATGATGTTGGATCAGGCCTATAACCGAAAATTTTTAGTCCATATTTTTTTATGATGCTTCCGCATAATTTTGACTAATTGATGTATTAACGCACGTGGCCTGACATTTTTGGTATCAGAGCTTAAACTGGAATAAGCTCGTTTCTTTTGATCACACTTGAGTCTAGGCACAGAGTTTGAGTTTTGATTTTGACTGACTCTGTGATTGTGTGATTTATCTACTTGTTTTCTTACCTCTGAGGTTTGGTAGATGCCGCCAAGGAGAGGTAGGAGTAGGGTTGCTAGGCAGGTAGATGGGGAGTCTAGAGTATGGGGCAGTGATGAGGACGTTGAGTAGCAGGAGATACCTTTGCGCCGACGTGCTAGACAGACAGAGGTGGATGATGTGACTCGACAGATTGAAGAGATGGAACTAGTGTTAGCTAGGTTCCAGAGGATGAATCCCTCGATGTTTACTGGTGTCGAGGCTGGTCTGTTGGCTGAAGGCTGACTTGAGCACATGGAAGAGTTGTTTGACGCAGTGGAGTACTCGCAAGAGAGGAGACTGAAGTTAGCAGTGTTGCAGTTGAGAGAGCATGCGCAACGCTGGTGGAAGGGTACTTCTCGTGTTATGAGAGAGACTGGAGTTTTGATTTCTTGGGAGAGCTTCTGTGCAGCTTTTCGATAGGAGTATACCCCTGAGTCTTTCTATAACAACCGTGAGCGGGAGTCGACAATCTGAAGCAAGGGAACTTGAGGGTGGCCGAGTATGTCAGGCAGTTTTCTTTGCTGTTGTCGTATGTTCCCCATGTTGTGAACCAGGAGAGGACGAAGATGAACAGGTTTTTGAGAGGTTTTATGCCCGAGTTGTTCCGTATGGTGTTAGCTGGTTCCCCTGCGACGTATGCTGAGGCTATGGATAGAGCAGTGGATATTGAGGAGAGTTTGATGGAGGTGCAGAATCAGGTTCAATTGACAGTTGGACGTAGTTTTCAACCTGTACCGGAAGTGATGCCTTCTTTCCAATCTCCTCAAGTTCCAAAACAGTCGAATCTTCAGAGGTTTAAGCCTCGAGAGAAACAGTTTAAGAAGCGTTCGAACTCGAGTTCTTCTGGTTCAGTAAGTTCTGGTGGCAGTGGCTCCGGAGGAGGAGTGACTAGTGGACAGTGTGGAGGTCGTCATATGACTTCTCAGTGTCGTGGAGTTCAGAGCCTTTGCCATAACTGTGGGCAGCCTAGACATTTTGCTCGAGTGTGTCAAGCTGGAGGACAATCTTTGGGTCAGTCGCAGCAAGGTTCAGCTGGTGGTTCTTCGCAAAGACCGCAACCTTTTGCTCAGTCCCAATGATCAGGTTTCCAACCTCGTGAACCGTCTAGGTTTGGTGGACCTTCGAGACCTCAGTTTTCGGGACCACAGCAAGCTCAGGTGAATGCCTTGACGAGAGAGCAGGCGGAGGATAGACTAGAGGGAGTGATTGCAGGTACTTGTTTTATCTTTGATTTTCCTGCACGAGTTTTGTTTGATACTGGAGCATCACACTATTTTATTTCTGAGTTGTTTGTGTTTGAGTGTGGGTTGAGTTCTTCCCTACTGTGTGATATTGTCTCTGTATCTACCCCTGCTGGTGTGAGTTTGTTGTCCCGTGAGGTGGTGTTGGATTGTGTTCTTACGTTTGATGAGCATGTGCTAGTGACTAATCTGATTGTCCTGGAGATTAGAGATTTTGACTGTATCTTGGGAATGGACGTGTTGTCCAGTTATAGAGCGACAGTTGATTGTTTTCATGGTGTAGTGAGATTTAGGCCTGAATCTGGAGATAAATGGGATTTTTATGGTGCTGATTCGCGACCTAAGATTCCTTTGGTGTCTGCCATGGAAATGTTTAGTTTGTTGTCGCTAAAGAATTCAGGGTTTATGATCTATGCCTTGGATGTTTCCCAAGTATCACGAGTAGGATTGAGCGATGTCCCTATTGCTCGAGAGTTTTCCGACGTGTTTCCGGATGAGATTCCTGGATTCCCTCGGAGAAGAGAGATTGACTTCAGCATAGAGTTGGTGCCAGGGACAGTCCCGATTTCTAGAGCTCCGTATCGATTGACGCCAGCTGAGTTGAAGGAACTCAAAGAGAAGTTGCGTGAACTTTTAGAGAAGGGCTTCATTAGACCGAGTATGTCGCCCTGGGGAGCTACGATTCTCTTCGTGAAGAAGAATGATGGATCTATGAGGATGTGTGTTGGGGATCGATTTATGCGAGACCCTCTGTTAAAGTGCAATGACTAGTTATTCGATCAATAACCAGTGCTAGAGGGTGTAACCAGATCGAATGACAAGACGCAGGATTCAGCCAGAAGTTGAAGCCGGGTTCGCAAAAATCAAGCTGGTTTCAGCTGAAAGTTGAAACCAGCCCGATATAAGGCGAGCGCTAAACATGCTAGTTCCAGCTGGAAGACTAGAACCATCTCGACACTTCGGTCGAACGATCTGGCTAACTTAACTTGAGCTGCAATAGCTCAGTGTTCTTGCATACTTTGTGCACCGAGATACAGATTGAGTAATGTAAATAAAACATGCGGAAATAACTCAAACTGCACTCTATCGTTCGAAGCCCAATTAAACAGTTATAAACTCGTAAGCAAATAAATGATAAGTATAAATGTAAATACTGAAAATAGTAAAGAAAGATACGCTAAATTTGTTTCTGGAAGTTCGGAGCTCAATCTCCTACATCTCCCCTTCTTCCGTCACGGGAAGGATCCACTAGGAGACTTTGATTACAACGACCCCCGCCGCAACCCCCTCCTACGACCCGCAGCCGCAAGAACTCCTAGCTTCTACCCATTTCACACCAGCCCGCAAGCTGTGTGACTAATTTCACTTCTTTAACGCCTCAGTGAGAAAGGCTACACACACTTCTTTAACGTCTCAGTGCGAAAGACAACTAGACTTGTTTAACGTCTCTGTCCAAAGATTACAATGGAGAGTATTTGAATCACATTCACTCTAATCTATTTCGCTCAACTCTCGAATATGAGTGAATGTGTGTGTGTGTTAGATTTACAGTGTAAGCACAATCTCTCAATGAATTAAATCTCACACACTCTGGGAAGTGCTCCTGTTTGAGCTGGTTTTATGCCATCTTCCCAGGTTCAAGTGTTGTGCGTCTTCAAGTGTTTTCTTTTTGGATTTTCACAACACACTCTCACTGTTATGGAGCATCTCTTCAATCTGTTTCATTGCGCCTGTTTATAAAGCCGCTGCTTGGATATATCCGTTGGACACAAAGATGTAGCCGTTCTGAAAAGTCTTCTGACGCATATGTACTTTGTGTCCTTTGGATTTTAATACGTTGCAAGCTTTATGTGATTTGAGCTCTGTTCATCGGCGATTCTGCAGCCTTTGGTCACTTCGAGCTCTGTCAATATGTTCTTGATGTGAACAAGGCAATACAAATCAGTTTGAACCAATTAAGTTGGTCTTCGTGGCTTGTTCAAACTGATTTGCTTGACCAGATTGATTTGTCTGAAGCAGGATTCTCATCTTGTTTCTCTGTTAAGCTGGTTGCTTCATCAGCTCCTGCAGAGCTCTCTCCTTCTCCTCACCAGCTTCTTTGTTCTCATCTTCGAGCTGATCTTCTGGAGAAAATTCTGTATTTGCGCCTCTTTTTGTCTGCAGCTGAGCTTGTCTTGTTCTTTCCTGCTCTTCGAGCTGCTTTGAGGCTCCAGCTTTACTCCTTTCCCAGCCGATCACCAACCAGCTGGTTGATATATCTGTGAGATCAAGCTTCTCACAGATATCATACGGCCAGCTGGTTTATCTGCTCCCGACTGGTCCTCTTATCTTCAAGCTGGTTTGTCCTTAACTAGCTGGGCTTTATTCTTCTCGTGACGAGCCCCAGTTTTGCTTTCTTGTCCTCTTGATCCATTCAGACACCTCCTCCAAATCATCCGCAAGAAAGCTGTTAAGCAGTTATGATTTAGTCTACCCAAAGACTGAAATCCCTTTGATGAACTGCTTATTGCCGTGTTCAATGATCAAGCGTGCACTTTATCACTGCTCTTGTATACGGATTCGCACTCAATCACTGCTCTTGTACACTGCACTTGATCTGCGCTTGAGCTGTTCTGTACTTGAGCATTCTGCACTTCAATTCTGCTCTTGATTCTGCGCTTGAACTGCTCTTCATACTCTGCGCTTGATCTTCATGCCACTCTAACATCCAGCTAATGAACCAGCTTGATGTACCCTGCACTTCTCGGAGTAAACTGCCAAACCAGCTTGGCGTCCCTTACTGTTCCAGCTAGATATCTTCGACCAGTCCAGCTCAGGCGTCCCTTCACTGTACTAGCTTGGATATCTTGACGTCTACTCCAGCCTGAGCAAGCTGCGCATGTCAAGTAGAATGTTAGTACAATAGAAGCAGATTTTGCGTAAATCAAAACTTAGATTCTGATCTGTAAAAATAGATCCAACAATATCCCCATTTTTTATCAACACAAAATCTGGATAAACATATGCATGTATGTTTATGCTGAAAATATTTCTCCCCCTTTTTGTGGGAATCAAAAAGAGTTTGAAACATTATCTCCCCCTTAAAGTTTAAAAAAACTCACCCTCAACAAAACATGGGGTAATTTTGTTTTTGAAATAAAAGCATTTTAAGTACAGGGATACAGTTTGTCAAAATCTTTGTGTATGCATGAGATTTTGAAGACAAAGTCTATGCTACTCGAAATTTCTCATACATATAGACCAGAGGAGCATCAAGAAGTATTCCTCCCCCTATCCATATGCTGAGATTTGAAAACTTAAAAATTTTGTAGCACAGACAGGATTACGAACGGATATTAGAGCGTAAACTATTTAACAACATTTTTCGAAGAAAATGCACTATTCAAGAACAACCTGCTCTATACCACTTGTTGGGGATCGATTTATGCGAGACCCTCTGTTAAAGTGCAATGACTAGTTATTCGATCAATAACCAGTGCTAGAGGGTGTAACCATATCGAATGACAAGACGCAGGATTCAGCCAGAAGTTGAAGCCGGGTTCGCAAAGATCAAGCTGGTTTCAGCTGAAAGTTAAAACCAGCCCGATATAAGGTGAGCGCTAAACATGCCAGTTCCAGCTGGAAGACTATAACCAGCTCGACACTTCGGCCGAACGATCTGGTTAACTTAACTTGAGTTGCAATACCTCAATGTTCTTGAATACTTTGTGCACCGAGATACAGATTGAGTAATGTAAATAAAACATGCGGAAATAACTCAAACTGCACTCTATCGTTCGAAGCCCAATTAAACAGTTATAAATTCGTAAGCAAATATGTGATGCGTAAAAATGTAAATACTGAAAACAGTAAAGAAAGATACGCTAAATTTTTTTCTGGAAGTTCGGAGCTCAATCTCCTACATCTCCCCTTCTTCCGTCAAGGGAAGGATCCACTAGAAGACTTTGATTACAACGACCCCCACCGCAACCCCCTCCTACGACCCACAGCCGCAAGAACTCCTATATTCTACCCATTGCACACCAGCCCGCAAGCTGTGTGACTAATTTCACTTCTTTAACGCCTCAGTGAGAAAGGCTACACACACTTCTTTAACGTCTCAGTGCGAAAGACAACTAGACTTGTTTAACGTCTCTGTCCAAAGACTACAATGGAGAGTATTTGAATCACATTCACTCTAATCTATTTCGCTCAACTCTCGAATATGAGTGAATGTGTGTGTGTGAGATTTATAGTGTAAGCACAATCTCTCAATGAATTAAATCTCACACACTCTGGGAAGTGCTCCTGTTTGAGCTGGTTTTCTGCTATCTTCCCAGGTTCAAGTGTTGTGCGTCCTCAAGTGTTTTCTTTTTGGATTTTCACAACACACTCTCACTGTTATGGCGCATCTGTTTCATTGCGCCTGTTTATAAAGCCGCTACTTGGATATATCCGTTGGACACAAAGATGTAGCCGTTCTGAAAAGTCTTCTGACGCATATGTACTTTGTGTCCTTTGGCTTTTAATGCGTTGCAGGCTTTATGTGATTTGATCTCTGTTCATCGGCGATTCTACAGCCTTTGGTCACTTTGAGCTCTGTCAATCTGTTCTTGATGTGAACAAGGCAATACAAATCAGTTTGAACCAATTAAGTTGGTCTTCGTGGCTTGTTCAAACTGATTTGCTTGACCAGATTGATTTGTCTGGAGCAGGATTCTCAGCTTGTTTCTCTGTTAAGCTGGTTGCTTCATCAGCTCCTGTAGAGCTCTCTCCTTCTCCTCACCAGCTTCTTTGTTCTCATCTTCGAGCTGATCTTCTGGAGAAAATTTTGTATCTGCGCCTCTTTTTGTCTGCAGCTGAGCTTGTCTTGTTCTTTCCTGCTCTTCGAGCTGCTTTGAGGCTCCAGCTTTACTACTTTCCCAGCTGATCACCAACCAGCTGGTTGATATATCTGTGAGATCAAGCTTCTCACAGATATCATACGGCCAGCTGGTTTATCTGCTCCCGACTGGTCCTCTTATCTTCAAGTTGGTTTGTCCTTAACTAGCTGGGCTTTATTCTTCTCGTGACGAGCCCCAGTTTTGCTTTCTTGCCCTCTTGATCCATTCAGACACCTCCTCCAAATCATCCGCAAGCAAGCTGTTAAGCAGTTATGATTTAGTCTACCCAAAGACTGAAATCCCTTTGATGAACTGCTTATTGCCGTGTTCAATGATCAAGCGTGCACTTTATCACTGCTCTTGTATACGGATTCGCACTCAATCACTGCTCTTGTACACTGCACTTGATCTGCGCTTGAGCTGTTCTGTACTTGAGCATTATGCACTTCAATTCTGCTCTTGATTCTGCGCTTGAACTGCTCTTCATACTCTGCGCTTGATCTTCATGCCACTCTAACATCCAGTTGATGAACCAGCTTGATGTTCCCTGCACTTCTGGAAGTAAACTGCCAAACCAGCTTGGGCGTCCCTTACTGTTCCAGCTAGATATCTTCGACCAGTCCAGCTCAGGCGTCCCTTCACTGTACTAGCTTGGATATCTTGACGTCTACTCCAGCCTGAGCAAGCTGCGCATGTCAAGTAGAATGTTAGTACAATAGAATCAGATTTTGTGTGAATCAAAACTTAGATTCTGATCTGTAAAAATAGATCCAACAATATCCCCCTTTTTTATCAACACAAAATCTGGATAAACATATGCATGTATGTTTATGCTGAAAATATTTCTCCCCCTTTTTGTGGGAATCAAAAAGAGTTTGAAACATTATCTCCCCCTTAAAGTTTAAAAAAACTCACCCTCAACAAAATATGGGGTAATTTTGTTTTTGAAATAAAAGAATTTTAAGTACAGGGAGACAGTTTGTCGAAATCTTTGTGTATGCATGAGATTTTGAAGACAAAGTCTATGCTACTCGAAATTTCTCATACATATAGACCAGAGGAGCATCAAGAAGTATTCCTCCCCCTATCCATATGCTGAGATTTGAAAACTTAAAAATTTTGTAGCACAGACAGGATTACGAACGGATATTAGAGCGTACACTGTTTAGCAACATTTTTCGAAGAAAATGCACTATTCAAGAACAACCAGCTCTGATACCACTTGTGTTGGGGATCCGGATCCGCCCCCCGGCTAGGCAGCGGAAGAACAATAAACAGAGAACCGGGAGGCGATCAATACGAAAACAAATTAACATACTACGACATTCATAGGATGTTTTAGCATGTTACCTCGTTGGCACTTGTGCCTGGCTCCAACCGTGATTACAATAATCCGGCTCTTCTCGGTAGATTGCGGTAGATTATCGCGAATCCGGTCCACGACCAGATCCGAGACTCCTTCGTCAGGCTGCACTAGAAGCCCTGACGAGATCAACACGAACGGATTCTCCACGTCGAGTTGGCCGGAAACCAATTTTCCGGCGGCGGCGGCGGTGGCGTGTGAGAGGGAGGGAGGCGTGTGTTGAGCTATTAGGTTTAGGGTTATGAATAATGTGTTATGTAATGAAGTCATTAAGTCTAAATAAATAGACTTAAAGATGGACTTGGGCCGGTCCAACAGGCCCGGGTCCAAATGACGATATCTATCGCTGCGACTTCATCGTAACTCCGATCGCCG
Source organism: Dorcoceras hygrometricum (assembly GCA_001598015.1). Classification (NCBI taxonomy): domain Eukaryota; kingdom Viridiplantae; phylum Streptophyta; class Magnoliopsida; order Lamiales; family Gesneriaceae; genus Dorcoceras; species Dorcoceras hygrometricum. The sequence goes on from KQ987270.1 coordinate 26,993, forward strand.
ATCAGATCGGACCGATCGACTCAGTTTCCAAAACTAAATGTTATGATGTGAAAAACAATTTTTTAGATCATCAAACCCCAAATAGCAAAATGACCGTTTTGCCCCTCAACAGCGTCAAATCCCGGTTTGACCCCTGTTGACTTTTAGGAAGTCGCACTTCCCGAAATCCTCTTCTCGTGCTCAACACATTGAGCTGAGTATCCGTGTGGGAATCTCGAATCTAGTACTTGTGTGACCCTCAATGGTTCAGGGATACAGTCCCGGGCGCAGCGGAAGAATTTAAAAATTGGAGCCCAGGAACGGTCAATACACCCATGAAATAATCAAAACATTCATAGAATGTTCAGAAGGTACCTTGATGGCATCTAGGCGCCTGGCTCCGACCAATTCCACGAGGGAATTGGCACTTCAACGGTTGAACGGCTGGATCGACGCCTAATACGGTCCACGACCAACTCCTTCGCCAGTTTTCACTAGAAAACCAATGAAAATTTCACAGACGGAATTTCCTCGCCGAGATATTCGAAAAAAATTCTTACGGCGGTGGCGGGTGGCGAGGGAAGAAGGGAGAGGGGAGGAGTTTGCTGAATAGATTTTTGTGTTTTTCTTTCTCTCTCTTGAAAGTGTCTCCTCATTGCCATATTTATAGATTGAGGGATAGAGTATGATTTGAACAAAACAGTGAACATTCGGTTCAACTCACACTATGAACATTCGGTTAAACTCAAACAGTGAACATTCGGTTCAACTCCATCGATTGTGGTCTCATCATAATCCCGATCGATGATCAGATATCAACGATGTGCTCAGTTTACAAAACTGATCATTATGATGCAAAATCAAATTTTCGGACCACTAAATCTATATATGACAGGTTTACTCTCAGTAGCTAAATATGGAAGTCCTACTCCCTTAGCTACTTTTAGAAAATCATACTCATAACCTTCCTCCTACTATACTCAACACTTCGAGTACCATATCCGTACGAGAATTGCGAAACCAGTACTTGTGTGACCATCAATGGTTCAGGGATACAACTATCCGTGTGCTCACAACATTTGTGACTCCAAAAACACATTTTCGGTCTTACCCATAAAATAATGGTAAAGCGTCTAGCAACCCCATGATCCCCTAGGTATCACTGATAGTGCCTGCAAGAACCAGTCGGTCGTGGTTAGCGTACAGTACGGTCCTTTCATTTCAAT
>KQ987270.1:36481-48970 GCA_001598015.1 Dorcoceras hygrometricum
GACTATTAGATGTGTTTCATGATAGCCGTCATACCCACTATCACATCTAACATACGCTTTAGTGCATTCTAGGTCTTTACTCAACACAATTGTAAATCATTACACACATAATGAAAGTAAAGAATGCCATATAAGAAATTGCGAATATCATATATAAAGATTGTTTGTACAAGAGTCTATAAAACCCACACGCCACAAGTTGGCTAGTTGGGCATCTACTCTAACAACTTGTTGGGGATCGATTTATGCGAGACCCTCTGTTAAAGTGCAATGACTAGTTATTCGATCAATAACCAGTGCTAGAGGGTCTAACCATATCGAAAAAATGCACTATTCAAGAACAACCTGCTCTATACCACTTGTTGGGGATCGATTTATGCGAGACCCTCTGTTAAAGTGCAATGACTAGTTATTCGATCAATAACCAGTGCTAGAGGGTCTAACCATATCGAATGACAAGACGCATGATTCAGCCAGAAGTTGAAGCCGGGTTCGCAAAGATCAAGCTGGTTTCAGCTGAAAGTTGAAACCAGCCCGATATAAGGCGAGCGCTAAACATGACAGTTCCAGCTGGAAGACTAGAACCAGCTCGACACTTCGGCCGAACGATCTGGTTAACTTAACTTGAGTTGCAATAGCTCAATGTTCTTGAATACTTTGTGCACCGAGATACAGATTGAGTAATGTAAATAAAACATGCGGAAATAACTCAAACTGCACTCTATCGTTCGAATCCCAATTAAACAGTTATAAATTCGTAAGCAAATATGTGATGCGTAAAAATGTAAATACTGAAAACAGTAAAGAAAGATACGCTAAATTTGTTTGTGGAAGTTCGGAGCTCAATCTCCTACATCTCCCCTTCTTCCGTCATGGGAAGGATCCACTAGAAGACTTTGATTACAACGACCCCCGCCGCAACCCCCTCCTACGACCCGCAGCCGCAAGAACTCCTAGCTTCTACCCATTGCACAACAGCCCGCAAGCTGTGTGACTAATTTCACTTCTTTAACGCCTCAGTGAGAAAGGCTACACACACTTCTTTAACGTCTCAGTGCGAAAGACAACTAGACTTGTTTAACGTCTCTGTCCAAAGACTACAATGGAGAGTATTTGAATCACATTCACTCTAATCTATTTCGCTCCACTCTCGAATATGAGTGAATGTGTGTGTGTGAGATTTACAGTGTAAGCACAATCTCTCAATGAATTAAATCTCACACACTCTGGGAAGTGCTCCTGTTTGAGCTGGTTTTCTGCTATCTTCCCAGGTTCAAGGGTTGTGCGTCCTCAAGTGTTTTCTTTTTGGATTTTCACAACACACTCTCATTGTTATGGCGCATCTGTTTCATTGCACCTGTTTATAAAGCCGCTGCTTGGATATATCCATTGGACACAAAGATGTAGCCGTTCTGAAAAGTCTTCTGACGCATATGTACTTTGCGTCTTTGGCTTTTAATGCGTTGCAGGCTTTATGTGATTTGAGCTCTTTTCATCGGCGATTCTTCAGCCTTTGGTCACTTCGAGTTCTGTCAATCTGTTCTTGATGTGAACAAGGCAATACAAATCAGTTTGAACCAATTAAGTTGGTCTTCGTGGCTTATTCAAATTGATTTGCTTGATCAGATTGATTTGTCTGGAGCAGGCTTCTCAGCTTGTTTCTCTGTTAAGCTGGTTGCTTCATCAGCTCCTGCAGAGCTCTCTCCTTCTCCTCACCTGCTTCTTTGTTCTCATCTTCGAGCTGATCTTCTAGAGCAACTTCTGTATCTGCGCCTCTTTTTGTCTGCAGCTGAGCTTGTCTTGTTCTTTCCTGCTCTTCAAGCTTCTTTGAGGCTCCAGCTTTACTCCATTCCCAGCTGATCACCAACCAGCTGGTTGATATATCTATGAGATCAAACTTCTCACAGATATCATACGGCCAGCTGGTTTATCTGCTCCCGGCTGGTCCTCTTATCTTCAAGCTGGTTTGTCCTTAACTAGCTGGGCTCTATTCTTCTCGTCACGAGCCCCAGTTTTGCTTTCTTGTACTCTTGATCCATTCAAACACCTCCTCCAAATCATCCGCAAGAAAGCTGTTAAGCAGTTATGATTCAGTCTACCCAAAGACTGAAATCCTTTGATGAACTGCTTATTGCCGTGTTCAATGATCAAGCGTGCACTTTATCACTGCTCTTGTATACGGCTTCGCACTCAATCACTGCTCTTGTACACTGAACTTGATCTGCGCTTGAGCTATTCTGTACTTGAGTATTCTGCACTTCAATTCTGCTCTTGATTCTGCGCTTGAACTGCTCTTCATACTCTGCGCTTGATCTTCATGCTGCTCTAACATCCCGCTGATGAACCAGCTTGATGTTCCTTGCACTTCTGGAAGTAAACTACCGAACCAGCTTGGACGTCCCCTTACTGTTCCAGCTAGATATCTTCCATCAGTCCAGCTCAGGCGTCCCTTCACTGTCCTAGCTTGGATATCTTCACGTCTACTCCAGTCTGAGCAAGCTGCGCATGTCAAGTAGAACGTTAGTACAATAGAAGCAGATTTTGTGTGAATCAAAACATAGATTCTGATTTGTAAAAACAGATCCAACAATGTGTGTAGATTTTTGGCAGTTGAACATAGCGACGATTAAGAACAAGTATCCATTGCCAAGGATTGATGACTTGTTCGACCAGTTGTAGGGATCTGCTGTACACTCTAAGATTGATCTGCGGTCTGGTTATCATCAGTTGCGGATTAGAGACATTGATGTGGCGAAGACGGCTTTTAGGACGAGGTATGGGCATTATGAGTTTTTGGTGATTTCTTTTGGATTGACGAATGCTCCTGATGTCTTCATGGATTTGATGAATCGCGTCTTTAGTGAGTATATTGATCGTTTTGTGATTGTCTTCATAGATGACATCCTGGTGTTTTCGAGAAACTTCAGAGAGCATAAAGAGCACTTGATATTGGTTTTGCAGAAACTGAGAGACTCACGGCTATATGCGAAGTTCAGTAAGTGTGAATTCTGGCTGGATAGAGTTGTCTTTTTGGGTCATGTCATTTCAGCACAAGGGATTTCTATGGATCCGAGTAAGGTCGAAGCAGTTCTTAACTGGGAGTGACCTAGGAATGTTTCTGAGATCCGTAGTTTCTTGGGATTGGCTGGCTATTATAGGCGTTTTATTGAGAAGTTCTCTTCGATAGCTAGGCCGATGACTCAGTTGACCCAGAAGGATAGAAAGTTTGTTTGGACTGAAGATTGTGAGTCTGGTTTCCAGTTGCTTAAGGAGAATTTGACTACCGCTCCTGTGTTAGCTTTGCCTTCTTCTGGAGGTTTTGTAGTTTTCTCTGATGCTTCTCTGAGTGGTTTGGGTTGCGTACTGATGCAGAACGGGTGTGTGATAGCTTATGCGTCTCGACAGTTGAAGCCCATGAGACGAGATACCCCGTTCATGATTTAGAGTTGGCTGCGATAGTGTTTGCCTTGGAGATTTGGCGTCACTATTTGTATGGTGAACAATTTGTGGTGTACACCGACCACAAGAGTTTGAAGTATATCTTTACGCAGTCAGATTTGAATATGAGGCAACGCCGCTGGATGGAGTTGCTGAAGGATTTTGAGTGTGATATTCAGTATCAGCCTGGACGAATGAATTTAGTGGCTGATGCTTTGAGTAGGAAAGCCCAACCTACGATGTTGACGTCGATGAGTATATCCAAGGTCCATGAGGATTTGGGGACTTCCAGATGGAATTTTCAGTCAGGTGATCATTGCTTCGTGGTTTCTTCTTTTCAGGTTGAGCCACAGATTGTAGCAGACAATAGAGCAGCGTAGAGGACTGATCTGTATGTTCATGAGTTGAATATTAATGTTCAGAAAGGTCAGTCTGAGGATTTTTCGGTTGCTTCTGATGGATGCTTGAGATTTCGAGGTAGGTTGGTGGTTCTGAATTTGATTGATTTGTGCATCCGGATGAGAGGAAGATGTATCATGCCCTGAAGTCTCACTTTTGGTGGGAAGGCATGAGGAATGACATCTCTGGATTTGTAGCCCGATGTTTGAATTGTAAACAGGTCAAAGCTGAGAGGATGAGACCTAGAGGATTGCTACAGAGTCTAGAAGTGCCTCAGTGGAACTGGGAGCATATCACCATGAATTTTGTGATGCATTTGCCTCGATCGAGTAGGGGATATGATGTTGTTTGGGTTGTAGTTGATAGACTTTCGAAGTCAGCCCAATTCATTCCCTATGATGTGAGGTTCTCGATGAAGAATATGGCGCGACTGTACATTGACCATGTGGTGAGATTGCATGGAGTGCCTGTTTCGATAGTGTCTGATAGAGATTCGAGATTTACTTACCGATATTAAAAGAGCTTGCAGGCAGCGATGGGTTCGAGATTGGCTATGAGTACAGCCTATCACCCACAGACAGATGGTCAACCTGAGAGGACCATTCAGATTTTATAGGATATGCTGTGAGCAGTTGTATTGGATTTCAGTGGTGGCTGGCAGGATTCCTTGTCTTTAGTTGAGTTTTCTTATAACAACAGCTACCAGGTGACTATTGGGATGGCACCTTTTGAAGCATTGTATGGTCGTAAGTGTAGATCTCCGATCTGCTGGAAAGAGATTAGCGAAAAGCAGTTGTCTACTCCTGAGTTTGTGCAGCACATGAAGGATCAGATTGAGTTGGTTCGAAGTAGGATGAAAGCTGCTCAAGATCGACATGCTAGCTATGCTAACAAGAGACGCAGACCTTTGGAGTTTGAGGTTGGCGATGGAGTGTTTCTCAAAGTTTCTCCTTTCAAGAACGTGATGAGGTTCAGACTTAAGGGTAAATTGGCTCCTAGATTCGTTGGTCCCTTTGAGATTTTTGAGAGGATCGGACAGTTGGCTTATAGATTGAGGATTCCTAATGAGTTAGCAGCGATGCATGATTTGTTTCATGTGTCAATGTTGAGAAAATATGAGCCAGATCCATCCCATGTGTTGAGGACTAATGAAGTTGAGCTGGATTCTACCTTGAGTTATGTTGAATATCCAGTACAGATTCTGGATAGGAAGGAGAAGCAGCTAAGGAATAAGGTTATTCCGTTGGTGATGGTCCAATGGAGCAAGCATGGTCGTGAGGAAGCTACCTGGGAAGTTGAAGAGAAGATGAGACAAGAGTGGCCTCATCTGTTTGAACTGTGACGGTAGTAGTATTCCAGGTAATTTCTGACTTTTGCTTCGTGTGTTGATGGGTGATTTGTGGTTTGTTTAGCATTGAGTATGCTGGGCAGTATGGCATGGGTGTTTTTGGAATGGTGTCTAGTATACTGTTACGTGAGAATGAAATATTGTTGTGATTGTTGTTCCTCGTTATTTTGAATCTGGTGCTACGAGTTGCTTTTGAGGATGAAATCGATTTCTAGTGGGGGAGAAGGTGAGGACTAGAAATTGTTAAGTACGATTTATTAGCTAATCAGATTTGGATTATGATTAGCTAATTGAGTTTCTGATTATCGGGTTTTCAGATGTGAGGATTTGATGATTTTCAGAATTTCAGATTTGGGTGAAATCTGGATGTTCAGATGTGTCCTTTGCATGTTTGCGTGAATTTCCGCGAGCAGGGAGCGAAACGCTGTCGTTGAGGTGCTAATTAGATTTGGCGTTGCAAGAGATAATGCGATGTCATATTGTGTTTTCAAATTTGACGCAAGTAAGTGGAATGTGTTTAGCGGGCGTGAACAGATGTGAGCGTTTATGTGGTCAAGTCTGGATGAGCGTTAGCGGGATCTGTTGCGAGAGCGGGACCCCTATGCTACGTCATTTTGTTAAGTAGCACGACACCGTTTTGATTAGAAGCGCGTGTTTGTTTGGAGAGTCGGATTTGATATAGCGTAGTCAGATGTGAGTGATAGCTGAGGCCAGATTTGAGGAATTTCTGCCTTAGTGAAGGGATCTGGATTTATCGGTGTTTGACTTTCACTGTAGCAAGGACTTGGGGAATTTAAGTTGAGTGTCGATCAACACTTAAGATTATTTTCGAACCTGATATCTCTTATCTTCATCCTGATAACCCTCGATTGACACTGTTCATCCGAACCCTATTTCCATCGATTTCCATTGTTTTACGCCGCATTTTGGAGCAAGATTTGTAGCACTGAGCTCGTCTTCTCTAGAGCGTTCGATTGATACCAGTTTGGAGACTGGAGTCGCCGGATTTGAGGAGAACGAAGTTATTTCAGTGTTCGTGTATCTTCGCGATTGAGGACCCGTAGTTCTTCTGTCCTTAGAAACTTTGGATTTGAGTTGGTAGTGGCTTCTGTTGAGTTCGTCGTGAAGCTTCTAGGGCAGTAGACTTGATTTGGTTGTTGCGCCCTTGTTTTTGTAATATCCGTTGAGGTCGAAGCTGAATTGAGGTACGAATTGAGCTAAATTTAGTAGCTTTGATATCAGCTTTGGGAAATTTCCTTTGTGTTATATTGCTGTGAACTGTGTGTTGTTTTCTTAGGAAGCTGATTATGTCCCTTATCTGTTTTAATGTGCGCGTGAGTTATATGAATTGAATGAAGCATGAGTCTGTTGTGCATTCACGCATACATATTGAGCCCAATTCCTTTGAGAGCTGAATTCCTTTGCACGTTGTGATCGGCCGGCTGAGTCGTCGTGCCTGAAAGGTCCAACGCTGTTTTTGATGTGGTGGCCGGCTGAGTCGTCGTGCATGAATACCACTGTCTTGTGATGGTCGGCTGAGTCGTCGCACCTGAAGATCACATGTTGTGCATTCACGCATACATATTGAGCCCAATTCCTTTGAGAGCTGAATTCCTTTGCACGTTGTGATCGGCCGGCTGAGTCGTCGTGCCTGAAAGGTCCAACGCTGTTTTTGATGTGGTGGCCGGCTGAGTCGTCGTGCATGAATACCACTGTCTTGTGATGGTCGGCTGAGTCGTCGCACCTGAAGATCACAAGATGTTGATGATTGATGAGATCTACACAGCTGAGTCGTTGTGCCTTGTCTACCGATGATTCTTGGTAGCCCTTTCATGCATTGCACTATTGAATATTGCATTGTCTGATATGATAGATGCTTTTATTGTGCTCTTCGTACTGAGGTTTGACCTCGTTTATTTTCCCTGTTTTGGGCTGTTTTGGTCAGCAATGGCCATTACAGGTTCTTCAGGTAACCAGGCTGGACAGAGTGGAGCTTCAGCTGGTTGATCCCCTTTTTGATTTGAGTCCCAGTTGTATTGATATGTTATATTGAGCCAGGGGATGTCCTGCGCCTTTATTTAAATTGGGGGATCTGTAGTTGATTGACTACTTGTTTTATTGTATGTTGTATGAGTTTGGAGTTAAACTCTTATTTTGAGTATGAATGTATTTTGAATGATGTTGGATCAGGCCTGTAATCGAAAATTTTTAGCTCATATTTTTTTTATGATGCTTCCGCATAATTTTGACTAATTGATGTATTAGCGCACGTGGCCTGACAGTTTTTTTAGCGCCCCAAAATCCATAGGACCACAAATTCTCATCTTTATAATTCGAGGATTCATTTCTAATTTCAGATTTCAGCTTGTTTGCTTAATTGAAAAGCTGATTTCTTAATTTTCCAGATGCGAGACATGATGCAAGGTCTGACCAGTTGTTACTCCAAGCATCAGCTGGGTGATTTTGGAGGGTGAAAATAAAATGAACTTCGAGTGGGAGGATGGCTTTTATTAAAATGAGAGTATTGTTTTAACAAATTAAAATAGTAACAGGGGATTTTTAGTAAATTCTGGAGAAGTAGGTGTGGAACACCATGCCTACTCAAGTGTTTTTCCCCTGTTACAAGTCAGACTCCCATGCCTATGGTACATTGGACTATAAGTCCAATATTTGCAAGAAAAATCTTCATTTTTCATCAAAAGAAACCATAGGAAACTCGCTGCGGTGCTTGGAGAGACTTGCTGCTACACCTGCTGTGTTTTCGTGTTCTCCTATATTGAGGCAAGTAAAATCTGATTCTTGCTACACCATGAAAGCATGTATTGTTTTTACTTCGTTTTTAAATTCCTTGCCTAAGTTATGTTTAATATCAGCCTTTGTTCATAGTTTGCTGATATTGAATTGTATGTTTAATGAGTGGGTTCACAGTGAGTGTATGTTTGGAATTAAAACGGTATTTTACGGAGTTGATGATGTTGATTTTGGAAACACTGAGAATTTCAGATTCCAACTCATGAAAATTATGATGTTCTTCTTTTCTTGGGTGAATGGCAGCGTCCGAATTTGACTCCACGAAGTTGGAAATGCTAGTCGAACCAGAACTAAGTCTGGTTTGATAGGTGAATTCTAATATTGTGGATGTTGTTCGTGACGTTATCGTATTTCATAACCATCAACTGGTTACTGTTGCTTGCGACTGGTTTGCTTGCGACTGGTTTGCTTGCGACTGGTTACTATTGCTTGCGACTGATTTTGCTTGCGACTGGTTTGCTTGCGACTGGTTACTATTGCTTGTGACTGGTTACTATTGCTTGCGACTGGTTTTTCTTGCGACTGGTTACTGTTGCTTGCGACTGGTTACTGTTGCTTGCAACTGGTTACTGTTGCTTGCGACTGGTGTCTCTTGCGATTGATTCTTTCCCCTAAGTACCTCACTACTGATTTACATCCAGCGTCTGGTTTTCTTTCATCTGCTGATTTCCATTACCCAACGACTGGTTGTTCTTGAACCAACGACTGGTCGATCTACTGTTACTCCGTTGACCCAAATTAATTGTGTTGACCACCGTATGTACCCATCGACTGATCTACTGTTCATATCAGCTGGTTTTCTTGCCAACAACTGAAATTATCCCAATAACTAATTTGCTATGTCTCAGCTGGATGCTCAGTGAAAATGATTTTCGAAGTAAGTATGAGTTTTAAAATGAAGTGAACCCCGATGCTAAGATTTGAGTTCGTTCAATATGTGTTTTAAGGAAGAAAGTTTCAATTTAAGAATTTATGGCTTAGATAACAGACGGTCCGTTTGGGAAGGGTGAGCAGCAGACGAGAGGGTCGGTTGCCCCTTCATAGTGGGTGAGATTTCACCATATTGTAACTGATATCAGTAGTCATTCGATCAAGTGCAATGGGACCTAAGTAGAGCTTCTGAGCCATAAGTCTAACGAAAATGATAACGCTGGAATTTGAATTTATTTCCAGAACAAAAGTTATGACGAATGATATTCTATGACTTCTTTTAAAACTGTGATGTCTTATGTTTTACACCTACATATTGTGCTTGTTACCCTCAGTTTTGCTTGCTGAGCCCCTAGGCTCACTAGCTTTATGGTGCAGGTGAGTCGGCGCCGGTAGAGGTGGGAGGTGGAGTTTGAACCGAGTAGCGACGTGTGTTGTCTTTGATCTTAGTCAAATCTGTATTGAGATCCGTTACAACAAAGATGAATTCAAATAGAGTTCAGTAGTTGTAATATCGCGACTTCGCATTTTGTACTTTGAAATTGTAATGAAGTCTGGTTTTATTTTATGGCGCCAATGGTTGTATTTAGATTTTGTTTTTATTGAGCAAGGCAATACAGCTTGTTCTATTTATTATTCAGCCCTTCTATTTTCCTTTTATTTCCTTTTATTTGATCCCGTGACTCCCATGGGGATTGGAGCGTCGCAAACATGGTATCAGAGCATGGTCCAGAGATAAACACACGCACCCCTTGCTGGAACAGATTTCATCGACCGTCTCTTCGGGGCAGTGAGTTTCTTTTATGTTTTAGAGCATGTATTTTTTATCTTGCATGTTCTGATGTTCTTATGTGGTGGATTACGGGCTATAGATTAAGATGTCTGGCCGAGGAAGAGGGAGAAATATCCCAGTAGATGAATCCAGTCCTGATAGCAACGCTAGCATTGCCCAACTTTTAAGGTTGCTGGTAGAACAGCAGGGTAGAGGTAATGGCCAATCCTCTAGTAGTAGAGGACCCAGCAATGATGACCCTCAAGAACGATATCGAAGATAGAAGCCAAGGGAGTTTAGCGGCACAACAGATCTGTTTGTCGCCGAAAGCTGGATTAAATCAATGGAAGTGATATTTGAGTATCTTCAAACGCCTGAATTAGAAAGATCCAGATGTGCGATTTATATGTTGAGAGATGATGCGATGCTCTGGTGGGAAGGACCAAAGCTTACCGTAGATGTAACAAATCTCCCCTGGGAGGAATTCAAGCTGGTGTTCTTTGAACAATATTTTATAGAGGATAAGAGGTCTGAATTGAAAAGAGAGTTCTTGATGATTAAGCAAGGGGACATGACTGTCCAGGAATATGTTCGAAAGTTCGAACGTGGATGTTATTTTGTACCGTTGATTGGAGCTGATCCTAAGGAGAAATTGCGACATTTTGTCGATGGATTGAAACCAGCGCTCAGGCATGATGTGAGACTGGTAGAACCAAAGGATTATCGAGGAGCAGTGGACAAGGCTCTAAGGGCTGATCAATATTGGAAAGCAGTGGTGGAGGAGCGACAACTGAAGAGGCAGGCTTTCCAACAGAAAGACCAGCGACCGCCCAAGAAACCATACCAGAATCAGCAGCGATCGCAGGAACAAAAGCCTCAAGAGCAGAAACCTTTGGTTGTGCAACCCATTAGTGCGGTTTCAGCAGTTGGAAACAGGCCTCAGTGTCCCAAGTGTCAGAAGAACCACCCTGGTCCATGTAGAAAGGGACAGAATGTTTGTTACAGATGTGGATTGCCAGGCATGTTATTAAGGACTGCCCGAAATCAAAACAGATGGTGACCAGCAGAGCTTACGTCATGACAACCGAGCAAGCCAATCCAGATTCTACAGTGGCTACGGGTAAGATTTTGATCGCTGGAATTCCCTCTTTAGCTCTAATAGATTCAGGTGCGACGCATTCCTTTATAGCAGTGGACTTTGCTAAGAAATTACCTGTTAAACCCGACCAGTTGACTATGGGATTTTGTGTGACGGTGCCCTCTGGGGAAGAGCTGATATCTCATGATTTGTTTCGTAACTTAGGACTTAAGCTTCAAGGGCATTTAGTTACTGCTGACTTAATTGTTTTACCTATGCCTGAGTTTGATCTGATTTTAGGAATGGATTGGTTGACCAAATATGGAGTCGTGATAGATTTCCAGCTTAGAACCGTAGTGGTAAAACCTCCAAGAGGCGACTGGTTCACGTTCGAGGCTAGTAAGATGGATAAAATCCCTCGAATTATTTCAGCCCTTAAGAACCATAGTTGTTTGAGAAAAGGGGGAGTAGGATTTTTGATAAGTTTATCATCTTTAGCAGTATCTAGCAAGCCCCAGCTTTCAGATGTTGAAGTAGTGAGCGAATTCCCCGAGGTCTTTCCAGAAGACATATCATCTTTAGCAGTATCTAGCAAGCCCCAGCTTTCAGATGTTGAAGTAGTGAGCGAATTCCCCGAGGTCTTTCCAGAAGACATATATGGACTGCCACCTGATAGAGAATTGGAATTTGCAATTGATTTAGTGCCAGGAGCATCACCCTTTCTAGACCACCTTATCGTCTTGCTCCATCAGAGATGAAAGAACTAAAGAGCAAATACAAGAGCTGTTAGACAAGGGCTTTATTCGACCAAGTACATCACCATGGGGAGCCCCTATTTTGTTCGTCAAGAAGAAGGACGGGAGTCTAAGGCTATGTATAGACTATAGAGAGTTGAATAAGTTGACAATTAAGAATAAATATCCTTTGCCTAGAATTGAGGACCTGTTTGATCAGTTGAAGGGATCGAAAGTTTTCTCTAAGATTTATTTAAGGTCTGGTTATCACCAATCAGCAGACATTTATAAAACAGCCTTTAGAACACGATACGGTCACTACGAATTTTTGGTAATGCCTTTCGGACTCACTAATACCCCCTCAGCTTTTATGTACTTGATGAACAGAGTTTTCCAACCATTTCTAGATCAGTTTGTAGTGGTATTTATCGATGATATTTTGGTATATTCCAAAAATAGACTTGAGCACGCAAACCACTTAAGAACAGTGCTTCAGATTTTGAAAGACAAGCAATTGTTCGCCAAGTTTAGTAAGTGTGATTTTTGGTTGGAGAAGGTGTCTTTTCTTGGACATATTATATCCAAAGATGGATTGGAAGTAGACCCAGCAAAGGTGGAAGCCGTTCGCGACTGGCCGGTACCAACATCAGTTGCAGAGGTTAGGAGTTTTCTGGGTCTAGCTGGTTACTACAGGCGTTTCATTAAGGGATTTTCGAAGATATCTATTCCCTTAAGTTTAGTAAGTGTGATTTTTGGTTGGAGAAGGTGTCTTTTCTTGGACATATTATATCCAAAGATGGATTGGAAGTAGACCCAGCAAAGGTGGAAGCCGTTCGCGACTGGCCGGTACCAACATCAGTTGCAGAGGTTAGGATTTTTCTGGGTCTAGCTGGTTACTACAGGCGTTTCATTAAGGGATTTTCGAAGATATCTGTTCCCTTAACCTCGCTGACTAGAAAGTTGAGAAAATTTGAATGGA